>JAQSVV010000155.1:0-532444 GCA_036375495.1 Agrotis segetum
TCAGTCCCTGATAATGACGCCCAATACTTTTCTCTCAACACATGCCTCAAAATTGAAAATTGATCCTAGCGTTTAAAATGATTCCATACTTCTTCTCTATTCTTTTTCTCGAGAAACACTTTTCTACCTTCATAAACCTTCATATGTAGTCAAAATAATATACTATGTTTCCTGAAATTATTTCTTCTACTTGGTTTATTAATATATTTTTCTGTATTTTTTTTTCTGTAAATACTCACGGTAATAATTGAAATATTATACATACAAATAATTTAAAAATCTCTAGAAGTTTCTACTACAACTACTTGGATAAAATGGATGACCTTCGAAATTAATTATGGCAGCATTCCCCCAGAATATATCGATATAGCGATCTGCGCGGGAGACTGTATTTATGATCCAACTGAGACTGAGACCAAACTAACATATTTTGATCTAAGATAATGTATGAGATAGCCCAAGTTTGTACAAAAAATAATTTTTAAAGTCAATTTACTACATCCTAATTAATTAATGGTTATTCTTTTAAGTTGACAGGGGGACATCAGTATCCACAACAGATACGAAACAAGTTTGTAAGCAGATTTGTTTTTTTTTTTCAATTGTGAGTTGTGCAAAATGAATGAAACTATCCGATTTTTTTAATGCCGTTCGACTCTGAGTTTAAATGTTTGTAAACGTATCCACGATGCTAAAGAAATTCCAAGGGGCAACGTTTTCACAAAAAAAAGTGATTCTCATAGAACATAAATTCGAACTGTAAAGCAGTATATTAGTAGGTAAACATAATTCTTCAGGAAAATATCATTTTATTCATTTTCTTTAGCTATTATTAGAATTTGTTATCAAGTTGTTGCGGGACAATGGCCTCATATTTTCCTTTTAAATCTATCCTGGGTCAGTAAGTACATATGCACCTGGAGCACCTGAAAACCTTATTTCGACGATATAACATTTTACATGCGATTTGCGTTACATTGCGGACTATTGATGGACAAAATGAACTCAGTTGATCAATAAAATACAGCAAAGTAGACCAACGTTCCTGCAGGGTTCGTATGGCATCATAAAGCAGAAGTAATTCCAGTGTGGAAAAGAGACAGACCTATACAAGTCGTCTATCGCCATCTCGTGCATTCACTGGAATAAGCCTGGTTTTAAGACGTTGTAATACAGCCCCTGAATTATTATATATTGAAACAGCATACGTTTGTATGCTGTTTGTATGAGAAGGCAGTGTCGTATTTTAGGTACAATGTTTTGAATTACCTTCCTTATGAAATCAGCTAAACTGAAGATGAAAATCTGGTTATAATTTACAAAATCTAAGGGTTTCAGCAGAGGCAGTTTTCCCAACGATATTTTCAGGGAATATTTCATAACCCAACACATCACTCCCGTAATGTAGCGTACTTTAAAGTATAATCCATCTCCCTACGGTTTTTAAGGCAGTTTTTTTTTTATCAACTGTCTATATCAAACATCTCATGTATCCCTGTCAGGTCGAGAAAGCTGATGGGTCATCGCGCACGAGGAATGGCTTGACAGGCCGGCTTGCTCCCGTGTGCGTGCCTGACGCAGTGTCATGTTTTATACTATCAAACCTGGTGGTATATTTTGTTTCTAGAAGCTTCTAAAAAGGACTCGTATTTATTTTTTGGTCGCTTTTCGTAAGTCCTTGGATTGGATGCCATCGACATTTTGAAATAATGATAAGCATTAATTCAGAGCAACTAGAAATCTACAAAAACATAATTTGCCTTTACTTTAACTTCTCTCTACTATTCAGTAAAGACCTTACCACTAGGCCGGTCACAACTTTGGTCTTTGGTGAGCGGTGCGACGACCGGCGCGATGAAGACGTTAGTTACTTTGTTAGTACGATAGTTCGCAACTGGCGGCGCCTCGTGACGTGTGTCAAACATTTCTATATATTTGGTCTTACCGTTCGCCGCCTGCGCTATGGGGGGGCCGCATCCATCATATTTTCCACTATATTAATGTAATTTAAGAAAAACGAAAATTTTATCAGCCTAGGGTATTTTATGAACAGTCACATGGTCAATGCTCACAGCGGCTGGGACGTGAAGAGTCTTTAAGTCATAATTATTTCGTGCTTTTATCCTAATTTACTAATGGTCGGTCGGTGCAGTAAGTTTTTTTTTACACTTGTTTACACATAAAGTCGTTGGTTTAGTATTTGTTATTATTTTGTTATTATGTTTGATTAGGAAGTTACTAAAATCCAAATTAAAATACTCTACTGAACTTAAGAAATCGTCCTGCAAGACGTATCGTTCACATGCGCTTGCACACATCAGCGATGGTAAAATATAATGGTGTAACACGATCCGGATGAGAGCTACATCGCTTCCAATCATTATTTAAGACGCGAATGTGTTTATTGGAAACAGGATACTAAAAGACGAGTAAAACCAGGTTTGAGGTAGCTAACCGCACTATTAAAATACACCGTGGTAATTTTTCTCGCGGTTTCTTTCTGCCAGGGGCAGTAAATGAGACATAAAACCAACCCATGGATGGATTGATGTTTGTTACTCTTTCACGCAAAAACTACCGAACGGATTTGGATGAAATTTGGTATACAGATAGTTTAAAACCTTATACATAGGATAGTTTATATCCTGATTTGATGTTCTTGTAGGATAATTTTTAAGTTACTGTTGGCATCAGATGTTATAAATTATGTAAATGTAGGAGTATGGTGTGTGGTGGATAGTATATATCCCTATTTGAATTTCGAGTTGTTACGGGGGAAGCAAGCAAGAAGGGAAGCTAAAACCGGCATACATTAAGTAACTAGCGACAGTCGCAACGTTTACTTATACCAACAGTTAACCAAAATTCCATACAATTGAGGACATTTTTAGAAATGATTCCCTGTTTTTATCACCTTACATTCTTCAATTTTCATTGGGGCCATAAAACGGGCGCCGTTCATTATAAAGGTACTTTTACTTTCACCGCTGGTGTTACAAAGACACAAGGGCGCGGGACTCTATTCAAAGCTTCAATGTAACGTTACTTTGTTTGTCATCTAATTACTACGCCATTAGATTGTTAAAGAAAAGGATTTTTGTAACATTTTGTTGTTTTGTCGACACGCGTCCTTCCAAAGCTCCGTGTTTGGCCAACAAAGGCAATAAGGCCTTACAACAATTGAATTCTGCTATACCTAATTTGTATAAGTGTACGAATAAGTCGTGCTATGGTAAATATTGAAAACTGTACTGTGTATATTTAAAATTCCTAACGAAAAGAAGCAAAAGCCACAGTTGATTTTACAACATAGTAAATTATTAACATGTTTTTTATATTGTAAGTGACATGATTTTAACTAAAAGCAACATTTTATCTGAAATCATCGATCTTATCTGTAAATAAAAAAAACTGGACCAAATATTCTAGATCGATAACAATAGTAACAAACAAACATATTGTCTCAAAGAAAACACATTGCAGCACAAAGTATCTACTTATATCGCCGATAATTATAGACCAGGATCAGGAAAGTTCAAAGAAATGGTAAATCAAAGAATTGAATCCCCAGAAACGGACGGGTGCGCAGGCACATCTACCTGCGCCTGCGTCGGGATACTACTGCGTACCGTTAGACGAAAAAAACGCCATTGTAGCCCCCGGCTGTTGCCAGGGAAGCAAAGGGTGCAGCGATTAGTGGGCTGACCTTACAACCAATTATTATCACGGAATAATATGTTCAAGAAAGTTTTATTCAGACCCAGTGGGTTCTTTCCAAAAAATACGGCAAATTAAATTGAATAAAAAAATATTTTATCAAGATTAAATGTCGCAGAAGGTTCCGAAAAACCAAATACTTAAAAAATTCAATTCAATACAAAAACAAGGTCAAAATTTTCAGCAAACACAGCAAATTATTCTTAGTTTATTCCGCAAGGCGAAATCTTACTGATTCTTCATTACTTTTAAAGAGATAGCAAGGACATTGATAGATAATAATCTTAATCTCAAAGATAGCAAGGTCTTTCAAGGAAGATATCTGTTCTAAAAGGAACCCTAAGAAAACCAACAGAAATCCGTGAAATTATAACAGCTGCGCGATATGCGTGACATGTGAAAACACCCTTAATTTTTTTTGTAACAATTTAAAGCCGACAATTTGACGGATATAAACCAAACTGTAACATAACGGTAACATTTTGAAGTTAAATACAACAGTTATCTGTGTTCCGGAATAAAAGATTACCGTAATCGTAACGCAACTACGACCCAATTGAATAAAGAAGATTACAGAACCGTTTACGCACTAAAATAAAAGTAAAACAGTCTATCATCAAATCTTTGAGTAAACTGAAAACTATAAAGACGGAATAGTGACACAGAAAGAGACCCCATTTTAAGAGGCAATAAAAAACGAAATGTGCCTACTAATAAAACAGAGCTATAAATGGCGAAAGGGTTCTAAAACACGGCTCCTTTTGGCTTCCCTTTCTCATTCGCCCTTCTGAATTGTTCTACTTTTCTTAAGGTGATTGCTTCGATGTAGCCCGCGAAATTCAAATTTTTTTACGTTTTTTGCAATTTGCAGGCCAGTGACATGTTGTAACTTTATAAATATTTGTGTTGCGCAAATAACAAGTATAATTTTAAATATAAAAATTGTCAAAAAATTCGCTCCATCAGCTCTCACATAGAAAAGGTGCATCGTAGTTAGATTTCGGAGATTTTAACATGATGCACCTTTTCTATGTGAGAGCTGATGGAGCGAGTTTTTTGATATTTTTTATATTTAAAATTATACAATGTTATTTGCGCAACACAAATATTTATAAAGTTACAACATGTCACTGGCCTGCAAATTGCAAAAAACGTAAAAATATTTGAATTTCGCGGGCTGGTTGGAGCATCCCCCTTAATGGCGTTCTTTATGTAAACTTTTACTCTCCGCAACTGAAGCTTTACAAAAACTTCAGGGGTAAAAAGTTATAATTGCAAAATAAAATTAAAAAGCTTCATCAAAGATACCCATCAAGATCAAGAAAGGGGAGCAGTGGTGACCCAGTGGTATCGGCCCCGACTAACGAGTTGTAGGTCGTGGTTTCAAACCCAGACACTGCTCTCAAAATGGTGAAGGAAAACATCGTGAGGAAACCGGCATTTCCTAGAACCAAAAATTCGAATTCCAATCCGCACTGGAACTGTGTGTGGTGGATAATGGCCCACTCCTTCTAACAGAGAAGAGGGCCTGTGTCTCAGCAGTGGAAAAATGTATAAACTGATGATAACCCGTCAAGATACAGTCTATTTATCCTCATCCACACTTGACACATTTTAGGAACCTATAATTTGGAATTTGAACCAAAGTACGAAAAAATTCGTAGCTCCTCCGTCACATTTTGACAGCATTCCGTTACCGGAGTCCTAAAGGATCGACAATACAAGATTCCTGCACAATTGGTGCGCATTGTCGCGTGTACACCTGCGCATACGCATCCTACGGTTAGATGTTCTTGGCGAATCTTTTATTTACCTCGTGGGAACTGTGTTTTCAATGGCAGTTTTTTTTAGTTTATTACTCCATTCCACCTTTGAAGATAATCTGATTAAGTTTTATAGCTGTAGGAGTTTATTTTAAAATTAAAATATTTTCGAAAAGACAAGAAGCATTAAGAAAATAATATTTTGCAATCAATGAAAGATTGCTACTTGATTTAATGGTTGGTGCAAATGTTTCTCCCCATTTTTTAAGTTTATAATTCTAAAATTTGGCATAGCGAGTCAGATATAGATTACTAGGAGGCTAAAGTGATGGGAACTTGCAAAGTTTTTCTACATAACTTAAATAAGCCGCTAAAGTTCTAAGAAAAATTTGAATCGACGCATCGCTAAGTCACTAGCAAATCGCTACAAAGGCTTTGTACTCCAATTAAGTTGCTCCCAGTAATTAAACAAGCAATCAGATGCCTACATTTATTTATTTTTAAACCTGAGAACATAGCCAAGCCTTAATTATCCTCAAGCTCAACATGAAGGGACGTCTTATCTATATCACGTTGGCCAGTGAATCCATCGTAGATGTTATCTTTTATCAAGGGCCCATTGTTTGCAGTACTAATTATACCTAATACCTTTAGCGAATGGATTCCGATGGTATTGTTGACATGCGATTAAAATTTCAGGTCAGTATCTAGGACAAGGTTGTATTTGAGGCCCTGTTTTGTATTTAGGATCATAAATTATTTACTTTGGAATGTGTTAGTCCTTTGTCTCTCTGTGTAAGACTGAAGGTTGAAATTGTTTAGTGAAATATCTCGGATTGTGTAATAAATTAACATAATATCTTGATTCAAAAGAAAAATGGACAAGGACATCTCATACATATTGCCCCTTCTTATCGCATAGGTTTGCGTAGAGATAGTCTAAAATCAAAATTTTGGGACGGTGAAGAACCAGCTTCAACTTTCTGTCAAACTTTTTGCCAAGCCTACTTTTTGACAGTTCAGAAGTGGCTGCATATAGTTTAACTTGAAGTTTTTAGGAATGTTAACTTTATAAGTATGTATAACGGTCACTATGACCGTTTCATGAAATTTTTATTGACATAAATACAAATGCCCGCAAATCGGGAAGGGTATTCATTTTTATTGAAAAGTACTTCATTTGTATTAACAAATGAAGTACTTTATATGTAGTGCTGCCATGTTTTTTCATGATAAGACTTCCTATAATATATTTTTTTATAGCCTATTCGGTGTCCCACTGCTGGGCAAAGGCCTCCCCTTTCTTCTTCCAAACCTCTCTATTTTGGGCCATTTCTGGCCATGTCTGCCTTGCGAACATGATCAGATCGTCACACCACCTCCGCCGTGGTCAGACTTCCTGTATAGCCATGCAAAAATACCTACTAAATTCACTTAGATGACGAAGCAAGAATACTAAATTCATCGTCAATATTTAAAAATAGAGCGTTTAGGTGCTAGTAAACATTTACGTCAACCCTTGGAATTTGGGAAATGTCACCCGAATTGTTGTTATACCACCTTATATTTGTCCACCTACTCGAGTCCGATATTTTATTATGACGTCTTGACCTTATTAAAAATTGGAGTACGGTCCTTTTATATATTTCAAGTTGTGACGCAAAAGTTTAGTTATAAAGGTTCAACTGGAAAATAAAACAAATGTAACCGAAGTGTTATTTTCAGAAAATACGCGTATTAAGCTGTAATAATACGCCTACACTTGTAGCCCTAAATTGTCTGGTTTGCCATTGAAAATCAAATTATTATGGCTCAACGATAACTTTTAAAACAGTACTTTACGAATGTCAAATTAACGATTTTTTGTCACTTCAAATCGGTTAATCCAACCTAATTTTCCATTTGGTGTACCAAAATACCTGTGCCACAAATTAATTTCCCACCCACTAGAGCTGCAATAATAAGTATCGCTCTTCGTCTCATGTGCTCGCGTGCAGAGCCTCAGATAAAAGCTATTTCTAAGGTTCATGTGGCTGTGTATAATTAACTGGGTGGGTTGAAGGGTTTCCAGATCACGTGACCGCAGCCGTCACGTCACGTGAAGTGGAAGCCTCTCTCGTACGCCCACGTCAACACAACCCTATTACATTTAATTTTCCATCCCCCAAGCAATTTCTCGACAATGTACTCACTCGATTGTTTACAGTAACTGCTGAATTTCGTGAAGACTCTTACCTGAAACAACAAACATAATGTTTTTAAATATAAATCAGCATGTGAAACGTGTCGCAATTCGCAAACCTCCTCGACGTTATCAAAATAATATGGCAAGGATGTGTTTGTTTGTTTTGTGCGCTCGCAAAGGATCAGTGAACCGACTGAAATAGTCGACGCGTGCGATGAGGCGCGCGCCAAAATAGCGCCCCACGCAGCGGTGCGCACGCGCATTTTTGTGAAACCTTATATTTGCACACTTTCCAGCAAGAAACTTATTAGATACTCATAAAACAGGTTGGGATAACGTAAAAACCGTAGTTATTAAAGTATTGTATTGTCAAACGAGAAGAATCGATGTTAAATAATGGATGAGATAAGTATTTAAGTAACAAGGTCTCAGAAGCCGTTAAGGAGCCCTCGGACTTCTGAGTAATCGGTGTAAGACACGATTGTTTATTAGCAATATAATTGCAGCGCGAATAAATTGATTTGTGAGAGATGGGCGAAGAATATTAGTTATGTTTATATACCTGTATAAATACTGGTAAGCCGCTTCAAAGATCATGACTACACAGTCTCCACTCTTCAGAACCATATCAGATCAACTCACTTGTCACAGAGAAAAATACAGAAGAAAATTATGAAACACTATTTTAACGGAGGTCATACATTAGTGTCTATGTTTGCATGAAAATGTTCAACTAGTACTAAATGTTTCTGTAATATAGAAAATAATTACAGTATTGACGCTCAATATAATTCTTTTTTTACATGTAAAAATTGAACAGGACAGAATGTAGAATCAATCCCATCCCATTTTCTTAAATTTTAATATTCGTACAAAATGTCTCTTTTATGGTCTCAAATTGTATGATTTGACTTTGACTTTGGAACATTTTCTGGGTACTACACTCCCTTAAAATATCTTCTTGAAAAAAAGCAGCTAGTTCTGTCCTCAACTATGACCAGAAGCTCATATAGACAAGAAATGCAATACATCAAATTGAAAACTTAATTTCCTATATTGATGATTCTATTTAAGGATCTGCTACATACGTCACAGCTGCAATGCGCTGGATTGATATGGTAACAGAAACATGCAATCAAACTAATACATTGTTTTTATTGATTTGATGTGATATCTATAATTAGGAATAGATAACCATCGAAATAAAACTAGCATGTTGAATTTTAATACCATGAAGTTCAAGACTAAAAAGGACACAAAGTCATTAGCTGTTAAGCCTTTTCCCAACTATGCTATGTAGACTTTCAGTACAAATGCACGCCGCTGAAATTTATATGGAGCGGTTCTACATCATCAGCAGAAAGTCACTATTGAACAAAACCCTTCGTTTTTCATCCTTTTCTCTATCCAATCCAATCCCATCCGGAATATTAATATACCCCGTTCAAAAATACTGATTGAATGCCTACTTGAAATAAATGGTCAAAGTTCGAAAGCCGCAAAGGCCCTCCCCCTTTTTCTTCCTTTTCTCTACACAACCCCATCCCATCCTACCATTTTAAAATACGACGTTCAAAAATGCGTGTTGATGGCCTAATAGAAATAAATGATTTGACTTCGGTCAAAGCTCATAAGTCGGGCCAACTGGCAATCTTAAAATCAAATTAATAGTTTTAAGGGCCATAATTGGCTGAAAAAAATCATCTTTCTAAATATACAGACAAAGTCAATCAAAGATCAACATAACAAATGACGACACAGGTAACTCAGGAACTCGATGAATCCAAACAAATCGGAACGAACACTCTTGAAGTCGTAAATATTCGGAATGTTATGGACGAGTGCCATTGGAGTGTTGACGGCCGAAGAACTTGTGTCAGTCCAAATTAGCTTTCAAAGTTATTTGTGAAGGACCTGACTCAGTCCAGGGTTAAGGATTTTATTTTGTTTTGGAATGAATCAAATGATCACCTAATACTCATTTGGAGGATTGACGAACAGAAATCCGATAACTTTAAAAAGCTTACTAGATGAATTGTAATAATAGATAAGTAGTAATATTAAGAAAAAGTTGTCTAGGGAAACTTTTGAGTAAGAACGTGGAAAGTTGAAGACAGACGAAGACAGTGTAAGAGATGATGTAGCTAATAAGGACTGTTTCCAAACTGTTTCCTGTAAATTATACTAAAGTTTTAAGGGAGAAGACAACATGCATTGCCGACTTCAAATATAATATCTGGTTGACCGAGCTTCGCTCGGTTTTTAAAATGTCTGTATCTTGGGAACCGAGCTTTTCTCGAACCTGGGATCTTGATAAATCGATTCCTTGAGCCGTAAAACCCCTAATCTGTAACTTTTATGAAAACCCTTGGAGCCGTTTCGAGATCCTGATTATATATAAATATACGAGAATTGCTCGTTTAAAGATATTAGATAAATGATAAGTAATCTAAGGAATGATTTACTAATATTGGAATCCCATCCATATAGACACCAAGACCTCAAAAACCTGAATATGAGAAAGTTTATATTTGAACTGTTTACCAATCAATACAAAGAACTACGAGTAACTTCTAACATTCGTCGAAACTCCGCCACTTGATTCAGTGTCAATTAAATGTTTTTAATCATTTACAAGTGGGTTACGAGAATCATTCTGGGGACGATTGTATGCAAATACCTGCATCGCATGCGCTTGCGCAGCGAGGGCAGGCGATCCCTCATAGTAGTAGCAATTGATGAATATAATCTTGCGAAACCCTTTGTTATTCAATACCTACCGCTTTTGAAAGGGCAATTTAGTACTCCAATATTGTTCTCCGTAATTACTTCACAAATCAGAGTAACGGACTAGTATCTAAGTTAGCAATAAGGTTGAGTTATTGTGTATTTTAGCGTCACGTTTCTCTCTGGTCTATATCTTGTTCCCCTCCAAAAATGTCAATATTGTGTAACTTATAAAACGGTTACTTAGAAGATCATAAACATATCTCCATTGTAAGTTTTTAAGAAGTTACGTACAGATTTAATAATATGTAAATAGTTTTCAAGAGAGCTTCTACGATATTCACAGCAAGCTGGACTTGTAAGTGGCGCCAAAATTAATATACTCGTACATGAGCGTATAATTTACATCTCTCATCAAGTGTAGGCACTCCACATTTAAGAGGCCATCACTTCACTTCCTCTAACCATCACTATCACAGCTAGATTTGAGCTCCTCTATTACTCAATAAAAGACAGAAATACTACGACAATGCTGATTGTCAGAAGTGATTATTTAAACAATGGACAATTAAATGTAAAAGTGTGTGCACGCGCATATCTTATGGAGTAAGTATGGTGTCATGATGTACAAGTGCGTGCTGACACCATTGGACTTGTATGAAAAGTTTAAAAGAAACTACAAGTTTATCTAGGACTGTTCTTTATACAAATGAAATTCTATGGTCTTGGATATCTGTGATGAAAAAATCGAAAGTTACACGAAGTTGTAGAACAGTGAATGTGTTGACACGCAAGAAGACTTTCGCTTAGGATCTACTATATCTGTGTGAAGTAGCAGACTTTTTATAAAGCATAAAATGGAATTCAGCCACCACTACATCATCATTAGCTGCTGCTGCAATAGAATATACAAGCATACCGGAAATCTCCGAAGGGTAAGAGTTACGACAGAGGTGTAACCAATAATTAAAAGTTACAGGTCAGACCCAATCCAGACAGAAACGAATCTCAACAGAAAAAAACTAAAGAAAATAAAGAAGAAGATGAACTAGAAAATACTAACTTTATAGGAGCCAACAATGATCAAGATATTATCCAACACAAACGATCTATTATCGCAGATTTCCAACACAAACATATAATTTTCAAACAAGGTATCATAAACCTACTTAGGACTATTATTTCGCTGGCCGAAGCTAGTTATTACATAATAATCATTACAATAGTACTTAGTGACCTAATTGAAGCACAATTAGCGACTTGAGTGAACAGCGTGTGAAATAAACAACTACTTGCAGTACTAGTATTATCATTTGTGTTGCAAAGTGGCAACAGTTTCAAGAGTTCTTGAATTTGAGAGTATTTTTTGATAGCATGGTTTGCGTTTTATGAATAAACTGTTTTCTGTTAGCAATTCATTGTCCCTTGGTCCAGAACTTTCAAGTTCTAAATTTTGTTCATCTAGTTTTTTTCTTCTATTATTAATAATTAAGTTCAATTAGTTTTTTATTAAATCAATTGGAGAAGATCACTTTAAAACAGGAACTTTCAATATAAAGCCTGATTTGCCCCCATCACTCATTCATCAGTATCACTTAGTTGAAAAGAAAACAGTTACATATTCGAATTGACAATGCCTATCAAGATTAAATTCCTGATGGCTAACTGTCTAAAATGTAGGAATTGGAACAATAAGTTGCATAATTATTGGCATTAGCAGATATCAAGCTTGTATCTGCAAACATGGAAGGGTAAAACTCCAACAACACAGAACTGATCCAAAACAATTAAAGCTTCGAAACTAATAAAAGAATTAACATTATACTTTGGCATTCCAATTAAACGCATCTTCGCAATAAACGTAATAAACAAACTGCTTCATTTTTTAATTACCATTAACAATTTTTCGGTTCAATGGCTAACGTTATTGGATTTCAGCTTTGATCTAAAATTAGACGTTTGAACGATAATTGTGTCAATTATTTCAGACGCGTTGGTAAACTCACACTGAATTTAGAAGCGGAACGTAAATAAAGTGAAGTAATTCTTAAATTGGACGGTTTTAGAAACAATGACTGATGTTTTTCTTTTGATGCGAAAGAATGCGGGAGATGCTTTGAACCCAATTTAGGATATAAATGAGAATAGCTCGGAGAATCGAGAGAGACTATAGATACAATGCATCATCAACATCTTGACCTTATTTCATTCTATCTTAATTCCCTTTCAGATGGGATGAAATTCTCGATCACTTAGTGACCTATGGTAGCGATGAATGAATAGAATAAAATGTAATATTGATAAAGAGAGTGAAGAAGATGAGTAAGTTACTAAGTTGCTGTAACCTCAAATAAACTACAATAAGGGAAGAATGATAAAAGGCCCAACATCAACATCGTCATAACAAAGATATTTAGGGTTTGGCTAGATCAAGTTGGATGACAACATTCTCTCAACAGCGCATGCGATTCAGGTATTTGTTGTTCACTAAGGTCGACAATATTTGCTGCCAAAATCAAGGACCCACTTTAGCAATAAATAAATTTTGTAAAGCCTCAAGTATCCCAATTCAATAACTGTGAGGAGACCTTTCACGCTATCTGCAATGTGGTAAGGCCAATAAGGCATAAGTGTCACTTCAAAATGTAGACAAGTTTTTTCAAATTTTACATGTTAATATGAATTCTAGCAAGCTTGTACAAAATTCTCTTGGCTTTTTTAGGTTTTTCCTCATTTTGTTCTGTTGATTAAAGTGGGCCTGATCCAATAACCAGATCATCTTAGGAGGGCACTCTTTGAAATTCAATGTTATCGTCTTTAAATGTTTTATCTATGTGGATTTTTGATAATAAAATGTCATTTATAATTATTATCCATCTCCTAAGAAGTGCTTATTTACTGAATAAAAATATCCTTAAAATACATTGCTGATCGACTCGGAATTAGGTAACTTTGAAAGTATAAGCATAGACAAAACTCGGTAATAAGCAGTGGTACCACAGATCTATAGAAATGTTATTTCAGTTGAGCTACTAACAAAACCAGGGTGAAGTTCTAGAATCCTTTCCCGTCTGAGCCAGGCTGAAAAACCATTGAAACAGATATAGAAGCACTTAGACACGCGAACAGCGGATGTACTACAATTAGAAGCTAGTTACAAGTTCGGGTGCAATATTTTTATGATATAATTACGACCATTACCAAGCCGATACGGTTATGTTTTGCCTTGACACACGTTAGATTACACAGGTTTAGTAAATGACCGATTATTGTTGAAGTACTTATGGTCACTGGTATGAATGCTCCCTAATATGATTATTGCTACAATTTACATTATGTTGTTGAATATAATGTCCTCACAGTTGGGACGCAAACCTCTCTATGGGGGGGAGGGGGACTGGGTTGTAATTCACTCTGCCTCTAATGCTCTAAGTTCTAAAACAAAGGTCGATATTTCGAAATTGAAATATCGACAATATCGAATAATGAGGGTCATGGCATTAATTCCCATGACCTTCCCACACACTGTTCTGGATAATGACAGGATAGCATACGATAATCTGTTGGTAAGCACGAACTGGCTCATGTGTGTGATTATTATGTGTAGTGTATCGACTAGATGGTGCATGGTGATGATCGCTCTTTACGTGGGATATGGTTTTCACTGACTATGAATATGGAACAGTTTCAGAGGTATTTGTTTAGTTCATCCAGTTCATTCTATTCCAAATTATGGTTTGGTGATTAAGAATTTTCGGAAGTAAACAAAACTTTGAGAAAAAAAATATAAGCATTATGTTACATGATTTTTAAACAATTAAAAAAAAAGTAAGTTGAGTTCGACCTGCATGTATGTTTGACCGCGATTATCTGGCGTTTGGCTCAATCGATTTTGATGCGAATTTTTCAGAAAAGTGTTCGTGATATTCTGGAGAAGGTTTAAGTATAAAACAGTCGATATCCCGTGACGTTGCTCGCATGGATCTCCTTTTGCTAAGTTGGATTTTAGATTTCAAATACGCCAATTATATGAAGATTTTGTTAACTGAACTAAAATTGAAAAAAATACACTTCTCATCAAAAAAATCGAAACACCTCGCAGTTTATGATTTGATAAGGATTATCAGAAAAATGTGTATATTTAGGAATAAATGTAAAATGTCATTTAATATTGAGTAGTATGAGGTTTTTAAATCCTAATGTTAATGTTCTAAATTCAAATTAAGTCTTCATAGGTTTCGTATTTTGTATAATGAGTAATTTTTACCCTGTATGGAATATGAAGGAAATGGGTAAAACAACACGCGTAAATGAAAAAAAAATGTAAGAAACGTTTATTTAATAACTTGTATTCCCTCCGCGAGCTCTTATTACTGCTTCCATACGGTTCTTCATCGATCGGATGAGAGTCACGATCACATGTTGTGGTATATTATCCCATTCCTCTTGGATTGCATTTTGCAGCTGGCTAAGTGTTTCTGGGGCTGGATCTCTTGCTCGAATTCGTCTCTTTAATTCATCCCATAGATGTTCAATGGGATTCATGTCCGGGCTTCTTGCTGGCCATACCATAATGGAGATACCGACTTCGGTAAGATAATCTCGTACGACGCCCGCGGTGTGAGCTCTAGCATTGTCGTGCATGAATATGAAGTCGTTGCCAATAAAATGTGCATAGGGCATCACATGAGGTTCAAGACACTGTTCGATGTACCGATGAGAATTTAGTACAGGCAGCCGTGGCCCAGACACAAAGGCAAGTTCTGTCTTACCGTCGGCGCTGATTCCTCCCCAAACCGTCCACGAACCGCCACCATAGCTGACCTTTTCTTCAATGCAGCATTGTGCAAAGCGTTCTCCATCTCTTCTGTAGACCTTGTTCCTTCCGTCGTTACCATACAGCATAATTTTATACTCATCAGAAAACAGTACTTTGTTCCACTGAAGGTATGACCAAGTTAGGTGCTCGCGTGCAAAGTTAAGGCGCGCTCTTCGATGGTCTGCAGTTAATTTCGGCCCATTCGCTGGCTTATGCGGTGCCAATCCGCGTTCCTTCAACCTTCTTCTTATTGTAGTGTCACTTACAGCTACTCTTCGTACAACGCGAAGCTGCTGCTGCAGTTGAAAAGCGTTAAGGCGTCGATTTCGTAAAGAAGTTGTTACAATAAATCGATCATCTCGCTCAGAAGTGACCCGATTCCTGCCAGATCCTGAACGGCGCGTGAACGAACCAGTCTCCCGATAGCGTTTGTAGACTCTATGAACAGATGATAAGCTTAAATGCAATCTTGCAGCCACAACACGCTGACTAAGTCCAGAATCCAGCAATGCCACCACTTGGGCGGCTTCTGCGGGCGAAGTATCCATATGTTTTAGAAAAAAAAGTTTTTTCAGACGTCCCAAAGTCACAGTAAATGAAATAAGAAACAGAAAGTTTAAAGACAAGCGCTAATTTTTAGTTTTTAAACGAGAAACGTACTCCAACCCTAAATACACATTTGTCTCAAAACAGTGATTAATTTCATTTATAGGATAAACAAATGAAATTAATTCGAATTTTAATTTTTTTCTTCTTACTGTAATGACCAAACTGCCAGCTACACAGTAATGTTTTTTTTTCATGGAATTAATTCTCTTTTGTAAAAAATTAGGACAAAAACAATAAAAACGAAAGTGTTTCGATTTTTTTGATGAGAAGTGTAGTTTGGTTCCCTTTTTAGTTCAGTCTTTACAAACTTAACAATTTATTATTGAAACATGTAAATACGTTCTTTTATTTATTTCAGAATTGGCACCGGCCACAACAACAACAAATCATCGGAAAATTCTCAACCCATGATTAGCAAGAATAATGAGAAATGCAAACGATGTTAGTAAATTAACAAGTCACTGATCAAGTAATTAACAGATCCGATTTAAATGATTCATTTATGCCTTATATGCGTTAAATGGAAAATCACAATTACGATTTATTCAAGAAAATGTTGGATTATTCGTGAAAAGCTTCCATTACAAAAAAAAAGGTGTAAACTAACTTTTGAATGAAAAGTTATTCCGTGAACAATGAATAGATATGCGAAAGCAGCAATCGCCGTAGAGTTGATGTAATTTGTTGAAGAATTTCCTCGATTTCTACAGAATCCCGTCACCAGATCCTGATTAGTGATTACTATGGGACCATCATCATACACCATGAAACTTCAAGTGTCATCGAAAAATCGAGGAACAGAAAAGAAGATAATTAAAAAAAAGGATTCCGACGAACTGAGAACCTCCTCCTTTTTTTCGAATTCAGTTAAAAAGGGAAGAATCCGATTCATTTGAGAATCGTACAAACACAAAAAACGCCTTATGAATGGCAACTTCCGTTGATGCGTAAAAAATGAACCTTTCCGACGAAATGCAACCATAATTACAACAACAAAAAAAAGTCTAACATAATCGCTATAATATATCGTATACACCCAATTTTATCCAAAGTGAGATTGACTCAAGTAGTAGATACTGTAACTATAAATTCCCGGATTCTCCGGTAACTTTCCGCAAGGGTTCTTGATAAGGCTTCTCGATTATTTTCGTCCTTTCCATAAGGGCGTATCAGTGATATTTTCCAGGGCTAAGCATAGCAATTCGATGACCCTTAGACTTTAGAGGACCAACGCTTGCCGGGGACGTGAGACTGCCTCATCAGGTAAATGATCCTGGAACGTAAAGGGCTATTGGAGGATCACCGTGGAATCCGGTCGTACGAGACTGACAGTAATGGGTGCGAGGTCTCATTTGATGATTTTACCACGATATAAAAATCTTCCAATTCTACCCGGCTTCAAATGAATCATCATTCACTCATCAGACTGTAAAGTTCCCCAGTTCTTAAGTAGCTTTCCACCATTCTCTAAAAGGCTTCAAAGATATTTCGCATCGCAAGCTTGTGGATAATTATCCTAAAGCCATAATCACACAATGAATCATCGTCTCGCCATATGCGTTGAGTGTTCAAGTTAAATTATTTCCATGTTGGAAAATTTACTCTTTGTGCGTGTAAGGACTTCGTTACATGGAAATTGATCGCGAATATTAATGAGTTATGTAAATAAATAGTTTAGTATAACTTATAATTATTGTGTGTTTCCACTCTGAACTTGGTGTGCAAAAGTCATGTCCCTTGAAACCTGAACTTGCAGCATTTCTCTTAGCATACCCACTTGGGTTCTAGGAAATATTGATAATTAAAATGAAATAACAGAAGAAATAATTATCAAGTGTCTAATGTTGTGCAAGTTGAAGTGGCAACGGGCAAGCCACATCTTTCGTACAACTGATAACCGATGGGAAAGAAAAGTGTGTGTGATGTGACCACGAACCGTCACCACTCGAAAACTTTTTTGCGTAAAATATATTTTACCAACTATTCAGTTGGTAATATTTCGCTACATAAAATGGAAGGAGGCGACTTTATTTTAGAGTATGCAGTGATTATAAACTAGGATAAAAGAAGATGTAAATTATACCTAGGTATCGTTTACCATAAGTAGAGCTTTTATATAATATCTAGAACCAGTCGTGTTTTACACGATAACTTTTTGAGCTTTTAGCTTTAACTCAATAATATTACTAGAATCATTTCCGGTTTCCTTAAAGCTTCTATAATGTTTGGGCCTTGGATGATAAATTAAACGAACTCTTACCAAAAAAGGTAAATGTTTTGTTCACGATCTGCCTGACTCTGAATGCAAATGGACACATGCGCGGGCGCACTCAGTGAAAACCAGTGGTGGGAATGAAAGTAAATGCACTGCATTTTTTTTTAATTAACATAATTATACATATATACTACAGAGTTAAAATTTTACAATCATATTGCATGCGTATTTATTGAAAGTAGTAGATGGAGGTGACAAGTTTTCAATAGCTTTCTTTTATCCCGAAAAAAGTACCTACTATTCACGAGAAAAAAAATGCAGATTGCCCTACATGTACAGACGCCAGCAAATCAACCTACCATAATCTAACTTTCTTTAGTAGATTTTCAACCTTATCACAATAGTGGAAGGTTAATACTACTTGGTTTTATTTTAAAATGTGTTGGATAGTCCATTTACTGAAGAAGACTGTCCTACTATGTAAAATTGTAAATGCGAAAGTTTGTGACGATGTATGTGTGTATTTAGGTATGTTTGTTACTCTTTCACGCAAAAACCACTGAACGGATTTAGCTAAAATTTGGTACACAGATAGTTTATAACCTAGATTAACACATAGGATAGATTTTATCTCGATTTTATGTTCCCGTGGGATAATTTTCGAGTTGTAATGGGTGGAGCCGCTGGAAACAGCTAGTAGGCTGTCATAGCATCACGCTACGCCCTATAGGAGCCAAGCAGCGGGGTTACACCACGGGAATTAGCTAGTTTAAATTATACAAAATCATTCTCCATTTGTGACCTACAAATTAATTAAAATTCTCAGAACTAAGTCTAATTAAAAGCTATCAAAGGAGCTGTGGCTGTCAACATCGTTGAGATTAAAAGCCTCAAATATTACTTGGAATTCGAGACCTTTGTCAAGAGTCCTTGAGTTGCGAACATCTTTAGTTTGATACAGTCGGCTTCAAAACTATTTCAGAAAGTTTAAGTTTAATTTTACTATAAATAAACAATATCTGGTTGACCGAGCTTTGCTCGGTTTTTAAAATGTATATATCTTGGGAACCGAGCTTTTCTCGAACCTGGGACCTTAATAAATCGATTCCTTGAGCCGAAAAACCCCTAATCTGTAACTTTCATGAAAATCCTTGGAGCTGTTTCCGAGATCCTGATTATATAAAAATATACATTAGATAATATCACATCACTCAACTAATTCCTTGAAGGGCAGAGTTACACCTCATAGTACAACCATATTTCGGCAGTAATATTATAGGTCTATCTTCCGGGTTAAGCCGCGCTTGCCGAGGTTGGTCTGTGGATGAGTGACCATCTGACATAGCGAGTTTCCTCCGTGCCTCGGAAAGGCGTAAAGCCGTTGGTCCCGGCTATCATTTTTAGGTCTTTGAAAGTCGTTACTGTTGGTCAGATGCTCATTGAGTAAGTCTAACAACCAACCTTACCATGGTGTATTACGTGGTTGTGGAGGTCCAATAGGCAGTCGCTCCATGTAAAATACTGATATTCAGCTGCATCTGATTCGACTGGAAGCCGACTCCATCATAATTATGATGATGAATAGTGTCTCCAAATACTGTCTCCGTCGCTGCTACAGAAAAGTTCCATAAAGGACAAAGTCGCGCTTACGATTACTAGACTAACGACTTTTAAATAAAAATTTTACTTAATTAAAAGTTGTTTTTTTTTTTTATTAATCAGAACTTAATGAAGTTAAAACTCAGGATCATGGTGATTTTTATTTCTTGGAGATTGGATGATGTTACTTCATTTCACGCCATCTATTTGCGGTTCATTGATCATTACAGGCAATAATGACAAAGGTATTTAGAAGATCGAATTTACAAATAAATATTGGGTTTTTCAGTAGTGGCAGTCGTGACTATTTCAGGAAAAACTAGATTTATCAGTAGTCAGGCGATAAATTATCACTTAGGCGATAAAATACATAGTTCTTTAATTCAGACCATCTTATTGAACTAACATGTCTAGAATTTGGATAGCTTATAGTGTTAAGCAAGGAACATAATATTAGAGATGTAAAGAGTAAAGATCATAGAAGACACTCAGTAGTTTCTACCTACCCCCATGGAAAGAAGCGTGTGAGTTTGTTTATGTGAATGTGTGTGTAATTACGTGAATTGGGTGCGCAGTACGTGAATTTGAGACCAACTGATGTCTTCAGGGTAGTCTTATCCCTTCTTATAAGGGCGACGCAAGTGTCCGATACCTTACGATTTTAGTATTCATTGACGCGTGCCTGTGTTCGAACCTCTATGTGTTTGTATTGCGATAGCCGCTTGGATACCGAAGTCGTAAGGTATCGGAGATTTGAGTCGCCTAGTGTACGAAGGGCCTTACAGTTACCGTTCACCATTTTCATGAGCACTTCGGTCCTCTTCAATTGTGACCATAAATGCTCAAGTCGATTTAACAAACTATACAAAAGTGAGAATTGGAAGGAAACAGTGACCGTTGGAAGGAATGGACTTAGGATCTTGCCCAGCAGTGGGATACCGCCTACAGGCTAGTCATCATCATCATCAGCCGCAAGACGTCCACTGCTGAACATAAGCCTCCCACTTATACCGCCACACCGAACAGGCTAGTAATAATAATAAATACAAAACAGGGATTTGTTTTAAATTTTGTCCCCGATTGTACATAATGTACTTCGATATTTATGCTCCTTAGACGTCGAATTCGAGCTCGTCATAAATATACGACGCACATATCTAGATCTTATATTTCTTGGAAGGCTTATAGAATATTAACTTATCGAGACAATACAAAGAACTAGTGGATCTCATGAATTATTGTAGTGTCAGCTTTGATAATACATATACGAGGCTAAAATTCTAAGTTATAAGTTAAGTTACAACCATTACAACATCATAACATACATAGTTCCTAGTTTTGTGGCCGTTTTGTTTAAAACTAGAGATATGTACATATTTCTATAATTAGGATTAAAAATCTTAGTATTTCTGAAAGATTACATATATGTAATTGTTGTACTATTAACGTTACTAGATAAAGTCACTCGAAATACTCGTAAGTGCATTTTTTATTATTATTTTATATTATACTAGCTGACCCGGCCAACTTCGTACCGCCTGTAAATCACCTTTTAAACCAAAATTACAACAATAATTCAAAATAAATATTAGCCAAATCGGTCCAGCCGTTTTCGAGTTTTAGCGACACTAACGAACAAAGAAAACAATTGATTTTTATATATAAGAAATAAATAATGGTAGCAGTTGATCTAATCTCCAATATTTACACGACTGACCAAAAAAAGAAGTGTTATCACGACATATTTAAATTCACACAGCTGTCTTGATAAAATCTTGAAATTCTAATCTTACCCAACAGTTGCATTGACAATAACCCCTAACATGCAATTACAAGCCCTCCCTCAGATGTCAGTTTAAATTTGACCTCAGACACGCAATTAAAGCCCTAAT
The DNA here is from genome assembly GCA_036375495.1 of Agrotis segetum. NCBI lineage: Eukaryota > Metazoa > Arthropoda > Insecta > Lepidoptera > Noctuidae > Agrotis > Agrotis segetum. The sequence goes on from JAQSVV010000155.1 coordinate 21,527, forward strand.
ATCCTTTCAAACAGGGTGCTATATTGCATCCAACACCACCCAACTCGCTTTGGTCACGCGACACGTGTAAACATGTCGCCTATGGTTACTAAACCAAAACAAATGGAACTCTTAATCCGTTGATAACTAGCAGGGACAAAGGTCATCACTTGACACTTACATTTCTTTTGTTATCGTGGTGATAACCCTGAAATGCTACGGTAACTTGGTAGCTTAGGGTTGCTAGATGAAGTAGTAATTTTCCCCTAATATTTGTTTTTTTATTTTATTTAGCGTGGTAAAATCATCAAATGAGTCCAAGGGCAGACTCGTACTGACTAAAATCCACGGTGTCTTTCAATAGTCCTTTACGTTCCGGGGTCACGGTAATTCGAAAGTCCCGCGACCCCGGCACCGGCAACCCGAAGGCCCGACCCGGGAACATTATCGATGTTGCCGGCCCGGGAACATTGTCTGAATAACGTTTCATTCTTTTCATTGAAATGACAATGCCAGATCCTGCCCCACCTTTCAGTCCTTATTACAGGAAATATAAACTAATGAAAAATATTAAATGAAAATAAGACCCCTGATTACATAATTGTTATTCGGCAAAGGATGCTTTTAAAAAGTTAGTGATAAAAGGATTTCGAAAACCCAAAAACCATTTCCTGTTTTCATCGCGGCCATGTGCGTTACGCATTAAGCATACCTTACACGCAGAGAAAATGACAAATGACACCTTTTAATGTGTTATTGTTCGGATTTAAATATGCAATATTCAGTTTTAATAAAACATTATTTTCAATAAGTGTGTTTAACGAAAATAATGTTTTTTTTATATAAATCACATTATGAATATACACTGTTAAAAATATTTCACATTTGAGCATGAATGATTAGGTACAACGAAACGTCATTGACGCGGAAATACCTAATCAAAACATAGCCCTATCATAAAATCTGGACTGAGCACTTCAATTTACGTAGTACCCAAAAATGAACCGTAATCGCCACCGTTTAGGTTTTTTTTGATTTGCTATAATTAGCATGACGACAGAGAAGAGCAACTTGGATGGCGCTTGTCCCTTCCCTCCTATTCCCAGAAAGTAGTATGGATAGAAATAGTAAAATATAACTCTTACCTGTTTTTTTTTTTTTTACGTGGCAAAATCATCGATTGAGTCCTCCAACCCCGCGCAGAGCGGGAGGGACTGTCAGACTTGTACTGACTAAAATACACGGTGTCCTTCGGTAGCCCTTTGTGTGCCGGAGTCGCGGTATACGTATGGCCCGCAACCCCGACAGGACTGTGGCCCTCTATAGGGAGGCCCCGTCACTATGCTGACGCTTCTTGAGGCGCGTGTGGGACACAACGCGCCGTCGAACCGGGCATGGTCCATGGTCGGGCAGCGAGTTGCCCTTTACTCGCCGCCCGCATGCCCGCGCCTACGGTGGCCGGAGATCGTCCCGCGACATCCGTCGCCGTGGGCGTCTACCACTGCGTCTCGGGCGGAGGGAGGACGGTATCCTCTCCCTCAAGCGGCCCGCCTCCTCCTTCGCGAGCATGACTGCTTCGCAGAAGGAGGCGACCGCCTCCCACTCCGTCTCGCCCCGCAGCATGGCCGCAACCAATGCCGGGCGCGAGAGGTCTCCGCCTATCGCCGCAGTGAGGACACGGCGGTGCTCCGCCCAAGCTGGGCAGTCCTACACCGTACGCTCCACCGTGTCCTCCGGGCGATCCTCGCAGTGGTGACACCCGGGCAACTCTTACTTGTTAACCTTATTTACTTTTTCGGCTTTAAAATAGCTTTCAGGTTTATTTTTCAATATTCTTTTTTTATTTTTGCTGTCGCCAATGTCCCAGATATTATTGTGATAGACAGATCGATGCGCCGCGTAATGATAAATAATAATCGATGATACCATCTCGCATGACGAGAACCTTCTGAACTGAAAGCTGAGAAATATAAATAAATGAAATATCTCAACTTAGCACGCGCGATTGTGGGAATGTGAGCTCGGCTATCATTGTGCCGATTTATCGTAACAGCCAATGGCCTGATGGCAAAGGGCCTCGACGAATACCTTTCAAGGCTCTCTCTAGGTAGTTGGATTAAGGGCCTGATTTTGAAGGCAGTGTTCCTAAATACGGCCCGCATTGTGAGGAGGTACCTGTTTCTGTAGCCCTAACCACCGGTAGTTTGGACCCCGCTCCCGCACCGGCGGACTACTGTTTTTACGTTTATAAATGTTTTTTTAAGAAATATTTAAAAACGTTATAACATGTATTTTGGTTACCTACCCTATTCATAATCATCATCATCATCTTATCAGCGGTAAGACGTCCACTGTTGAACATAGGCCTCCTTTGGACTTCTAGTAGGACCGGTTGTAAGCGGCCTGCATCCAGCGTGATCCTGTGGCCTTCATAAGATCGTCTGCCCACCTAGTGGGTGGACGTCCTACGCTGCGCTTTCCGGTGCGTGGTCTCCATTCGAGAACCTTACGGCCCCATCGGCCATCAGTTCTGCGAGCTATATTATGGCCTGCCCACTGCCATTTCAACTTGCTAATTCGTTGGGCTATGTCGGTTACTTTGGTTCGTCTACGAATCTCCTCATTTCTGAGGCATGAGTGCGCAGTCCATTTTGTATATCGTTTGTGTATTTTATCCTTATGTCAAAATGTCACAACTGGCATTATGGACAGCGTTGCCAGACCGTACCAAAAAGTACGGTATTCCATACTTTTTGACACACAATCGTACCACAACCGTACCTCAGTGTAGACCGTACCTTTTTCGTACCTTTTCTATACTTATGATTTAATTTATTTTATTATTTTAAAACAAAAGAAGGTTATCAATTCGACCCGTATGTATGTAATATTTCCAGAACTGCCCAGTTTTCGTATTATGTTAGTCTATATCAGCGTCTGAACAAAGGTGCCAAACATCACGAGGAAACCGGCATGTCCGCCGGTTTTCTTTCAAATGTATAAAATGTATTTTTTATGTTTGTGTTCGCATATCTCCGGATCTACAAATCCGATTTACGTAATTCTTTTTGTGTTGTACTAGGTATTGGGATGCAGTATTCCCAATACCTAGTACAACACAAAAAAAAACGTTTCATGAAAATCAGTTCAGTAGTTTTTTAACAAAAAATCTACATAAAATCGGCGTCTTTGAAAATGTATTAGTTTTTTTAAGTCGTTACTTTTTTTAAGTTTTTTTTCAACCCTGTGCTGTCACAGACAGCCAACTCGAAGAAGAAAAAAAAAAACTATTTCTTGAAGAAGTATCCCGACTGAACTGTACCTTGAAGTTAAAAACCGTACCTTTTTAGAAAGCCAACCGTACTTTTTTGGGAAATCATACTGGCAACACTGATTATGGACAAAGTCATTTGATTTTTGGGTGGCTATTGTGTTTGTTTTTTACAAATTATAAATGTGTTTGAATTATCTTACAGCTTCCACCAACATCTGTAATCCGTCAAGATTGTTAGTATTGTATTGTGTGTGCTTTGTGGCTAGACCAGCATTGTGAAAATAGGGACGTGACGTTAACGTATGCTCGACATAGGTATCTAACCTAAATGTGATATTTTATCCAATTAAACAGAAACGGCAGGATTATAGACTTATAAAACATTATTTTACTTATAACTGATAAAGCACAAATAGAATGTTACATTTGGTATAGTTGGAAGCCAAATTTTATTTGGTGGGTCATAGCTCTAAGGAGCAGCTGGCATTGTCTTTTTCTTCATACAAATAATAGTCTTCATCATCCCACTGCTTAGGAAGGCCTCTCCCCATACCATCTAAGTACATACATTTCACTATCCAGGACCAAAGTGGACTGCTACTCAAAAAAAAAACCCTTATTTTAACCAAAATACAAAAAAAAAATCTAAACTAAAAAGGGTAAAATAAAAAAACTTTTTTTAAAAAAAGAGAACCGACTTCAAAGCCAAACACAAAAAAATTTAAAATAACTTTTCTTTCGGAAGTCGGTGGCTTTGTTTTTTATTTCATTGACTGTGGCCACCGACTTCCGAAAGAAAAGTTATTTTACAATTTTTTGTGTTTGGTTTTGAAGTCGGTTCTCTTTTTTAAAAAAGTTTTTTATTTTACCCTTTTTAGTTTAGATATTTAACAAAAAAAATCATATTTAACGGCGTCTTTAAAAATCTACAACTCTTGTAAGCAACAAAAACGGATCTATGCGGGCAACTTCACGAGGTATCCATTATTGTTATATACTCGTACTAAAACCTTCTTCAGAATGTAACAAACAGTTTTCTGAAAACCGCATCAAAATCCGTTCAGTCAAACGCGAGATAATCGCGGACAAACATACATACATACATACAGGTCGAACTGAGAACCTACTTTTTTTTTAAGTCGGTTAAAAATAACAAGACCAACACTAGTAGCTCTGTTATCAAACACATTATGCCTCAACAAATGATCTTAGGCGTGATAATGACATAAACAAATATTACTGCCCCACGTTATCTTAAAGACTTGTCCAGATAAGCTAAGTGTAAGACTTAGATTGAGTTGAAACTTTGACTAATGGGTCAATTGTATGGTAAATGATATGGAGTGGTATTACAAAAATGTTTTTAGGTGAGATACGGGAACTAAACATAACATGGTGTTATCGAAAATGTCAAAAGATGACGAACAAAACTTTAATAAAGTTGAATAGGACATTAAATTGTATTGAATTTCTGGCGATATATTCACAAAAAATCTTTTCTGAAATTATAAATATCAAAGTTGCTCAGCTCCTTAGCAGCTCAACAAGTTTCGAATCGAATCAACACCTCCTAAAAGATATAAACAGGAAAAAACAAAAAAAAAAATCCTATCTCCACGCCTACATCAGCTTCATTGAAAGGTTACCCACTATGGTAGTGTTTATTACTCGTATCTAGGTAAAACATTCCCATAGCATAATAATGTCTGTCTACACAGGCTAAACCGTGTTAAAACTCTAACATTACATGCTACCGTGGTAAGTTAAAGTAGTAGTAGAGTAACCAAAGCTCTACAAGCGTAAATATTACGCACTAGCACCAACAACGGTGTCTGAACACAGTCTTACACATTCGTCTGTGTATTCTGCCCAAATACATCATATCCATTGTTAGCAGCCTTGTTACTGCAATTCTATAATTCTACAACGCAAACCGACACAAGGATAGACAAACTAAAGTGTTTTGTTGTTATTGTAATGTTATTAACATTGTCAATTATATGGGTGCTGTGACATCGGTGTCCGTAGTGGGCTTAGTGGGCTGTAGCATTGCGAAATTACAACTTATGTTGTGTTAAAGCTTTTTAAATATGGGGAAACTTTTAGTACTGTTTATTTACAGAATTACAATTGTGCAAACAGAAGCATCCAAAAGCGACATAGCCCACCAGTTTAGCAAGCTGAAATGGCAATGGGCAAGCCATATTGCTCGCAGAGCAGATGGCCGATGGGGTCGAAAAGTGCTAGAGTGGAGACGATGGACTAGCAAGCGCAGCGTAGGACGTCCACCAGCAAGGTGGACAGAATACCTTATAAAGGTCGCCGGAAGACGCTGGATGCAGGTCGCTTCCAACCGGTATATGTGGAGATCTAAAGGGGAGGCTTATGTTCAGCAGTGGACGTCCTATGGCTGAGATGATGATGATGAAACAGAAGCATCCACCTTAAGTAGCAAACTTGCAAATCAAATCAGTAGCTTTAAGCTGTCAGTAATCTGACTGGGATACAGGACTGTCTCATCAAGATATCGTGACCCTGGAATGTAAAGGACTATTGAAGGAATACCGTGGATTTTAGTCAGTACGTGTTATAGTCCTTTCCCTCTCGCCCTGGGTGGGAGGACTCATTTGATTTAACCGCGATTTATAAAACTCTTTTGACATGACGATCTCTAGGTACTTATAACAATTTGATAAGTATCTTCTAATGTTAGTCGGTTAGAATTCGCTCTTCAAAAGTTGATACTGCTTTTTATCAATCGTACACAAAGTAAACTAATTTCAACGCTAACATATTATGTAGTTTCCTGTCTTTCTATCAGTAAGTTGCGAAACCATTCCTTTAGTACATCACCTAACAAATTAACGTTTTCTTTCTATCTCCTCTTCAACTAATGACTGTTGTGTACTATCAGCATTTCTTTCGGTTCCAAACAATTAGGTTTTTGTGTTGGCTCGGTTGCCGGTACCTAGCATACGATAAACGGATGACATTTACGATTTATGAGAATGCCGACTATTTAAATGGATGTCGAAGTTTTTGGGTTAAACGATAATGTTTTGGTACGGTCGGTAAATCGATCTTACTTCAATAAATTCTGCGTGTAAAGTTGTATAACTGTAAAAAGTACTTTAACTATTTATCAACAGAATTCTACAGAAATTGAGCTTAGCCTTCAGAAACCAGGGGTTTGAAATCGTTCAAAAGAGAAATACTTTAAGAACGGTATAGTAAGCAGGGACCGAAACCGGTATGATCAATACGGGTATTTTTTCGGTAACAACCTTTTTTTCTTTTACAGGTAATTTTAAAGATTACCTTTATTATTAAAGTGAATACATAACCAGTATTAATACCGGTTACCGAAATAAAAATTACCCCTATCTTGCACACTTCACACGTGCCATCGGCAATAGTCACAGGGCGCGCATCGCCTGTGTGTGTGACAAAGAGTCGTCATCTTTAGGTAACCGGTATTAAAACGGTAACCTGAATAAAGGTTACATTTTTCTTCGGTCTGGTTACCCAGATAGCGGTAACCTAAGTCTGAAAAATATTCAAAATTCTTCAATACCTGTACCGTAATTTATAAAGGTTTTCGGTCCCTGATAGTAAGTGGAATAAACCTTCCTTTTAAGCATTATGTACATACAGCGCTGCACAAGCATTGAATCTACAGTTTGGTATTTACTAAGCTACTAACATCGACGTGTCTCTACACAATTTCAAGATTCTGTCTCGACGTCGAGCTCGTTGTAGCGTACAGCCTAGAAATTGTCTTTTAGAGAATGCCAAAGCAGATATTAAGATCAAGATCCGGGAAAATACAAACAAAGGCTAATTTTGATATCTCATAGATATGGCTGTCCCTTTTCTATTACCTACCCGTTACGGTAATCGACCTAGATTTTTACCTACGTATTTGCGTTTGCAAAAGGGTATGTAGACCTAACGGGGACGAAAGGAATTATGCTTAGGGTTGTCAGATATAAGGATAATATAATTTTTCTCTAAGCAATTTGATTTGACCTTATATTTTATCCATCCTATCACATATAATTTTAACTTAGACCTATCACACTTACATTAAAAAAAAAAAACATTTGTAATATACATAATATTATTTGAAAAAAAAATCAGAAAGAAGAATTTTCCAAACGCGGTTCAGTCGTCTTCAAGAAATCGGAAGAACATACATGAAAAAAAGCCACCAAATTGAGAACCTCCTCCTTTTTTGGAAGTAGGTTAAAAACCCTACGTACACTTTTTTTTTTCAAAAACCCTTTGCTAGCCAGCCCTATTCATCCTTGCCACAATAACGGTACACTCAAATGCATAGTGCATTCCAAAAGCTTCATTTACTCAAGAACTTAATGCTTGTTTTTATTCATAGTCTTGACTATCAGTACTTTAGATCGCGTTTCTTAGCACTAACCACTAAGAAAGCTCATTGTCACAAATCAAAGTTGCTGATGAGCTTGCAACAACTTTTTTTTTCTTTATTTATTCGGACTACAATGGTCTATAGTTTTATGGAATTAAGTGGCTGGTAATACGAACTGAGGCAATAGCATGATTTCAGTTTTTATGAAGCAAAGTAAACTGGAACTTTGATGTTCATTTCGTGGAAGAAATTGGTCCTTCGTTTGCGTTTCAAAACTCTTTCTCGAAAACTAGCTTTCTTCGCACTACGATGATGTCTAACATTCAGTGTATTTCACACTCGTGTTTTTTTCTTATTTACCAGAAAATTTGCAGAAACGCGGTTGTATCATTTTGAAATTAAAAAGTTTTGAATCTTTTTATGAAAGAAATACTGTACGCACAAGCTCATAACTCGATTAAATAGGTATACAAATTAGCACTTTTTTTAGCGTGTTAAAATCATCAAATGAGTCCTCCCACCCCGGGCAGGGGCGGGAGGGACTGTCAGACTTCTACTGACTAAAATCCACGACGTCCTTCAATAGCCCTTTATGTTCCGGGGTCACGGTGAGGAAATAATACCCGCGACCCATACAAATTAGCACTGGACCTTCTCAAGTATGCATTAGTGAACTACAGCCAATTAGATTCGTCATCTCTGCATTGAAATGAAAATGAGTGATTCAGTTGATAGCCGTATAATTACAATCGCTAAACCACAGCTACATACGAGATCAATTTAACGATGACTACATGTACTCCATGAAAGCATGACACATGCATACAATAACAAATATACATACTAGCTGTTACCAGCCAGTCTTTGCTCATTACAACTAGAAAATGTTCCCGAAGGAACATAAAATCGGGAAAGCTATCTTATGTGTTAATCCTGGTTATAGACTATGTGTGTACTAAATTTCATATTAATTCGTTCAGTAGTTTTTGCTTGAAAGCGTAACAAATGTCCGTCTTTCCATAATATTAATAAGAACTGCGCAGGGCACCCATCTTTAGATGGAGAGCGCATCTGAAAATGAACAATTTTCATTGTGCCCGCAGGCATATAATATATGTATACCTTTGTTCTTGGGTGTCCCTACATCTCCTCAACATAATTATATCATATCATAATCGAGTTACCTACCTTAGTACTTGTAATCATCTTGATTATCTCTATCACGTAATCAAGGAAACTTGAAAGAAATTCTTCTTACACCACTTTACAAACGCAAATCTACCTTTATTAGCCAAGAAACAGTTGAAAATTGCGTGGCTATTGGAAAAACTGTTCTGTTTGAAAAAAATAACCGTAGCCGCTGAAATACAGTATCCTGGCAAATAAAATTCAACTTTATTCTGAAACCAATAGAGTTGAAAATTGTATGAAAAGAGGAAAATGATGTTTAGTTCTAAAAAAAATGATGCATCATACGTGTTTCCGAGGGCTAGGCGTAAGAATTAATTTGCAATCATTAATAACTGACCGCGGGCAAAGAATGGAGGTAAAAACTGTGCTAGACCTACCATAACAAGTTTATAGCTTCCATAGAGGAAATCATAGATAATATAGGAAGTGTTTCTGATACTGATAGGGATTGGAGGTAATAGAGGGAATGAGCATTAATTTTCTTTCCTTTTTTTATTTTTAAATGTCATGCTCACTATTACAAAAAAATGTGAGTTTATTCTTTCAATTACCTTTTTCCTCTCATTCATGTTCATAAGTCTCGCTAAAACTCGAGAAAGGCTGGACCGGTTAGTCTAATTATGGTTTTGAATTATTTTTGGAAGTCCAGGGAAGGTTTAAAAGGTGATTTTGGGGCGGTACAAAGTTTGCAGGGTCAGCTAGAATCATGAATAAAGAGAAAGCATAACAATTATGAGTTGCAATTGCAAATTGCAATTATTCAAAAAAGGACTGTTCTTCAGTTACTATGTATCAAGTTTATTTTATCCTCATTTTATGGTACACTAGATAAAAATAAAATAAATTAAAAATAAACAATAGTACTTAAAGCTAAAAATAAAAAAAAAAACATACAAATTACAATGTAAAATGTCTACGACTGTACGTTTCTTTTCAGTAAGTAAATCAAATCAATTCGTTAAACCTATTCAATGTTTCACCTTCATGAATTATTCAAAAATCAATTAAAGTGCAACAACCTAAGTATTGAAATTATTTCTTTGTCCTCAAAGTAAGTTCTATGACTCAGTACATTTAAATAGTTAAAATATTGACTAGATACGGCATTCACTGATCAAACGAAAACATATAATTTTTGTTCGACAGTCCTGTCTGTAATAACTCCTAATTATTGCAGTTGAAGGGCTATTGCACTATGAACTAAAATAAACTTTATTTGCCTCAAATAAGAATTATTTTTGCTTGTGACTTTTGTTTAAAAGTTTTTTTCTTTAATCTGCGCGTATTTTCAACGTAAACTAGACTTTGTAGTTTTGAGCCAAGGTTTATATTTGTTTGTTTCTTATGTTTGTAAGGCGATTTTTATGAACACGCACGTTCAACCGCAAATGCGCTTAATGTCGGGACTATTATAAAATATTTTATCTACTCTCATATCGTAAACTTCGAAATACAAAACTCAAAACGAGTTTATAATGACATACTTTATACCATAGAGTATCGTAATGAAATTAAAAAATTAAATTATAACACTGTTTGTCTAACAAAACAATGTTATAATTTAATTTTTTTTCATTATGATACAGATTACTGATCATAGATACATTTTTTTACTTTTTTATCTGTGGCTGCGCGCGCTTTCTAAGGGAATGTTGGGATTTTGACGTTTGTGTTTCGGTGGATGACATGGTGGATGATTATTAGTGTTTATTAATGTTTATCTTTTATTTGATATGTTCGTGTTCAATGAGAGTAGATAAAGTAGTGTATGAAACTGTACATAACTAGGTATTATACCACTCGTGTGATACTATTATAAAACTCGCTTCGCTCGTTTTATAAACTCACACTCGTGTATAATACCCCTCATTATGTACCAGTTACATAAACTACTATTAACTCTTCAAGCTTTGCAAGTAGCAATATTAAATTGTATAAGGGGTGAACCAACTCGTTTATTTTCTATTTTATTTAAATTCCTTGCTGATTTTGAAAATATCGATAGTAATTCTATAGTATTTCCATAAGTGTACAAGTTGAAACAAAATAAATTCTTCTGTTAACGATGTACTTGTATTTTTAATGAAATGGATAAAAATAATTCCAGTGTCTTCACAAGTAAAACAGGTTTCCAAATATTTTGCTTATACATATTTTATTTTTTCGTTTGAGGTATAGCCATCTCTGGTGTCAGAGCTTATTAAGCCAATTGTAGGAACTCTATAAGCCTCTGACATGGCTTAATATTGGAGCTTTTTTTTTTTTTTAGCGTGGTAAAATCATCAAATGACTCCTCCAACCCCTTACTGTCAGACTTCTACTGACTAAAATCCACGGTGTCCTTCAATAGCCTGTTATGTTCCGGGGTCACGGTAAGGGAATAATTCCGCGACCCCGGCAGGCTTTGGCCCTCTGAGAGGGGGGCCCCGTCATTTTGCTGACGCTCTTTGAGGCGCGCGTAGGACACAACGCGCCGTCGACCCGGGCATGGTCCTTGGTCGGGCAGCGAGTTGCCCTTTACTCGCTGCCCGCATGCCCGCGCTAATATTCGAGCTGGAACAGATTGTTGTAAACAACAAATAGGCATGTATTGGAATGACATAATAATGTAAAACAAACAACAATTTTCTGTTTAAATGTATAATTTATCAGTAATTCTGTTGTTCGCACCATCACATCATTCTATGAATCATTTTATAAATTACAAATGCAATAATAGCCTATGCAAATTTAATAAGGTACTAATTAGCACTCATATAAAATAAATAGACGTATTAGGTCATATTACAAAGACTGAATGAATGGAAATATACTAAATAGTAAAAATATACTATTAATGATACAGTTTTATCGTTCAACGATAAGATAGTGGAATTTATTTATGATTGTGCTACCAAGCGAAGCATTCGATTGTAAGTTGTAATGTAACTATTCGAAGATTACATTGTGCACAGAACCAAAATAATGTATTGTTTATTACACATGGTGCTGCTTGCTAGAACTTGGCTTGACACGCTTCCGGGTGTCTAGATAGGTTAGATATTGAGAACTGCTTCTTAAGTCTTATGATCTAGTGTTTGCAAGTGCAGATTTCTGAGCGTGAGGTCCTGGTTTAGGTGTCCAACTCAGGCAATGTTACTCGTATTATGTTTTTCCGAAAGAAACTGCTTTGAGCCATAGTATTTGTACCCAAAAGAAAGTGTAATCTTCTTCCTAACCTTTCTCAAACATTAAAAATTGTCTCAGCGACGACCAACTTGGCGATTTTCTTTTTTTTTTATTTGAAAATTTTCAAATAATAATTTGCAATTTTTTTTCGGAAATGTCGAGCATACGAAGTAGGGCAAAACTAAAATCTGCTCGTATTCTCTGCCGCAACACCAAAATTAATTTGTCATTATCTCAATAACCTAAAGCCTTTGAATAGGTAAACTACCAAACCTCGCTCTAGAAAACAAACAACTTTTCAACCTAAGAGAATCGGGACACGAAACAACTACAGTTATACATTCACAATCTGTGACTAATTATACCACGCAGTGTAAATAGCATAGCAAAACTAGACATTACCGGCCAGACCGAATGGCACCCAGTGTAACAAACTGTGCCACTGAATTATATGGCATTACAAATATATTAGTGTTTTTGGAATTTTTGGTGGTAACTGTGCCAGTGATTGTGACAGGAAGTGTAATATTTGTGGGAATGACAATGTGACCCATGTATGCACTATCTGGAAAATAATTGACCTATTGTTATGAACATACTAGGAGAATTTGTTTGTTTGATATGTGACATGAAAATAACCCCAATTAAACACAATGTCTACTAAAATTATTATTTTTGAGACAAAATGGTGGTATGGTGAGTACAGTAGCGAAGCACTGGTTCAAAAATCTAGTTATTTCTATTCATCTAGGTACCTAGTGTGTACCCAGATTTTTCAAAAACTAAATAGTATTTTACCTGTGTTCGAAGTTACTAAAACACTAAGACATAGGTTCTAAGACATAAAACCTATTCTTAGGAAACTCTTGTGTTATGTCGTTTACCTTGCAAACACCAAACACCCTATTATGTGTATACTGCCTACGAACATAATTTACCCATTGTTTTAAAAGAAAATATTATTTAGTGTTAGTAGAAATAACATAATTTTCATACATGGGACTACCTCTTTTGTCTTGTGGTTAAAAGCGTGACTGTCAACCGTGATGACCTTGGTGTCAATCCCCGGGTTGTTTTTTCGTAAGTAATTTATAAACGCACAAGTTTATGCCAGAACTTACGCCTTTTACGTACAAGAGGCTACAAATCATGATATACAAAACCAGTCTATCCTAATCGTTGAATATACCTATGGAAAGACCATAAGCGAGAGACCACGATAAACTTGTTTTGTATGGCTTGATGCGTAGCCATGTGTACACGGATATACAGAAACTACGATATTCTCACCAAATAGTGGTTCAAATTGAAATAAATATTTTTGTGTCGAATAGTGCATATTTACCGAGGAAGGCTATAGGATATATAAAGACTATAATAACATTGCGCTACGACCGATAGGAGCTGAGCAACAGGTGAAATCGTTATTTATATTCTATCTAGTTATTTATATTTATAATGTTTTGCCTGCATTTCCAGCTACCCAATCCGTTTAAAACAGTCGTAATGCTGACATTATGTATGTCCGGTCGACCTAAACTACAGCATACTTACATAATTTAAGTTATTTATTTAATAATTCTTCAAAAGTGGTATTTATTTGTAAACTAATTATAACCACTCCGCTACTGTGTCATAAATGTAATTGCTTCTACATAAAACACTATTTAGCGAAATGTTGTATGAAAAATAAATTCTTAACATTTCAAAAACACATAATAGTATGTTACTACATAAATCTGACTACATAATCGTGTAAATAAACCGTGGTTACATAATGTAGCGTGAAAAATAACCTATGCCAACATTATAACCACGTGCGTTCATAACACGATAAAAATCAAAACAACATGCGTCTGTTATTTTCGAGACAAGTAACGCCATCTGTTGGTGTGAAAACGAACTAAAGAAGCAAAACAAAAACGCGTCGGAATTTCCTACATCTATTTTGGGCGAGTAAAGTTTCCGCATTCGTACGAGCTTGCTTTTATCTCCGAATCGGGATGGCAAGATGATATTGATATTTATGACCTACATAATAAAATGTTAAATTCGTTGACAGCTGTTACTGCTGGGGATTAGAAACTTAGATTTTTACACAAGAGTTTACTACAAAAGTGAGTAGAACGGAATAAGAGAGAAACATCCCACAATGAGGATTAAAAAGAAGATAAAAATTACGCATTTATGTTCGTTGGGTAGAGCCATTAGCCTCGTGGCCTACTTTTAACTTTCAAATTCTGCCTGTTTGGTGCAGTCAACCACAAAACATATAATCCAACGACGATATAATACTAGACTCGTAATAACAGGCGACCGATGTCTGTCAACACATTAGGCAAAAAAGTCTTATATTCGTCTCATTTCGACCACTCCTGTGAGCCGTAAACATACGTTGAGACAGAACAGACCTTGAGTTAGCCAATCACAACGCAGTACCCCGTCCCACTCGCTGACCTAGTACCTCAGCGAGTTGGCAGAATAATTTTTGTTCCTTAGATCGTGCATGCGGAGTCTAGTATTATATCGTCGTTGATATAATCCTATCGCATATTCCACATTATTAAACGTAATGTGTATATTTTCGGGTCCAGTATTTTTGGCTGTAACAATTTACGAAGGCGTAATTTCACCAGGCCTGGCTCACTCCGCAGTGTAGGTATAAAACTGCAAGCATTGGCGGTGACCACTTCGGAGTGGACATTTAGTCGGTTGCCGCACGCCGCCCACTACGCACGCGCTTACTTATATAATATTTAAGTTTGGTGTTTGGTTGAATTTACGCATGAGTTAAAAAAAAATATATATGATGAGGAAAAAAAAATACTGCATAACGTTTGGTTGTTTAAATAATGACAGTGATAGGAGCCTCACGTTTCACACACTACCGCGTGATTTCGAAAGGTAAGAAAAAAAGTGAATATTTATCTATGTAGTACATATTTAATAATGATCAAAAAACTATCTACCTACTTGTGACGTGCTTATTAATGTCATTCAAGTACCGGCTACATGATCAGTTAAGCATGATTAGGTAGATTACAAATTTGGCGTACAAGATAAATAAAATAGACGATTATTAAACCTGACATCACTCTCACTCACCTAAGCTGAATACGGGTAGGTCGAATTATGATCGGTAGAAAGTAGGAAGATGTTTACGTTATTGTTTAGACACGTTCAAACTCAGAAAATGGCTACACTACGCATTCAAGGTCAGCGATCGTAATTCTCTTCGCGACTTTTTTACCTACTTACCTACAAAGACACGCAACACGGGGCCTGTGACAATGAAATGAAAATGTTAAGGACTAGTTACCTTTTTGATATTTGATGTAAACAAAGACCGCAGGTTTGTTAGATTTATTATTGTGCCACAAAACTAACTTATTAAGAGAAAAAAAAAACATTACAGCTTGGCCAGAACGGGTTGAAACGGAACTAAAATTTTTATTTCTGACAGCGTTTTAAAATCTTTGATATTTGATATAAACAAAGACCGCAGGTTTGTTAGATTTATTATTGTGCCATAAAACTAACGTAATAAGTGAAAAAATAAATAAAATAAAATCATTAAAAGTGCTGGTAGTGCGAAGACAGTGGCGACTTCCGGTTTTCTACAGTTTTATGTCAAGCTGTAGATATTATTCCTCACGTAAGGTGCCGTAGGTACCTACTGTTAACATTCTGTGCTACTAATCGATATGAATATGAAGTAATCGATGACGAAACAGAAAAAGATATAGGCTGATGATAAAAACAAAATTCTTTGAGGGACATAAGGAGGTAATGAGGAGTGATATATATACGTATTTATGTTAGTTAATAATGTAATTAAACAATGCATAAAATACGTATTCCTACCTAACTGTGCCCAAACTCGCGAGTCGCAACCCTATTGAGCTTGACCGACAGTAACCTTTTAATGTCGTTGGCGTCAGATAAACTAAAATGAACTCTCGCGCGTCACTATTCAGTTCATTTTTGCTTGCGCACGGGAAGTTTAGGCTATTATAAAAGTAGGTGGGTGATGCGGGTGCAAGTAAAAATGGACTCTATTCTTTCGTGCATAGATTTTACATTTGTTTGTTTTCTTTTTGGGAGTAAGCCTTCTGTGCCTTTAGGTACTATTATATATTCTGTGATTTCACGCCAATTATGGGGCATAATTTTGTCGCCTGAAACTGGCAACTCGGTATCCGATGTATATTATGCTGATGAGTGTATGTAGGTAACTCCTTTATTAATTTTTACCTTATTAAATATACATTTTTAAATATGTTTTATATTGTGTGAACTGGTCAAATTAAACGTCTTTTCTTTCTAAATTCCATTTATATAATACTGTTCAATCTATTCGCTTAGAAAAGGTACCCAAGTACCTAGTTTGTTGCTTTTCATCAAAACTATTCATAACAGTTGCCAACTGCTAATGTGATTTAATTTATAAATGTCTGATCAAATATAATAATATGTTACCTTGCAGTTTGTATTGTAGCTCATTGCCGTGGACTAATATAAATATTTTATTATGATAGTGACGTGTAATCGACGTCGACTGCTATCGCAAAATTCAGAGGCGTCTTTACCTATAGTGCAGGGTGTGCGGTGCACGCGGGCGCCGGGTCTAAGGGGGCGCCGAGCGCCCCCTAACCGCGACACCTCCAAAGATGAGTCGATGCCGGCGCTCTCAAAGACTCTGCGCTCGTGTTATGCCCGACGCTGGGCGCGCTGTAGCAAAGCAAGGCTACACCTTTTCCTACTTCTAAAGTTGACGTGATAACGTCTTATAATTCGATAACCGGTTGCACGCACGAAAAAAGATGACGTAGCGTAAGACGTAATGACGTAGCGTAACGTAGATAACAAACAATTGACACGCCGCCGTTACTAATATAGATATTAGTAACGGCGCCGCCGTTACTAATATAGATATTAGTAACGGCGGCGTGTCAATTGTTTGTTTATATTATAGCAGCATTAGCAACGTACGTGCAGTGTTTTCTTATGACGTTATCACGCTCAACTATCGTCAGTAATAGCCGGTATACACGACAACGATAAAACTGCGCAAACGAACTGCTCAGTTCATTTGCACAGGGTGTCGAGTCTACTAATTATTAGTCAGAATGGCGTTTCAATTGTAGTGCTTATTCGAACCATTTTTTACTGCTGAGTAAAAAATGGTTCGAAAATTGAAATACCATTGTGGCGCCATTCTGACTAATAATTAGCAGACTCGACACCCTGTTTTATCGAACGTATGTTCAAAAATCGGCGCAGTTTTTTTGGTTGGTGCAAGCCATCGGAGCAAGGATTAAAATATATATATTCGATAAATCGTACATAGCGCAAACCTGTGGCGCAAACCGACTGCGCAGTCAGATCGCTACTATAAATCGTTGTCGTGTATACTAGGCTTTTTTTTTTAACGTGGTAAAATCATCAAATGAGTCCTCCCACCCCGGGCAGGGCGGGAGGAACTGTCAGACTTTTACTGACTAAAATTCACGGTGTCCTTCAATGCGTGACCCCGGAACATAAAGGGCTATTGAACGGGTAAGGAAATTATCCCGCGACCCCGGCAGGCTTTGGCCCTCTGAGAGGGGGCCCCGTCAGTATGCTGACGCTCTTTGAGGCGCGCGTGGGACACAACGCGCCGTCGACCCAGGCATGGTCCATGGTCGGGCAGCGAGTTGCCCTTTACTCGCTGCCCGCATGCCCGCGCCAATTGTGGTCGGAGATCGTCTGCTGACGTCCGACGCCGCGGGCGCCTACCACTGCGGTTGGGGCGGAGGGAGGACGCTGTCCTCTCTCTCAAGCGGCCCGCCTCCTCTTTCACTAGCATAACTGCTTCGCAGAAGGAGGAGACCACTTCCCACTCCGTCTCGCCCCGCAGCATGGCCGCAACCAATGCCGGGCGCGAGAGGTCTCCGCCTATCGCCGCCGTGAGGACACGTCGGTGCTCTGCCCAAGCGGGGCAGTCTTGCACCGTAAGCTCTACTGTGTCCTCCGGGCGATCTTCGCAGTGGTGGCACCCAGGCGTTTCCTCCTTCCCCATCAGGCATAGGAACCTCCCGAAACTTCCGTGTCCG
Source organism: Agrotis segetum (assembly GCA_036375495.1). Lineage (NCBI taxonomy): Eukaryota > Metazoa > Arthropoda > Insecta > Lepidoptera > Noctuidae > Agrotis > Agrotis segetum. The sequence goes on from JAQSVV010000155.1 coordinate 39,618, forward strand.
GTGAGGACCTGCGTCATCCGATAGGTCAGGACGGCGTGACGTCTCTCCAGCCACTCCTCAAAGAGGGTACTACCGCCGCAATTGCGGCGTGCCCGGACTTCGGTTGGTGTATATTGGGCTTAAATCAACTTTACAATCGATTTTTTTATTCTTATAACCCCTTCCTTCCTACAAAAAACCTTTTGCTTCCCGACATCGTTTATGTCAAAATTGCACTATTTGCATCCGAATTACCGTTTGAAAATATAACTGTTAGTATTCCATTTTGACCCCGCTCCTACTAGACTAGAGGGCGCCAGGGTACTGGTTGCACACGGGCGCCACAAGGGCTAGAGACGCCTCTGGCAAAATTCTTGAATCAAAGGTGACGGTCGAAGCTTTATCGTCCTGCATAATACCTAATATGTCGTATATCTTAATGGATAATGTTTCAAAGGAACCTTATCCGTAGAAAAAAAAAATCAGTTAGCGAGAAGGGAAAACTTTTTTATCAAACAGTTTTCCAAATTCAACCAAAATGTAAAACATTTTCAAAAATGACCATGCGAGTGTGTAGGTGGAATCAATCACATCCCTTTTCCTGCAATTTTAATATTCGACGTTCAAAATTACATCTACGATGGTCTAATGGAAATAAATGATTTGACTTTGCCCTTTTTTAACTAGGTTCGCTGTTGTCCCCGATCAAGGTAGACGAAGAAGCTTGTGGACGTGGGTCTGTCACACTCTTACTTTTAGTAAGTAAGAGTGTGACAGACCCACGTCCATCCATTTAAAGCAGAGGGCAGAAACAAATATGTGATTTTAAAAAATCCGTTGTTCCAAATCCATTGACAAAATAAAGAAAAAGTCGTTTGGCGAATACAATAATCCTTTTTAATCTTCTTCTCTTTTTTCAGAGTCGTTTCGAGGATTTCCGAGATTATAACTAAAGCTTCGACCAAAACTCTGCCTCATTAAATGGCTTTGGTAGTGGGTTCAAACAGGTCGAGCGACAGCCTTTAATCTGCATGTGGATTTACATATAGTTATTACAGAGGCATGTAATGGTTACCAGAAGCAGCGTAACTAAAACTCTTGAAATGTTTTTTTTATTTATTTAAAGGTAGTTCGCGCTTGACCAGCAACTTGCCTGATGGTAAGCGATGATGTGGTCGACGGTGAAGCACAATTTTCTAAAAGTAACCTATTCACTCTTAACTTAATGACCACAAGGCTATCAGGAAATACAGACCAGGGAATGTAAGTAAAGGAGGGATGTCCACATGTATCAATGGCGCATTATGGTAAGCGTCCACAGGTTCGCATCGTACATATCGGACAAATCGCATCAAACGGATTCCTGTGTCGGCAGCGATCGGATTGCCGACGCGAGTATCAGCAATCGGATTGCCGATGCCACTTTCATCACTTCCTCTGATCGGCATTCCGTATGACGTCATCGGTACGCAAAGCATTAAGGCATTGCCGATGAGCCGTCCGTACGATGCGGATCAGTGGACGAACTTGTATGAGTTTTCATACAAGGCAAAGTAAAATCCGTTACGTACGATACGTCCGATACGTGCGATGCCGACCTGTAGCCGCACACCTTTACCGTACGTCTTGTAATCTGATGATGGAAAGAGCCAGACAGAATCAAATTGTGCAGTTCCATCAACACATTCTTCTACAAAAACCGACAGTCAACTCGGTAAGGTGCCGTATATCTCCTTCTCCGTATGTCTACTATATAAAAATAAGTCGGGTTTTCCTTCCTGACGCTATAACTCCAGATCACACGAACCGATTTCCACGGTTTTGCATTCGTTGGAAAGGTCTCGGGATCCGTGAAGTTTATAGCAAAGACTGGTGGCGAAACGGAGTTCGCCGGGTTTGATAGTTTTACAAAAAAAAACAATGTACTAACCTGAGCAAGCACGTGAGCTGCACATCGTTCTGGTACCGCGCCAGCGCGGCGGCGCCCTCCACCCGCACCGTGTTGACCTTCTCCCGCAGCGCGCCGCCGCAGCCGCAGCGCTCGCGCAGGATGCACATGATGTTGGGCTGGCGGAGGAACGCTACCACCTGACAGACGAAATGGACGTCAGAATCTCCGTTCATAAAACACTTGTTCCAGTGAGTGAATGAGATGGCGCTAGATGACTTGTATAGCTCTGTCACTTTCACTCGCCGGAACAAGCCTGGTTTTAAGAAGTTGTAACACCCCCCTTGATTCCTTGCCACGAGCTTTTAATACGATCCAGTTTAGGCTGTGGGAAAAAGATGACGCTAGCCGACTTGTATAGCTCTGTCTCTTTCCCACAGCCTAAACTGGATCGCGTTAAGAGTTCACGGTAGGCCAACTAGACGTCGAATTGTGAACAATCTGATTTACAATACAATAGGCATGTTGAGAGGGTCAGTAAATTTCAAATTTAATTAGTCAGTCCTTATGAGTTTTGAAAAATAATGTATACCTACGCTTTTTTTTTTTTGTTGATTGCAATGCATTTTTACAAAGGTATGACGCTTCAAAGTTCGAGAATGGTGGCTCGCAAGTAAAAACTGTACTTGCATGTGACGCATTGGCAAATTTTAAAAGTGTCATATCTTCGCCAATTTCGGTTTACGCAAGAAAAAGGAAAAATACGTGTCTTATATTTTTTGATAATCTAACTAAAAATCTTATTAGATTTTTTTTCAGTAAAATACCCAATTTTAATATTGTTCTGTATTATTTACCTTGTCATTATACGCAACGGGTATCTCTTGCTGCGTGCTCGGTACCTGCGCGTCCGCAGCCGATAGAGGGGGGCGAGGGGGAGGGGTGGGGGCCTGCGAACATTACACAATGTATTTATACATAATATTTGTGCTTATTACAATATTGTTGAAAATATACAAGTGATCATCAAAACTCATACTATTACTTTGCATTCAGATGATTCTAGAATTTCAAGTAAAGTTAAAAAAATAACGACTGTTTCATACATTTTACATTGTATTCTGTAAATCCGAGTAAAACGTATTAGAACTTATTTTTTTTTATCAAACAATTATTTTCAACAGCTCCAGAATCATTTACATTCCTTTATTAGTTTGAGTATCGAAATATAATTAAAAAAACTTATACGGATAAAACCCACTTGTGCATACGTATTTGGCATGAAACAAAAGAGCCACAATAACATACTAAAAAAAACGAAACATCAAAAAACAGACAGGCAAAAAATTACCAAAAATAAAATAACCAAAGACAAGACACATCAGGCATCGACAAAAATCTAGACGAATACATAGACAAGGCAACTCAAACAAAAATGAACATACACGAATAACATGCGTGGAAACGAGACAACACAACATTGAACATTCAAACCATGCTAAGAACGAAAACATTCAAAGTAAAATAAAAATTGGCAATACTGGAAATGTATAAAAATGAGAATATGGTAACTCTGATGTATGTAAAACGAAAAAAAGCGCTTTCTAATTCGTGGTAAAACAGAGGTTTCTAGCGACTAGTGAATCTTGTCTTCTGTGAGTATGAACCAAATGAAATGACTATCCCAGATTCACAGTTCTGTTCTAGTGAGGGAAAGAGACATAGCTATACAAGCCGTATCGTTCCCTCACTTGAACTTCTCTGGTTAGACGTCATGTCATAGTAGGCCACCCGATTGTGTAATGACATTATCACGAGGACATGTATGCAATATGTCACAATTTCAACGAAATCTTGATAACACAGCTGACCACTCCATTTACAGTACCAGTCCGTATACAGCGAGTATCAGAAATACGTGGCCTTATGTCGTAGTAGTAAGGATGATTTTCAGTTCTAGTTAGTCGGCTATGCAAATCTTACCATGGGGTATCGTATTGCCTAGTAACTGGGTTATGGAGGTCCGTAGGGCAGTCGCCCCATGTAAAATACTGATATTCGGCTTCATAGAGTTTACTGGAAGCCAACCAACAGCAATACAGTTGGGAAAAGGCTAGACAGATGACTTCCCGACAGAAATTAAATTAAGGCCAGGTTTTCCTGAGCACCGCAGGCATCCAACGCTTACCGCAGCGCCTGCAAGGACTAGCGGATACGTAGTGAATTACGATGCGCTATGACACGCGCGCCAAAAGTTGCGAAGTCTAGGTAGTAGTTACAGAGTAGAGGAAAGCAGTAGATCAACTTGAATTGATTGGTAAAGGTACGTTTGTATGTATCATTTTTTTGTTGCGATATTATTTTCATCATCATCATCATCAGCCTATAAAGTTCCCACTGCTGGGACACAGGATTCCTCTCTGTGAGGGGGACTGGGCCATAATACACCACGCGGGCCCTGTGCGGATTGGTGGATGTCACATGTCTTCGAATTTTTGGTTCTAGGACATGCCGGTTTCCTCACGATGTTTTCCTTCACCGTTTTGACAGCAGCGGTGATGAAAAAATTACACAAAGTAATGCATCTGGCGGGGTTTGAAGAACCCACGACCTACAATGACCCATAATACAAATATTGATTTTGATTAGTTCATAATAATTAGCATTAAATACTTTTTTTTATAAATTAAATAAAAAAGTGGAGAGAATAACTTACTCGGTATCCCCTGAATCATAAGTCAATATACGCGCACTGCGCTTGGCCTGCAGCTGCATTGCTCTAAAACATTAAAAATCTACGTAATTTTAAAGCGTGAAGGTGAATCAGGGGACACGGCAGGTACCTAATAACTAATATTTTCGTAGAAAATGATCATACTGTGGACACGTAGTACACTATGACCACTACCTATTTGACATTTGGAGGCAGTTAACCATTATAATTAGTGCATTCACGGTGGCTTTCTGAACTCTGACATAGGGTCTAAATTCAACTGTCTTACATATTTGATGCGGTTGGTAAATCTATTCCGCGAGAAAAATAAACCATTATAGCTTTTGCCAGTGTGACTTCTTTATACATATTGATATTGGGTTTAAATTCAACTGTTTTACACTTAATTGTTTGCATATTATAGGTTATAGTCTAGGAGCCACTAAAACATCCCACCCGTTCTCCACAAAGCTAGATTTTTCTGATTATTGGAAAGTACCGGTGTAGCAGGCATCTATTTGGTTGTATTATCATTCCTCAAAACGGAGACCAAGTCAGTTGGTTTTTGCTCTCACAGTATGACTGTAATTTTAACCTTTATAGTTTCGCCATGTCCGTCCGTCCGTCCGTCCCTCTGACCGCAGCTTAGCTCAGAAACGCCCAGTACTAGAAAGCTGTAATTTGGTGTAAACATACGGATTTGTTGCGCCAAAAAAATGGTAAAATAAAATCTAGTAAAATTTTTTTTAGGGTACCTCCTGTACACGTAAAGTGGTGAAGTTTTTTTTTTTCTGGCGTACAGCTTTGTGTATGATATCATTAAATAGGCCTTTAAAAAACATTGCAAGTTTCCATTAACAATTTTTTGATAAAAAGATTCGTTTGTGAAATATTAAGCGTTAAAGTGCTCATTTTTGCTCGACTCGAGTGTTCCCCCCCTCTACCAGCTAAACGGTTATGTTTGGGGGTGTGAAAAAATCACAATAGTAGTATAAATATATGTATAACGAAGTATAAAAGAAAATTATCATGACTAAGTAGGCTACGAGTAATAGTCGACCAACTTATAAAACGTACTTGGATAACATATTTTCCTAAACAAAATGTATCGGAGAACATCTTCAACTGCAAATGTAGGTTTGTCAACTTTATTTTTACAGGTATAAAGGTGGGTATGTTTTGGGGATAGGTAGGTTTTTATTGTCAACTATTTTTAACTAACTTCCAAAGAAGGAGGATGTTCTCAATTCGGCGTAATTTGTTTTAATGTATTATACTTCTCATTTATTCATCACTAGTGTGTGCCCGCGGCTTCGCATGCGTTAATTTAGAATTTGAGAAACAATACGGATCGTGTGAGTGGCGCCATCAGGAATATGAACGTACTTGTTTTCTCGGCAACAGCTCTCTTCTGTTTTTCGGGATGAAATATACGTTATATCCGTGTCTATACTCCTGACAACGTATATGCTAAATTTTGGGACGATCGATTCAGTAGAAAGTAATGCGTGAAAAGGTAAAAAACAAACATACTTGCATTTTTATTATTAGTTTAGATCAATAATGTTATATCTAGGTACATAGTTTGCATAGGAAACGTCTTTATTTGAGCGACATTAATTTCAAAGATCCGTGTTTATCTTAAACATTACACTATAATTTTTTGGTCGATTTACAGTATCGCTGAAAATTGAACGTACGATAGCATTGCTCTTCTCCCTTAGCATAGCGCGTGATACCTAAAAAATAACTAATTATTTGACTCGATGAGTACAACTTGTCATCGTTTAAAACAGGATCTATGCACTGGTTTGAGCACCAATTCAAAACATAAATAAACAGAAAATAATAGAAACACTGATTGTTTTCTAATCTTCAAAATTCCTGCACCTCGAAACAATTACAATTTAAAAAAATATCTAACTAACTACCTACAATTTAAATCAATGTAGATTTATATCCTAGAGAACTATTGAAAAAAAAATAGCAATAAATTAAAATGGCGAATAATATTTAAATAAATTATGCACATTTTTTTAAATTATTTGAAACTCTCAGGACACATAAAAACAAAAGAAAACCTCAAGATTTGATCCAGAGACCCCTTGCACGAAAGTCAAGTAGGTTACCAACCAGACTGGCTAGTACGCTGACAGTAAATTTCAAATAGCGGTTCCTATACAAATGTCAACAATGATCGAAAATCAACATATTATAAAATTGCTAATCCCCCAAGGGAAATAGCGTAATTATACATATCCTATTAATTGAAGAGCAGTTTAAGGAATATTTGAGGAAAAATTGAATAAATAATATCCAGTGGTTTAGCTTCCAACTATCAACAAACATTCGTAAAGGAGGAGGCAGGTTCGTAAAGGAGGAGGCAGGCCGCGAGCGAGAGAGGACAGCGTCCTCCCTCCGCCCCAGCCGCAGTGGTAGGCGCCCACGGCGACGGACGTCGCTAGATGATCTCCGGCCACCGTAGGCGCGGGCATGCGGGCAGCGAGTAAAGGGCAACTCGCTGCTCGACCAAGGACCATAGATATGATAGAGATAGATCAAATAAAAAAAAACATAAAAAAACGAAAAAAAATAAAAGTTGATCTGGCATCAGAATCGATCCCTAATCTCGAAAAAATACAAAAAGAAAAAAATATTCAATGTACAGGAATGACAGCTCTACGATTTTATTATATGTAAAGATTTTACATACGTTTTACATTTTTAAATATGATTAAAAATATAAACATATATATTAAAAACATGTAAAAATATAAAAATAAATAGTAGGCCCACCAGCATCGGGAACAGGGTCTAAAGTGCCGGTGGTTAGGGCTCTAGAGAGAGGAACCTCCTCACAATGCGCGCCGTGTCCAGGAACTGCTTTCTGCATCAGGCCCTTGACCCAGCTGCACAATGAGAGCCTCTTAAGGTGTTGGTCGAGGCTCTTCGCAATTAGTCCATTGACCGTAACGACTATCGGTACAATGACTGCTGAGTCCACGTCCCACATGTCGACAATCTCGTGTGCTAAATCTAGATACTTGATTTTTTTATCATTTTCAGCTTTCACTAGGTTCTCGTCTCGGTGATATCAACAATCATTGCATTACTCTCGGCAATCTACCACCACTATATCAGGCTTATTGGCTACAATAGTCCTGTCAGTGATGATAGATTGATCTCAATACAATTTGGCATGACCGTTTTCAAGAACTGGGTCGGGCACATACCTGTAGTATGGTACTTCAGAATTCACAAGGTTGTACTGCAGGGCAAGTTGCTGGTGGATAATCCTAGCTACTAGATTGTGTCTGTGTAAGTACTCGCCGTTAGCAATACGAGAGCAACCGGAAATAATGTGTCTAATCGACTCACCGGGACGGTGGCATGCCCGACAGATGTCAACCGTACCGTCCTTGACAATATATTTCCGGTAGTTATTCGTCATGATAACTTCATCCATAATCGCACAGACGAAACCTTCGGTTTCCCCGAAGAGGTCACCGAAACGTAGCCAGGCTACAGACGCTAAAAAGACTACATCGGGCCCGTGAAGCGCCCGGTAAAACCGCCCGTGTAGCTCCTTGTTCTGCCGTTAGAGTCGTCTTTATTACATAGACATTGATGATTTTTAACCGACTTCAAAAAAAAAGTAGGTTCTCAGTTCGACCTGTATGTATGTATGTATGTTTGTCCGCGATTATCTCGCGTTTGGCTGAACGGATTTTGATGCGGTTTTCAGGAAAGTGTTCATTATATTCTGGAGAAGGTTTTAATATATAACACTAATAGATATCCCGTGACGTTGCCCGCGTGGACCCGTTTTTGTTAACTTGGGTCATAGATTTTCAGAGATGATTGCATGTTTGTCCGCAATTATCTTGCGTTTGGATGAACTGATTTTGATGCGGTTTTCAGGAAACTGTTCATTATATTCTGGAAAAGGTTTTAATATATAACACTAATAGATATCCCGTGACGTTGCCCGCGTGGACCCGTTTTTGTTAACTTGGGTCATAGATTTTCAGAGATGATTGCATGTTTGTCCGCAATTATCTCGCGTTTGGATGAACTGATTTTGATGCGGTTTTCAGGAAAGTGTTCATTACATTCTGGAGAAGGATTCAATATATAACATAAATAGTTATTTCGTGACGATGCCCGCGTGGAACCGTTTTTGCTTACTTGTGTCATAGATTTTCAGAGATTATTGCATGTTCCTCCGCGATTATCTTGCGTTTGGATGAACCGATTTTGATGCCGTTTTCAGAAAACTGTTTGTTACCATCTAGGAAAAGTTTGAATATATAACAATAATGGATTTCTCGTGAAGTTGCTCACATAGATCCGTTTTGCATAATAGGATTGTAGATTTTCAAAGACGCCGATTTCATGAAGATTTTTTTTTGATTATTTCAAAGAAAAAAAAAGGGAAAAATAAAAAACTTTTTGAAAAACAGGGAACCGACTTCAAAACCAAACATTAAAAAACTATAAAATAACTTTTCTTTCGGAAGTCGGTGGCCATCTGTCAATGAAATAAAAAACAAAGCCACCGACTTCCGAAATAAAAGTTATTTTATAGTTTTTTAATGTTTGGTTTTGAAGTCGGTTCCCTGTTTTTCAAAAAGTTTTTTTCATGGTCTGGTGATAGAGCTGGAAGGTAACCATGAGTTCTTTCTTATACAACATCTCAATCCTACGAAGCTTAGGGTCATTTGATTCGTCTGTACATGGGCTTTTGTACTAAATGTTTTCCAGGCTCTTATGATGGAGCTGGAAGGTAGCCATGGCATCTTTGTAATACAATAACGCAATCTCTTCGAGTTTGGGCTCATTTGAAAGAAGAAAGAAAGAAAGAAAAAAACGTTTATTTGTGAGCCCGTACACACAACAAACAAGCAAATAAAGATAACAAAGGAATTTCTACCTATCGTAAATTAAAAAAAAAAACAGAAAATCAAAGATTACAATATAATATAACAATACAAATAATATACAATACAAATAATATACATTACAATATAACATACATTTGATTCGTCTTTACATAGACTTTGGTGCTGGATATTATTCTAGGTTTTGATGATGGAGCTGGAAGGTGGCTATAAATGTTAATAAGTATACGTAAATTAATTTAAAATCAGCGAATCAGTTTAGTTCGCATAAGTATTTTGACGGGCAACTACGGAACCCTACACTGTGCGACCGTGACCCGACACGCACTTTTTTTTTTTTTAGCGTGGTAAAATCATCAAATGAGTCCTCCAACCAAGGGCAGGGCGGGAGGGACTGTCAGACTTCTACTGACTAAAATCCACGGTGTCCTTCATAGCCTGTTACGTTCCGGGGTCACGGTAAGGGAATAATCCCGCGACCCCGGCAGGCTTTGGCCCTCTGAGATGAGACCCCGTCATTATGCTGACGCTCTTTGAGGCGCGCGTGGGACACAACGCGCCGTCGACCCGGGCATGGTCCTTGGTCGGGCAGCGAGTTGCCCTTTACTCGCTGCCCGCATGCCCGCGCCTACGGTGGCCGGAGATCATCAAGCGACGTCCGTCGCTGTGGGCGTCTACCACTGCGGGTGGGGGCCCGACACGCACTTGGTCGGTTTTTTAATTCTAACTTTGTGGAAAACAGGTAAGTCGGATGGTTCAGTAGCTCTCCTACTATTAGTAAAGAGAAATAAATACACAAAGGAGGTTCTTATAATATTTCCCATGCATCCTTACCTTTTTTGTTTATTCAGCCTTCGAAGAGCCAAAGATGACAACTTCTTACTTTTCTGCCCATTTGTTTACAAAATTATAACCATAAAAAATGAACTATATTACAAGTATTTTGAAAATTAAAATATGTACAGGTATTTCTATATAAAATGAATGTTTGCTTCTGTCAGTAATAGAAAATAGCGTGGAGGTGGGTTTGCAAAAAAATTGACGTAGGGTCCGACCTCAGACGCGGTCCAAGACCGACTAAATGCCAAGAGTCGAGTGTATGAAAAGATGAAATTACCTGATTTTGGACTTAGTGGTATGGTTTCTCATCCTTTCACAATGATACGGCCGCATTCTATCTAATTTTTTATGCTCTTTAAGATGGTATAATTTTTATTATTCAAAGCCTAGTATAACTGAAATGATATGATATGCACACCATGAGTTGGACCTGTTTTTGCGATTTAATTGGATGCAGTAAAGTGCAAGCAATCGTGTATCGAAGAGCCCAAACGTGGAGACCAAAGACTGAAATATGTACCATATTTTTTTCAAAATTTAAATCCGTTTCATTTAGGAATAAAACACAATACAAAATGACGGTTTTGCGTCCCACGTCGCCTTAAAATTATTTTGAAACCGCACCTAAATCTGTTCAGCCAAACGCGAGACATTCGTGGACGAACAGACATACATTTTCATACTTACAATTTTTAGTCGGTCAAAACTACTGATGATTCACATTCACCGAAAATGTTGATGGTCCACGCATTTCTGATAGGTACATGCTGTATATGATACATGCTCATTGTGATATAAACAACGAACGATTTGATTACTAGCTGCTCCAAAAAAGGTTCCAAAATAAAATGGCGAACTAAAATGAACCAAAAACTATAGTAAACCAAGCCAGTTAGCAAGCATTTAAGTTCACCGGCGCAGCTTCGATGATGGGGCGTCGCCTCTGTGGTAACAGAGGGCTGAAGGGACCCGCGGCCGCCGCGCGAGGTACTCGCGGGTCGATGAAGGTCGTGCGACGCATCACGTGGTCCACGAAGAAACGCTGCCGTACCAGAATATATGACTTAGGAGTAGGAGCTCAAGGAAAAACCTCCAAAATTATCTCAGAAGAACAGAAAAATAAGATTTCCAATCAAATGTTGGAGCCAAAAACACAATTTTAACAATAAGAGCAATCCGTTTTTGCCTTTGCATAACAATAATTATTTTAAAGTGGAATTCTGAATAACTCTGCCTTCCTAACCACATTATCAATATTTCATCAATTATATCATCTGTTTGATCAAATCCTCCTTATATATTAAGTTCGAAATGAGAGTGTGGATGGATGGATTTCAATCACATCAGAACAGCTTAACTTGTTGGCTTAGAAATTGGTCCCACGGCCGTATTATGACGTCTTGAAACCAGGCATGTTCCAGTGAGTGAAAGAAACAGAGCTATACAAGTCGTCTAGCGCCATCTCGTTCACTCACTGGAACAAGCCTGGCTTTATGACGTCATAAATCGACCCCGGAGGGGGTATTACAACATATTAAAAACAGGCTTGTTCCGGTGAGTGAAAGAGACAAAGCTATACAAGTCGTCTAGCGCAATCTCGTTCACTCATTGGTGAAGCCGCTGGCATCAGCCAATGTAAAGTTACAAAGCAGTTCTACCAACCTTCCCATTTCTATCTAGCTTGGTGTCCCAACCTAACGGCAGCTCCCTGTCAGCCTCACTGAACATGTTGACCAGCGCCACCAGATCTCTGTTATGTTGGTACCGCTCGAAGGAGGTCGTGTCTCGTCGGATCTTGGAGATCATGTGCTTTAGGGTAGAGTTGCCGTTGTAGAGGACTGAGGCTTCCTGTAATGTAAGGCAGAAAGTTTTAGAAAAGGATTATGGTGGAAGAATTATCAAGACTTTAGTGAGTCTAGCAGTAAGCCTATGTTTTAATATAATAATAATTCCACAACTTTTTCATGGTATGACCACATACGGCTTTATTACAAAACGAGGTTTAACTTACACAAAGCTTATCAAAAATCAATTTTTAAATTTCGAACTTTATTCCAACTGCTATAAAATTCTAAAATGCACATTGACAACTTAGACCGGGATCTAAACTCGGTTTTTGTATTAATAATTTTATGACAGTAGAAATAAAGTTCGAAATTCAAAAAATCATTTTTGATTTAAAGCTTGGGCTAAGTTAAACCACGTTTTGGAATACAGCCGATTTAGTTTAAGACTTGCCAAATAAAGCATAAGCTCGCAGGATTGCTCCGGACCCATCCTTTGTATATTATACTACCTTTTGCGGTAAAATTATCGCCCATTTTTTATGAGAGCTTTGTTTCCACACAAGAGAATAGTTAGCTCACCAGACCCTATAGGGTAATAAGGATCCTATCCCAGAAAACCAGCGCTGTGACAAATGTCGCAGCACATGCTGAGGTAGGAGCCTTTTGCCCTAGCACAGGACTAAATTGTTTTTTTTTATTTTTGTTTTATGTGGGTTTACCTTTTGTTTTTCTTTTATTAATTTGTTTGTTTTTATTTATGTAATTGTTGTTTGTTCTGTCCTGTCTGTTCCAATAAATCTCTTTTCTTTCTCACTCTATTATTTGCCTTCGGTAACCAGGAGAAAAATACAAGCTATACAAAAACATACCTGGTTCATATGTAGTATGGAGTAGAAGTCCGGGCGCGCTAGGAAGAAGGCGGCGGGATGAGGCACGTGAGAGGTGTCGGCGCGCGACGAGGACGCGCCCGCGCACGGCACGTGAGCGTGGGAGTGGCAGGGGGGAGGGGGAGATGCGCAGGCGCCGGCTTCTTCTTCTGCTAGCTGGGTGCGGGTCATTGTACGACGGATGGACTGGTATCTGGAATGACGAAAGTTTGGAATTTAATAAGAACATCTTTTCTTCTTTCGGTCAAACGAAGTCTCGCCCCGCAAAATGGCTTCGGCCAATGTCAGGCGCGATAGACACTCCCTGACGAGCATATACCGAAATGCTTGGAAATCCTTACATCGCCACCGGGTCACTGAGCAATCAAGGTACAAAACCCAATAATACCTAGGCAGCACAAAGTAGGGCTAACCTAGTTGATCAACCACTGCACAATGCTCTGGAGCAGTAGTTGATATTTGCCTGGCGGAAGCGCAATAGGGCCATTATTAGGAATCGATCTTTAAAGTGAAAATAAGGTCTTATCACTCTTCAAGGTAGAAAGGAAGATGAGAACTTAGTTTAAATCTGATTAAACTCACCGTCGATCTAACTGCCGCCTCTGTACTTCAGGCGCTGGTGATCTTGGAGTCGTTCCGTTGAGGCCAGGCCTCTGCCACGTAGTGGTCCTGTTGATATGGTCGATGTAGAACACTCGACCATGGCTGTCCATGCGCGCCTCCCAACCTGGAAGATAGTGGAAATGGTTTGAGTAAAGAGGCTAATAGACCAGTAGAACAATGGATTAATAAGCTAAAATATAAATCGACCAATGGGCCATAATATTAGTAGACCAAGATTTGATTTTGCAACACCTTGTTGGTCAGAAGACTGTCCCGAATTCCGCCAGACCACTCATTTCTTCTGTTTCAAATCTGTCCTAAATATGTTATGTTGCCTAATAGAATACTGGTTGCGTAGTACCTTCAATATTATGCCCTCAGGAATAAGACCATTCAGAATAACTATTTGAACAGGAAGAACTGTATATAACGATATTATAGTTTACGTTAGATTCGCTAGATGGCGCCAGTTGTATCATATAGCAGGTCTTCCTAATTAGAATATGTAAAATTAACATAATAATAGACACTAAAATAGACATTACCCACCTGCCGGTAAAGGTTCTTCGCATTCAATAATCCCACCAATCATATTAGCAGGAAAATCGCCCGTCAAAGCCATCTGCCTCGATGCCCTTTCCGGGATTGAAGGCAGCCTTATACCGGCCATATGTCTCAACGGCGTGGGTGATGCGACCGCGTTGTCATTGTCATCGATGTCCTCCACTGGCCTCGGCCTCCTTAGGACCACATCTTCAGGAGGCCCTGCGTGCACTATCGTGAAATGGTTGCTGTTCACAAATTCCATATTTGGTGATCTAATCTCAGATGTTCTCAGTTCATTCGTGAACTCGACCATTTCAAAGTTCTCTTGTAGTCTCGCTTCAGCGTTTTGAACTGGAGGGGGATGTAGGTCCGGTGGCGGCATGGGTCTCGGTCTCCTCGCGTGGTGTGTTGGCGTGGGCGGACACTGTGGTACCGCTCCTCCAGCTAAAGCTGCTACCCTCGTCAAAACCCTCGGATGGGGTCGCACCGGACTCTCTACACTGTTCGCTTTATGCGGCGAGTGCTTCGGCGTCCCTTCACACCCCAAGTTCTTTATTAAATGCCTCGGTAAACTCGAATGCTTTGGTGTTGACGAATCGCAACTATGTTTCCGGTTCATTATCATAGTTCCCACGCTTGGCATCATCTTGTTTGACTCATCGACTGGTGACGTCGAGTGTGAGGAGTTGCAGGAACTGTGATCATTCGAACTGTTGTTATCTGTCTCCCTGGTTGGAGGGTCTACGTGAGACGAATTTAGGAACGCCGTCATCATCGTCGGAGTAGCGCGACCAGAGTTCTGTCGCGTCAGAGGTTTATGACCTTTCAATATCGTGATTTCTTTTTCCTCTATCTGATTCCTATTGTCATCCTCAAACTCAGAATGATTGCTAATATCATTTAAAAAAGTGTGTTGAGCTTTCTCTTCAGACTTGGCATGATTTGGCGTTCTGTTAACTCCATCCACTACATCTTTGGGAGGACTGGGTTTTTCTTTCCTTGCAAATGTTGTCGTAATATAATTATCGGGACCTATATCTTTTATAAACAGTATCTTATTCCTACTTACGCTCGGAGCGCCATCAGGTACATCTTTAGATCTCTTCTCCTCGTTTAACCTAGATAATTTCATCGATGAAATTGTGGATTCGCATAAGCTGCCATCAGTTTCTGGTGTCGCTAAGGGTGCTACATTTTGGCCTCCTCTCCAAAAACTCGCTGTTGACGACGTAGCTAACTGATTGCCCGAATAAAACTCTCCTGGTTTGAAATCATTTAGTTCTCCTTGTAAAGCAGCTGAGTTTGTTATGTTATTGTCAGTGAAGAATTGTTCATCCGTGTCTATCAATTCAAAGGTGAACGCGTCTTCGGGCTTTGTTAATTTTTTTGGCTTTCTATGTCTGGGTACCTGTGGCGGGGGCAACGCGTGCATTCTCTCGAGCGGCTTGTGTGATTGTCTGGGCGGCAGGGGCGGCACCGGCGACTTTTCTGCTTCACTGGGCACATTCGCACTCTCCACGTCGTAAACAAACTTCATTATCTTGCAAGGATTCTTTGGTGACCATATTTTATAATACTCGGTGCCTGGAGATGTGGGCGAGTCAAAGCCGCTGTTGGCTATTGATTTCTTTTTGACACCGTTCAGCGCCTGCCCACCGCCCGTGTCTACGGGTGGGGGACACTTCTTCTTCACTCCCGATGAAGTGGGTTTACAGTCTGTTGCACTCCGAGATTCACTATTTACATTTTGAGATTCTTGGCTTAAATTACTAACTAGAGATTTACTAGGATCACATTTTGTTTGTTCGAGATTGTTCCCGTTACTTTCTAAAGCACTAATTGAGCATTTGTTGACGTTCTCGCTGAGATGTTTGATGTCGTGACTGGTGCCGGGCACGAACTCGATGCGAGGAGGATTCTCCGAGTTCATCTCGAAGCTCTCGTTGTTGTATGAGAAGGGCGACACGTGGTCGCCGCTGCGCTTCCGAGACATTCCCTCTTTGAGCCGGAGAGGCAGCTTCTTGAGGTCCACTTTGAACCTCGCGGGGAGCGCTGACGACTCTGCCGCGCACTCCTCGCCCTCGCCGTTGTAGTAGCGGAAGCATAGCAGTTGTTCACAGTCTAAAAAAGCAGTAAAAACAGTCGTTTAGCTTTTATTGTTACCGACACACAAAAGGGATATACATAATTAAGTTGGGCGTAAAATAACATGCAGGCGTGTATGTGACTAACTAAAGTTAATATAATAATTACCTTCATAAGGTTGATTAGGCTCGTCAAGAAGCCACATTATGTCGCCGCTGGCGCATCCGGTAGCCGGCACGCGCCCGACGACACTGACGGAGCCCGCCGACTCTGCAACCAACGGACAATCCAAATTATTAAACTGTTAGGTAAAAAAACATAAGCATTTATGAACGACCGAAAGATCTGAATGATAAAAAATAAGAACAATCAGACCCAAAGCGCAATAAAACCAAAGTTATGCATACGAGACACTTCTCAACCATGTTATCTTAGGTACCTTCATAAAACTTTATAATATTGCTAATGTTTTTAAATCAGATGCATACTCAATGAAGTTAATTTGCATAAAATAATAAAAGGAAACGCATCAGGTTCACGTTAGCGAGAAACAAAAGCAAAAGTGGGGCTCGCAAAATCTCATTTAGTGCGGCCGGCGGGCGGCGAGCGGGTACCAGCATGAAATACAAAACGCGCAGGTGCAGGAGTCGACATTAAAAAAACAAGTACGCAGTAACAGCTCAGAGAAGGTGCGTTTCGATTGCTGAGCCAAAGTGCCTTAGAAGAGTAACGACTACGTCAACATTGCGAAGGAATTTGTAGAACACTAACTGTGTGTGAAACCACAAATTCGACAGACTAAAGTTAAAGAAGCTTAACTGTGACCACACAGTCGACCAAAGAGCCCGACCACGAAGATTTCTCAAACCAAGTGTTCTACAAACGCCTTTGTAATGTTGACGACGTTGACATAGTCGATATTCTTCTTCGCCACTTTAGCCGAGCTATCGAAACGGACACCTCAAAGAACTCTCCGTTTTTAGGGTTCCGTAGTCAACAAGGAACCCTTATAGTTTCGCCATGTCCGTCCGTCCGTCCGTCCGTCCGTCCGTCCGTCCGTCCGTCTGTCCGCAGTTTAGCTCAGAGACGCACAGTACTAGAGAGCTGTAATTTGGTGTAAATATACGGATTTGTTGTGCTGAAAAAGTGGTAAAATAAAATCTCGTAAAATATTTTTTTTTAGGGTACCTCCAGTACTTACACGTAAAGTGAGGATTTTTTTTTTCTCGCGTACCCCTTAGTGTGGGGTATCATTAAATAGGCCTTTAAAAAATAATGATAGTTTCCATTAACAATTTTTTGATAAAAAAAATCGTTTGTGAAATATTAAGCTTTAAAGTGCTAAATTTTGCTCGATTCGAGTGTCCCCCCCCCCTCTACCAGCTAAACGGTTATGTTTGAGGGTGTGAAAAAATTTACAATAGTAGCATATATAACGAAGTTTAAAAGAAAATTATCATGACTAAGAAGGCTTTACAACTTTACGAGTAATAGTCGACCAACTTATAAAATGTACTTGGATTCATATTTTCTTAAACAAAATGTATCGGAGAGAACTGCAAATGTAAGTTTGTCAACTTTATTTTACAGCTTTTATAGGTATGTTTTTTGGGGATATGTAGGTTTTTATCGTCAAATATTTTTAACTAAATTCAAAAAAAGGAGGAGGTTCTAAATTCGTCGTAATCTTTTTTCTTATGCATTTTCCCCGATTTCTCAAAGACTCCTGGACCAATTTTGAAAATTCTTCTTTTTAAAATTAAATTCAGCGAATCAGTTTAGTTAGTTCGCATAAGTATTTTGATGGGCAACTACGGAACCCTACACTGTGCGTGGCCCGACTGCCGACACGCACTTGGCCGGTTTTTTTATCTAACAAAAATCAAGCAGGGCGTAGGCTGGCTGGGCGCAGTTCGGCGCAGGCGCATCACAAATTATGCGTCCGATGTAATCACCGGATGCGGGAGTCGCCCGCACATTTTATACGAAATAATTGAAGCCACCGAATTGCCAGTTAATTGGGGAAACACGACCATAAATTTCACGGGGGCAAATTGATTCCGCAAGTAAATTTACCAGGATCAGCCGGCCATTACCATATTTTGATTGGGCTAATATACGAGCGGACGGTTAACATCTTCCTGCCGCTGATTAAGTGTTCGATGCCGTCATAAATATTGAAACTTAGTGCGCACGTTAGCTACCATGTCAAAACTTGCCTTTATTTTGAACCGCGCCAACATCCTGCCCAGGAAAACATCGCGATATCTGCACGAAAAGGAAAGGGCGCGTCGCTCGTGGAGCAAACACTCAGGCGGATACACGTAGGACAGGATAAATCGCAGTATTATCTCGAAACTGTTTCCGTTTGGAAATAATTACTGGGTTTTAGAGGCAGACGCGAGATCGATTGTTGTCATTACTTTTTTGTTTCGACTCATTTGTTAGAGCTTTTTGGGTAAGGACATTAGCAGATAAGCACGTAGCTCCACACGTTGAAATTTGTTGAGTGACGGCAATTTCCTTCGAGTTTGTTTTCAGGGGTGATGATGGAGTGTTGTCGAGTCAGAGTTCACGTGGTGGCGTGGTCGCGACCAGAGTGACGAGTGTGGTGACACAGAGGGCGTCTATTTCCGGGCGGTGACGCAACATCCGCTCGCTTCCGTCCGCAGGATACGGTAGGAGATACAAATGTCGCGGCGCTGCGGAGATCAACTGCTGTGCTTCCGTGGGATTTGCGATAATGATGATAAAACACTATGATGACTACACCAGACGTAGTAGGTATTATGTAGGTTAAACATCAGTCATCAGCTTTGTCATTGGCTATGATTTCTGTTCCGTAAACATAAAGAAGCACATCAGTGATAATGTTATTTGATATTGACTCGGAAGGGTTGGTTCCATATTTACAAGTATTACAAGTAAGTTCCCACACAGAGAGCTTTATATTTTGTGGAATAATTCAGCGTCTTCTGATTGATTACCGACTTTGATTGATGAAAGGATAGGTCTTTTACGCAGACTTTTCAAAACAAGGAATATAGGTTTTCGTTATCTTACTTTCAGAATTCCAGAGAATATCATTTAAAATTCCTGGATTATCGACTTTATTTTTAGACTACTTATAGACACACTCATCAATTTTCTGGGAGGGGGTGACTATGGCGAGAAAAATTCACATTAGTACCGTGTTTCCGCTCAATTTCAGGAAAAGATAATCATAATCAGAATTATAAATAAGAAACATATAGGTATATCAACATGTAAAGGAAACATCTGCTATTCAGATCACTTCCCGGATTTTTAGAAAAAAAAATGCCTTGTATTAGGTAGTCCATTAAATACATTTTAAGTATGTTCGTTATTTACAAGCTTTTGCAGTGAACAGGCGATGACGGAGTTATAAATATTTGCGATATTGAAACTAAGTACATTACGGGAGTAGGAAACAATAAACAGTATCCGATATACCTCGCGGATACACAAAACAAACATCTAAAAGCTGAAACGCAATAAATCGAAATCCACTTGGAGTTTGAATCAAAACAACATCTCTTACATCACGTATTTACATAGACAAAAATCATAGTCCACCATTTTAATTAGTTTTACAAATCACGACCGATAAAGACGAGCTGATGAGAACAATGCTCTCTCTAGCAATAGAGCATTTCAACATTCCTTAGATAACCCTGTGCAACTTTCATATCAGAATCTAATAATACACGCTCATAGTAATATTTTGATAACTCAAGACACAATCATGTTTCTAATTTATTACACATTACCACACCAGCAGTGCTTAATCAAATAAATTAAACTTTAACGTGTCCAATATTGCAGCGTTCATGGGAAATATGCATTAGAAATTCAATCAGCACTAAGCTTCTCTAGCAAACACCGCCATGGGAAAAGCCAGAGGAAGTATTTATTAAAACATGAAAACAAATTACCATGCGATTAAATTTAAAATTCATAGCAGCAATTACACATGAATCACGATTAACGTCACTTATGGAACGCATAGTAGATTATCATGGTTCAAGAAGTGCAAGGGCAATGCGGACTAAGTGTCCGTTTGGCGGAAGCCAGCAGTTAAACTAAACGCCGGTCATTCCACGACCCCCTTGAACACATCTGTCACTTTACGCCTACGCCCCGAAGTGTTTAAGTGAGTTTTTTACACCGCGACATGATACGTCTTAAGTGGTGCCTTCGGTTTCACACGACGTGTGTCAGACACCTCGTATCCTCGAACTGAGTAAACAATACGGTTGTCGGTGATGATGACAGTTACGTGTATACCACTTTAGCGTTTTTTTGCTATTGGGAAACAAGGGGGTAAGGATTCAGCGGCACAAATGTTCACTTGTTCCCATGACATCTGTCTTTGACAGCAGCAGTTAAAGTTTTCATGACAGTAGTTTAACTTTTCTATTTATCTGATACGAGTACCTACCCTCTTTACCACATAAATTGTCAACGTATAAGGATTATCACCATAACAGATCTCTTATGATAAGTAGACACTGCAAATAACACTTCTGCCGCATTAAAAACAAGTTGTAATAACCCTAATTGCAAATGCACAGGCACAAATTTTTTTCATCCGAGTCAAAAATAGCCGAGACACTTACCCGTATCCGTCCTAAAATAAACGAAATTACGTTTCGAAGTGAAGAAACGACAGTTTAAAGGGGTCGGCTTGATGACAGAGTCCCATTAGGCAAGTGACGATTTGACAGTTTCACAACTCTGTTAAACTCAGTTTAGAAACGTTGAAGTCGAACATGGCTTTGTTTCTATTTCACACGAATACCTTTCAGCGTGTTAACAAGTTGTTGACGAGAGGATTTTAAATCAGCTTTATTTTATTTTCACATCCTTTAGGATCGTAAAGATGTTTGCAGTTGTTGGTTGGACGTCATTCAGCGCGTTTGTACTTATTGGATTTGTTTGTTTCTTAGTGCTTAGGATTTGGTTTCGTTTCCTTTAACTGGCAGGAGCGGCAAGGTTTGCCATGAAATGGCATATGGTAGATACCTAAAAAGAGATGAAGAAGTTTTTCATTTTCTTTTCCTAAATGATTTTGGAGAACAACAATACCTACCAGTTATCAAAAACATACCAAGCTTGATCACAAGCATAATCCGTTGTCTATTGACACGTTTGATGTTTTGGTAGACTTAGAGAACTTTTACATTTCCGTAACATACTTCAAAACTCCTGGGAAGCTTACAAATAAACGTACCTATTCGTATAAAAACTCTACAAGAAATCGTAGCAATTCTGCCAAAATCGAAGCAAATACCAAATTATAATGATTTGAGAAGCTACTCGCAGTCATAAAATTGGCCGTTGTTAATACTGATTTTAAAATACCTTTCCGTTCATTCAAAAGGTCCATTAAGGACCGGTTAATTTTACGAGTAAAGACCACTTAAAATTCCGAAGGGTGGGCACAAATCCGCTCGGATTTGAATGTTGCGGACAGAACCTCGTCTGTGTCCATTAGCACCTACACTGATAAGTTACGTTGACATTTACCGTCTTGACTCTTCCTACTGTCAATAGAATGACGAATGTGTCAATGCTCCTAAGTTTGACGAAGGACGAAAACAATTTGAAGCAAAGAACGAAGATTTTACGACAACAGAAAATAAAGGCGCACAGAGACCAAGTTAAAGGACTAAGCCATGAAGCCAACTAAGACTCAAGTCTGCAAAATTCTCATTCACACGTGAATCTTAATTGATCGCGTTTCATGGAAAACTTAACCTCAGCTGCTTGGCCTTCGTTGATTTTCCGCCGTCCATATGTAAATCCGGCGTGACTCATTAACGTCTAATCGCAATAGTAGAATGCGCGTACGCCGCCGCCGGGCCCCTGGAACACACTTCGATACTATTGGAACTGATTGTGATTCATTATAATAGAATATTCATTAGCACGTGAATGAGGGCCTCACGTTATAGGTAATGTGTGATGTCATAGAGTAGATATTGAGATTGGAGATCCATCACAATTAAAACAAGATCTACCTTGAAAAGTACAATGTTTAAGCTCAACTACCCACGTCAGGTACAAACAACCTTGTGGTGCCGGACCGAGCAACCTCGCCACCTCACCCTCCTAATATGGCGTGATATTATCTGACCATTTGATATGGTTGTCACCTCATAAGGGCCACAGAATATGGCCGGAAAACACTGCGCCCATGCGTTAGCCATGCCTCTCCCACAATGGTTGCGCTAGTTACCCAATAAGGGAGCAAAGTGTTAGAACGAGCAGCCCGTTATCGCCATCTTAGGTGATATGGATGCGGCTAGCCAATAACTTACCGTAGAATGAAAGAAATCGACATTTATACTGTATATTTATATTCGTTCGCCTATTTATTATCATTGCGGTTAGGAAAACAAATTCAGATTCCGAAAGATGTAATTGAAGCGATAGATGGTCGTGTGGGCGGCGCGGGCGCAACTCCGACTGTGTCATGATAATCGTCGGCCACTCAATTATGGTGGCCAGGTCTAATAGGGCATTTAGCTGTCAATTACAAGTGATCGACTCGCTCGCCAGATAAGTGTTCCAGATTGATACCATTGTCAACGAGCTAAACGAATGGGAGATTAGAAATTTTCGTTTACCGGTACCATATTCTCCTTCTACGTCACGAACGACTTTGATTCACTGAACATCTTTATGCAAAACAAGATATTTTAGGCAGTTCTGAGTACTACCGAATAAATTTATAAATATAAACCCGGTTTTCCCAAACTATTGTTTCGAATCGGTATTCTTCTTCGGATTGTGAGGTAAACATTCTCAGAGAACAAAACAGCTCGACCCACTATTTTAGATACATTCTAAATTTATCGTAAAGAAATGTAGTTTAGATTAGCACAGTATCGATCGCCACGTGCGGTCCATTGATCGTGCGGATGGTGCGGAGGGGGAAGGGGGGATTCATTCATTCATATTGCGCACGCGCATCGAACGCGACCTCGCCGCGGTCGCCGGCGCATGCCGCCCGCCTCACCTCGCACTCACCGCTAAATGCATGGTTCACATTACTAGTGTCATAATCATAAATTGTTCCGACGCCTTGTCATTCCGAACCAATCCATAACAGAGCCAATGAACTCTTGCGACGATATTGTTATGAAAGATCGTATTATCTTTAATCCTCGATCGGAACCGATCTCTAATTCTGTTGACAGTCGTCCCATTCAATAATAATGACTTGTTGTCAGTGGGACGTCGTATGACGACGCCTACACCGCAATTAAGTAACGTGGAATGTTGATCCTAAAGGTGAGTGTAGGTGACAACGAAAATATTAAATTAACTAGTCGATTAGGTAATAAAGTAAACGTGCGTTTGCCTGGTGAATTAGGCAAGTGCTAATATTTGCGGACACCTACATCCGCCAACCTGCCGCATGCCGGGCGGCCGCGCCGCGGCTCCACGAGTCAATAAACTCCCACTATGTTTTAATAAAACATAATGGCTTATACTACAAAATAGAGTAACTAGAAAGTGCAGCGAGCGAAATCAATTTACTTATGGACGATACTGAATGAAAGCAAAATATTGAACGGCCTCCTGACAGGTTCTGTTCATACAAATTGCCACATTTACCACCTCCGTGCTTCATCAGAAGATAATGATCATAGCCATATGCGTAATATCTTCATAGACAACGATGCAAATTTACATCTGATGATAGGAGGCGGTAGAATCTTGCTATCTAAGTAAAGTGTTTTAGCAGCACTAAGGGCATAATTATACAATGTGACTAGCGAGGTAAACCAGTAGGGATATGAAAACAAATAACAAGTCTGTAATGCAATCATACTTAACATGCAGCATGCGCACAATTTGGTTACAGGTTAAATCAAATAGCACAAACATAAGGAGGATGATATTGAGTGATGTGCACATCATGGATTCCACAACAAAATATAATAGCAGCTTGATCACATCAAAGGATCGTCTACGACATTCCTCCCTATTGTGATTTCGATATTGAATACTTCTCTTTATCACATATTGTTCCCAATTAGAGGAGGTTTAAAACCGTGCCAAATAGGGGACAATACTAATCTATGTGACAAGTGTGTGTGACAGTTCGCGAGCGGGGGCGGTGCCTCTGCGCGGTGCGGTGTAGTGGTGGTGCTGCCGCTGCCAGGAGTGACGCGTCACGTAGGCGCGTGCGCTCGGCATGCGCGACGCGCCCACCGTTACGCCGCCGCCATTATAAATCTCCTACGATTCCGCGGAATTTATGGGAACGTTGCCAGCGACATCCTCGCCTATCGACATCGACCGGTTATCGACTGGCCACTTACCTACTCTGATTCCGGACACGTAATGCTGGTCGTAAATTCGACTACCCATTTCGGAATATGATACTCATTTAATTTTAAGGATATTGAGATTGGTTAAGTTGCGATTGTACTCAACGTTCAACTTCCGTGAGAGAGTCACTGTTGAGAGTGATAGGGTAAACGAACCATTTGAGCGCGATGGGGAATTCCAAGCTAAAACTTCATTCAATAAGATATTCAATGGGCGTAATGCTTTCAACGTGTTAATACAAATACGCAAGTGGAATCGGGATTCAGAGTGCGGCATGCAAAAGAATAAGCAACATCAGACGAGAACCGGGACGAACGACCTCCACATCTGCTAAACGAATACAAATGCCCTGATCGAGTAGTCGACTAATGTGATCAGTCAGCACAGAAGTGTAATAAATCAGGAGAAAATAACAAGAAACTTATTTGCATTCATTGCAAGATTGCAATAAAAGTGCACACGACGACCACAGCAAAATAATATGAGGTCGATAAATCAATTAAATACGATGAAGGAATCTTTTTACTCTATTCCAGTGACATCATTGTGCCCAAAGGTTTTACAAATTAGGCTGTCACTTAGCATATTCATGTGGCAGCCACTGACAAAAGTTATAACAGTTATTAAAATTTGAACGTCGAAGCACCTTCACCGAATTGCGGCGGTGTGTTATCGCGCAACCGGGCGGCCTTTCAACGAGCCGAATACTTACACGCACTTCCTGTACTACGGGTATTCAATTGGCAAAAAACAACGACCACTAATAATAACCGTTTGTAAGGCTTGTAACAAGATGATAACAGACGTGCTCGATCAAATTGCCTCGGATAGCATTGCGTGCCATTGACCGTGATCCTCCTCCAAATGTCAAAGGTCGTTGTTGACTACACTTCCCCTTAGAGCCACACGTTGAAGAATATTGCTATCTCAGTTACAATACAATCATCATCATCAGTTATGTTCGCATCTACGTCTTTTGAAGTGATCTCCACATCGTCACAATTTTGGAACATAATGTGGGAACTAATTCTTACATATTTGCAAACAATGGTTGTGCAAAAACATGATTCGCAGACAGGTATCGTGTGATTGTGCAGTCTCATTAAAAAGATTTTTTAATTATATTTACTGTGAGAACAGAATTAAGTAACAAAGCTTTTTGAAATGTATGTGTATAAGTATTTTGAGAGGAGATTGGGTGAGCTGCCAAGAATTAGTTGCATCACGAAGATATCAGTATTGCGAGGCTATCGGCATTAGTCTAACAGAATGTTAATTGTGTAGATTCCCGACTAATTGACAAGTTTTATAATAGGATGGCGCGCCTTCCTGAGTTGTGTGGCGTCAGACACAGACGCAGCGTTTGTTACATTAGAGATGGTACCATTTTTTCTAAAAAAGGGAAGTCGACGGCAGACAGGTGAGCCGGTAACGGTGGAATGGCGACGAGCAAGCGGCCACGTCCCGCGCGTCCACATTCCTGGATAAATCTTTATCTAACCGATGCCGTGCCATCGGGCAACTTGGTCGCCGACGAACCCCAAACATTCTTATGTTCCACGACGTCCTGTCTCAATCAAATAAAGTCACGCAATTTAAGAATATGATGATTACACTGCATTTTTAAGTCTTTATAAAGTATCCAGTCAGTAAATATGAATAATTGACAAACTTTAATAACAGCAGATTCGGGGGACTGTGTGCAATTTTCAGTCAAAAATATTAAAATATACCTTGCAACAGACCGCAGGATTTGCTTTTGCAATCTACATGCATAATCAATGCATCTTTTTTCTTCACCGCCAACTAGTTTGTGTGCAATTTCATCAGCTGTCACTCTCTGATGTTTCACTTGTTGGGTAATCAATTCATATTCAGTACATAAGTGTATACAGGCAGATAATTTTAGTGTCGTATTCACAGGCTCGTGTAACGAGTGCAGTCGTAAGTAGAGCGTTGCATTCCCACATGATAAGTACCGCTGGCTGACGATTGTGGTGCCTTCTCTACACAGAGAACTGATTTATCTTTGCGATTCGCTTCCGTTCAATTGTTATATGGGCGTGCGAATTTCGAGGAACTGTTAAAACTGTAAAAGAAAATGGGACTGTGGATACTGTTAGTAGCAGTGTCTATGACATTAAAAACAGCGATTTCAATTAGAAACTTGAAAGGTTTTGCGTCCACTGCTAATCTTTTGTTAGAACCATCCCCGTTTGTTTTGATATTTTCATTTTGCTCAATATACTGTTTGTATTATTTGTCGTAGGAAATAATCAATACTCATTTATAAATATGATATCCTCAAAAATAAATAGGTACAAAGGTCACAGACTGTCATTTAGAACTTCTAGATTTTTCTTATTTTTGCGAAACATGGCGTATAATAATGACATGACGTACATTAATGATCCTTGATTAGCAGATAAGATTCGCTTACATCGTGGAATTAGGGTTTCAACACAAGATGCATTGTTAACTCAAAGCAATCTCTATGTTGCAACTGCCTAGTGTAATGCAAAAATTGCAACAGTTTTAGACAGATTGTTGCATTACAAGACCTTTAGTCAACTTATTCGTAATTAACTCAAAACCGCAGAAGTTTATGTGCAAAATTCTCGAGTATCTAAAATATTTAAACGTATGCGAATGTTTTCTTCCGTTTCGTCTTACAGAAATAGAAATCATCAACCGAGTCAAGACGCTCCTACGTCCTTCAGCACACCTCCATTATTGTTTCGAAACAGCCATTAACAACCACGCAGTACCACTTTCTTCGTTTATAACCTAGGCATCGTAAACATGCAAATAGTACTGGCACTGTATACTGATACGATCGATATCCTGCATGTTCCCACGCGATCGCCGCGGAAGTCCGTATCGTTCTGTCAGCGATGCTGGGCTGGCCTGGACATCGCTCCGACTTCGTTCCCACGCTGGCCTGTGTCCGGAACCTTGCCATTATGCAGTTATGTGGCGACCAAATTAATAATGCATGCGAAATCTTCGCAACCATCCCAAATGTGCTATATTCCACTCCTATACCTATGTAACCGAACAACTTGCATGTTGAAACAGACTGACGGGAAGTCCAACATTTTTAGCGCGTTTATTCGGCAGTGTTCCGGTGTTCTACGGAAGCGCGTATGCAGTTTCAAGTTCCATTTTTAACATATCAACACTTGCTTATTTTTCGATGACATGACGAAGTTCCAGTTATAGCGCAAACTGTTAAACGATACGCGAAACTTCCTGTTTCCCTTACAGGCTAAACCACTACATCTTCACATTTAATAATATGCATTTAAAACATGGCGTCGCATGGTGTCCGCATTCGGAGCTACAATATTTTGCACTCATAAACGTCGCGATAACGGCCAATTTTAAAGAAATAATTTGCTTTTAAGTGTTCATTTTATAAAAGGACCAGCGAGTGCAGCTTTAAGAGGGTCGCTTATTGTTATAAAGGTTTTTATGAGTTTGGTAATCCGCTTTATCTGGGTTTGGGAATATTTATGGTAATACGGTCGTTAATATTAATTAATCCAGACACTGCGCAAGGCGTGTCACTAGAGCCCTTCGTGCAACGTAGCGTCAAGGTGCACTCTCGAGTTACAGACACCCAACCACAAACTCCCAATATCTCACCTTATCTGGAAAGCTTATGTGCCTTAGACAGATCAAACGCAACATGTTAGGTTATTTGAGGCGAGATAATCTCGTAAATAAGCTGATAAACAAGACAGGTAGGATGTCAAAATGTGACAGCAAAAAAGATGTACATAAAAGTTTTTACTGCTGAGCAGATGTAGGTGTGTACAAAAGAAAATTAAATGCCGAAGTAGAGGTAACTCGGAAGATGTCGTTTAAGGATAAATGAGAAGGGTTCGCTAGTCCCAAATTCCGAATCCTGTAATTAAATTAAAATGGCATTAACCTATTGAAAAAAAAGCAGGGGAGAAGATGACTGAGATATAATTAAAATTTAATTAACATCGTGTTTAAAGAAAATAGTTGCTGAAACTGGTTGCTCCAAGATCAAATTGCCCTACGCAGTATTCTAAACCTTCACCACAATCAATGTCACGGTGGCATATCTTAAAAGATATGAAAGGTTGACAGACTCGAACACTTAACGGCTAAGCACCAAAATCGTTTCTAAGCCCTCTCAAAGATAATGTGCCCATAATCGGATAACCCATCCGTTATCACTTTTAGTGCACTACCCTCATTAGAGAGCTTCTTGAACTTTCTATGCTTTTCCTTCTAATTCTCATTCCCACATCAGTGAATGGCTTTTACAACGAAATAAATATGTCGCGACAGACCTCATAATCACTAGATAAGTGTTAATGACAGAATTAGTGACCATGTAGTTCAAGTTTTTGGCCGTATTGGTGTTTCATTGTTTATTATTGTAGATAATATTGAATTTGAAAGCAGTGCGTAGTACGACACACTAACATAAACATTACTATTAATACAGCAAGAAGAAAAACTTAGTCTCTAAGATTTCACAACTCAGTGGATTTTATTTTCACAAAGAGTTTGCATCCTCAAAACGGTCTACAAAGCACTATGCTTAGTAGCATCTAGAAAGAAAACAGTTAACTATTTCTTTTCGAGAGCCAGGCACTTTAAACTCGGTCGCGATCGTCGACGTGCTCTATCAAATAAACCAGCCAAAAGAGAGTTGGACTCGCGCACGATCACGTCACTATTATTAAGAACGGTAACTAAACTATCAAAGCCTTGAACTAAACTGCAAAACATTATCTTGGCCACTTAATCAGGGAATCACCCAAGATGAATTGATAGCAACTCCATCACGAATTCAAAATTTTAAACTTGAGTATGTACACTTAGCACTACCTCCTTACCTTCATAGTCACTTTCCGGAATCAAATCCAAGGCTTGAGGCATTTTTTACGATTTAGAAACAGAAAGTGCACAGCTCACTTTCTCCCAATGCGTTATTGACCGATGCCGTTCTATCAGTACGCATGTACATCAGTGGTGAATACTGCGCAGAAATCGCCCCGTAGGAGGCAAGGGCATAAGCGACAATAATGCCAGGCAACAAGTAAAATAACCGCACACTATTCCATTTACGAGCTCTTTTATTAGCTATTGAAAGCATCCTCCATTACAACATAACACAATTACATTGGGTTACTTTGTTGCACTAGACCGAAGAGCCGAGACACAGTGTGCTCTGAAAGCGATTTGAGACTGAACGGTCGATTGCAGTTAGATAAGTGCACTTCTTTACCGACACTGGTGTTGTACTGAAATTCATTACCTGGCTTTCAGCTTCCCGCTGAAAGCTATCCAGTGTAAATAACATACAACTTAGTTACTCATTCTACTTTGCCTTCCTTTGTGGGAATTTAGTACAAAATGATTCATTAGAATAACGGAAATACATAATCAACTTAAACGCATGATTCAGTTAAAATTTAAGTCATGTGTCATATCCATGGGGTTGAG
The DNA here is from genome assembly GCA_036375495.1 of Agrotis segetum. Taxonomy (NCBI): domain Eukaryota; kingdom Metazoa; phylum Arthropoda; class Insecta; order Lepidoptera; family Noctuidae; genus Agrotis; species Agrotis segetum. Next base: position 69,704 of record JAQSVV010000155.1, read on the forward strand.
GACTTAAAACATTTAATTCATCGTCTTTTGGCTCTCAAGCATAGCATGCCTTGATATCATGAAATAACGCTTCACTATTTATTTAGTAGGTAAACCATTACTGAACTATTCCAATTAAAACTAATATTAACTTAGATAAGTGATTAACCAGTTCAATGACGCTATTAAAAATAAATAGCGGCTCCAGTATAAATACCAGACGTCCGGATAATTTCCGCATAAATATCGCTTTTTTCTTTTTTAACTTTTAGCTGATTGAGATACCTAATTATTTAGTACGGAAACTATGAAGATCATTGACCAATAAAACGGATAAACAGAACATAAAACTATCATTCCAACTTCAGCATAATTTGCCAAGATTAATCTTGTCTGGTAATTTCTGGGCAATCGTATTTAATACGCAGATGACATTACGGCAAATAAAAACCTGATCGAAACAGTACCAAGGACAGTGCGTATGAGTCGAAGTGTGACACTAATTTACATAGCTTGTGACCGGATGTCAGGCACCGACATCATTTGTCCGTGCGGTGCATGTTCGCGCTTGTTCTGATGCAGCCGGTCAAGGCTGACCATGGTTCAGACCACCCACAAGTTATAGGCTAAAAAAACAGACCTACAACATAATAATTATGGTCATTTCTTTGGAAACTCTGCATATGTGCTGCAGTCAAATCAAAAGTAAGGCGTAGACCTAACCACAATAACATCTTCCATTAGTACTCTTAACCTCGTCCAATTGTCTAGAATAGCAAGACTGTGCGTTGATTTGCGGTGTGAAGTTAATTTGTTTGCTGGCCCGAAGACAGAACCCACGCATACAACGGGTCATAAATTCTAATAGTGTGGAGTGGTCCGTTCATAAAATTCAGACCATTTGCTACAATGAATTTAGATTAAGATTTGAAAGAATTTATACTGCACTGTTCCGAGAACTTGGTAATTCGGGAATTTTCCTAATTGAGTTGCAAGAAGATTCTTTTTCAAAACGAAAATGATATTCAAACCATACGATTAGGAAGTGTCAAGAGTCTAGACAGGAAATGAAACAGAGCATCCATAGAAACGAATTCCCAAGGCGACACTCACTGGACATTGGCTCGGCGCGGTGGCTAGACAGCCCCTACATCAACCGAATACAGTTCAATCTTCGTACTCTAGACATTCTGTTACACTGAGTAGTTTCTTAAAATGAGTTTTGGAATTTCTCGAGGGTGCAATCGCGCAGTAGAGCATTACACCAGTAGGAATATAGCGGTGAGCACAACAACATTACAGCTATTTATAAAATTCAGTTACAAGTGTTGCAAAAGTCCTCGTTAACATTTTTATGCATTCTGAAATACTTTTGACTATATTTGCAGAATAAAAAACAATGCCAACGGTAAACTTTATCCAAATTGGTCGACTGCCTTTCGAGGTTAGCATTTTAATAAACCGCGATTTTTTTTCTTGATGTGGACATAAAAGCTTAATTTCTGGTTCTCACAGTGAATACAATAGTAGGTACCTAATTACGGTGTATCCGATTTTTGTTAAAAACTAACTTATTACTGACAGTAAGTAATGGCGGATGCAAATGGTTGTGGGATTTTTTAGGTTTGTTTAATATTTATGATGCGGGTCACAGTGATAATAACGAATGGATCCGCCTCTACGGCAAAATACTACAATAGAGTAAATATATTGCCATGTATAGTTTAATTTGGCAATCGAATTAGGTATACCTCAGCTTCAACAAGTGGAGGAGCTTCAGAAAGATTTTTCGATTCCAGATCAAATAAAAAAGCGTGAAATTCAACGTATTTGTCTCAATTATAAACACATTGCCATTACCAAAAACTCTTTTCCTCGTGCTATAGAATAAGCACTACACAATATAGGTTAGCATTATTAATCACTTCATGACCCAGAAAATAGACAAAATCTACCATCGTGAGGAAACTGGCTTGTCCTAGAACCAAAAATTCGAAGACATGTGACATCTTCCATCTCTGGGCCCGCGTGGTGGATTATGGGCCATTCCCTCTCACAGAGAGGAGGCTTGTGTCTCAACAGTGGGAACATTATAGGCTGATGATGATGATGATGATACCATTCAAATTGTAGGTACCAATTAAAAGGGACGATATTTCCTACAAATTATATGATAAAGAAATGCGACCTACTGCCAATATTAAATGAAAAGAAACAAACAATTTGGTTTACCTATAAAAGGTAAACATGAGCATTGTGCTGATAAACTTAATGAGCATGGTTGCGAATGTTACATTACAGAGAAACAAACGAGAGCATTTTAGCGAGCATTGTAACGATCATTCTGGCAAGCTCTTTGCCCTGTAGCTCTATGGCTCTGTTGGTTGTACAGTTCAAATGAAAAACGGCGAGTACTCATTAAAATCAGCAACTTAGGACATGGAGTCTTGTTAATAAATACCTAAAACATAGCTGATTAGCCTAGTAGGACATCAAAAGGCTATCTAGTCCACATAGATTGTAGGTACAATTTGGCACAGGCTGCGCAGCGTCACATCCGGCCCGATGACCGCTTGGTTGCGCAAGCGCACCAACATGGGCATTGTATGCAAAACGTTCGCGCACCGCTCGCCAAATACCGAATGTTAACGGTGCTTTACTAATAGGGATTTAGGGTATCAGGAAATTGTGCAGATTCTTCAAAATAAATAGATTAAGTAGGCAGCATTGGAATTTTTTTAGATATCCGAATGCTTTCGTCAGTCTTATAGAATACTATAGCAAACCCAGTGAACTTTTTGTTGAAATTTTTCCTGAATTTTCTTTGCTGTTAACTTCACGGAGCCCGAGACCTTTCCAACAAATGCAACACCGTTCAAATCGGTTCGTGCGTTCTAGAGTTATAGCGTCAGGAAGGAAAACCCGACTTATTTTTATATAGTAGAAGATGGTTGGTGTTACTTGGGGGAGGTTAATGTCCAGCAGGGTATCACCACTGGCTGCAGAGAAAAGGATAACTACGATGGCAACACACAATGGCTATACTTTGCGTTTTGACAACTAATTTATTGCGCAAGCGTGCTTCACCATCGACGTAATCTTCGCTTCCCATCAGGCGAGATAGAGATTACAAATTCAAAGTATTCGAAAAAGCTGGCTGGCTAGCTAGCCAGCTGCCACACTACCGGCATTTCCCGTATATTCGCGATAATAGTCTTTAGATGTTCTTATCCATCCATTAACGCGATCATCAACGGCATTTCCCGTTAGTATGGCCCTAGTGTACGGAGTACAAGCTTATTTTACTTTTCCATCAATTCAGTTCATCTAGATAATCCGTGTTAATGATTTCCCGGGAAAGCTATATTGTTGTCTTACTAACTGAAATTTTATGCTGCCACATAAAAGATGATTTAATGAAAATACCAGGAGAACAAAAGACACTGACATAAGGTATTATTAACTTAATTGGCTACCGTCGCTTTGATACATGTCCACACCGATTTTTGTGTTCCAACACTGGCAAACTTCCGGATGTGCATACATAATGAGATTAAATCGTTCCCCGGGTAACAAATGTACAGTAAAAACACAAAAGGCTGAAATCACACACCCGTTCAACGAATGATGTTTACCCAAGCTTCGTCGGACAAACACACTGGCCCTTTGAAATGCGCGTACGCCGCTTATCCGCGATATCAAAAGGGCCGGAAGGATTTTGAGCTTCTTTCCTCCGCTTCCTAAGCTAACTAATGTTAATTTTTTAAGCAAACAACCTTTGATTGATTTTCCTTTCAGCGTCAGATTAAAACTTCAAAAGATATTTTTGACAGGTCGTAATAAATTGATGCCGAACCTTTAGCAAACAAAATATATGTTTACGATAAAATTGTGTTCGTATATTTTGAGCAAATATTTTGCGTGCTGGTATTTTTAAGGAAAACCATTAATTTTTTTGTTTGATTTTTCCGCTTTCGCTAGGAATGAAATACACACTGACACACAACAGCTTCCGTATACTTTTCGAAGTTTAGTTTGTCCTTGTCTTTAAGCCAAGAGCATAAAGGCAGACGATATTAAACAGAACATTACACAGTACTATGTTGTGACTTATATTTTAAGTAATGCAATTTAGGATTACTCATCTAGCTTCACAAAGAATGTTTTCCCTAAACAAGATTGAAAAATAATTGTTGGCTCTGTCTTCATCTTGACGAAGCCACAGAGAAGCAACGTTCATGTGAAATAAATCCTGACCGGGACCGGACATCCGTCTTTGTCGATATTCCCGTACTACATCAAAGGGAACCACTCAATTTTAAACACAAACAAGATTGAACCTTAAAATTGAGAATAAAGAGCCGACACTAGCACTATTGATAACAGCCACCGTAAAACTGCTCTAATACATCTTGTCACTCGAAGAGATGATTAAATTGCAGTGGACAGCGTTACAATAGCGGATGCGGAAATAAGTGGTAGTGTTACAAATTGTGATGCACTCCACGCCCAGAGAGAGAGCATAATAACAATATCCTATTATATGATTAAGATATACCTATCTTATTCTGTATTCACCGACATTGACATAATAATATTATAGTTCAATTGCTTAGTTGACACTTGTTTAACATTGTAATAAACACGAGGGATCCAAGTAAATAATTTTAACATACTGACCATTAATCATGATTACCGTCTCACTAATGTAATTGATTGATGAAGAGCTTGGCATTCAGGCGATCGTGATGATGATTGCGAAGCACTTACCTGGAACAAACGAGCAGAAAATAATGTTAATGATCTAAGATGAGGAGTTACAGAAATAGATAACGATACGAGTATTAAAGTCACTTTGTGTTGAGAGTGGTCACTCGCGCTCTCCGTAGTTGTCGCCCACGTCCAATCCATTTCCGTTGGGGACTTCAGAGACGAGACACGTTCATTCCCTTGAAATTCTCGCAAACGTTTTATTATTTTTGATCCTATCGATCCTATATGTCGCTATGTTAGCTATTGGATACTTGTTGAAGCATTTTAAACACCTGCATCTGATTGCAACGAACTTATAGTTCCGATAAATGCACCGGTTGATTAGTTATAAGAACCGTCGAACTTGTCGGAGGACTCGCTCAGCGGACGTGGATAGTCGTAAAATAAAAACGGCTCTCGCAGTCGCACAGACAAACAGACAGACGGCTGTAATATAATATGGCGAGACGCTCAAACGATTGACGGCCGATAGCTCCTCCGACAGAACGTCGGCATCCGGCATTCAAGGTGACACGGCCCATCCTTGCAGATCCGGTCGCGACCAAAGAAGTATTATCAGAGAAACAATAGCAAGCGTCTAATTATCATGAGAAAAACATAGAAAGCTATTTCCCATTATCATAAATCAATACACGGATAATCTTGACAGGCCATTTCGAGTATAAACGCTTGCACTTAAAAGCGTAGTCTCCATAAATCCTAAGAAATATGAAACCTTTAACATTAAACGCCACTTACTGAATGCTTTAATGTTCAACATTATGATGGCAAGCATTCAGCATTAAGCGTTAAATCATAATGATGGTCAATAGAATACTGAATCATTACTTAACATGAGATTTGAAATTAAAGTCCGTAATATAATCCGCAGCAGTATCGCCAGGGCCAAGGCGACACTCATGCAGAGATAGTTGAGTAACACTAGTAATGGATGGGTTGGATCGAGGCGGAATGTTAGCCTAGTGCGCAATGGATTGTCGTTAAATTGAATTAGAGCGCACCACCGGCTTGCGCCCGCGCAGTTCGACGACCGATCGCCCACTACCTCCACCATACTTATTGATCGCATTCAGCCGATCCTTTTTGATTGATCAACCTTGATGTGGGAGTGACAGCAGCGTTCCAAACATGTGACAGAATTTATGATTTTTGCTTGTAAAGAGATTATTATTGATGCAACGCCCTCGTGACGACAATACGTTGCATAAGTAGTAAATAAGTATTTCTAAAGATTCTTTATGTACTCGTGGGCTGGAGGAAAGTATACGTAAAGTATAGTATAATTAAATACGAAGGCGGTCGTGGGTGTTAGTCGGGGGCGGCGACATTTCTCCCTCCAGCGAGACAGCCTAGTTAGTGCTCAAATGAGCTGGTTCTTATTAATGTGTGATAGTGACGCGTGACGCAGACTTGCATAATAGCATGCAACTAGAATAATAGCAGACGGGAAGTGAACAATCACAGAGTATGTTATGCAAACGCGGAATACCGCACATAATACTTGTTTTTACGTAAACTGTGCGGAGGACAGACGGCAGGCTTATGATTGGCAATATTTACACGAGATGGACTGCCGACCACAAAACTAAAACAAATTCTATGACGTATATTGCATTTAAGAACGCTGCTCGAAATGTATTTGTTTACTAACACAACCTAATGCAATGTTTACGTGAGGTCATCTCAAATGGTCATTCTACTTTTTTATGTAGGTAAATGATGATTGAAAGACACCTTGAAAACCCAAACATCAGGGTAAAGACATACTTAGATAAAGACAACACAATTTTGGCATTTATTATTATAATCAATAACACAAAAGGACGTTGTGATGATTTTCTGAACACCTTTCATTTGGTGCCAAATTTTTCTCATGTGAATGAATCTTCTTAAAAAGTGGTGGCTTTGAACCATAGAGAATAGAGAACAATTTCTACAAGAATGTATGCGGTGAAGAACACCATGTGTTAGCTGTTATAGTCATAAGATAGAGAAAAGAGAACAGAACTACCTAACCATATTAGCAAGATGGCATAATAAGGCATACTTCTCCACTACGTTACTTCACTGGTTAACTACGGTCGCTTGTCAGATACTCTTTCTGGTTTGACAGGATTAATCTGGGATCCTGACACAACTTTTCTAGCAGCTAGGCAGACCAACTATGCTATTCTCTATGAGAAATCCCATCGCTGGTCTGTACGATGTACGATCATCCGATCGTGCAGCGGGAGCTGTGAGTGCCAGCATTGCTGTAAGTAGCCTAGTGAATAGCAAATATTTGTGCCAGAATGGCGTGAGCGCTGCGATTCGACCGCACTGTTTCAAGGATGTGTTTATAGAGAATCTCACTGCAAAGAGAAGTGGCGTAAACCCTTTAAGAATTGAGACGATGAAGAAGAAAATTGACGAAGTGGAGAGCATGCGAAGGTTACTAGAATAGGGATAGGAATAGGAAGAAGCCTAGAAATAAAATTATCTAGATGTTTCCAGAAAAATAAAGAATATACGAAATACATTGCAGTAACGCGATCCCGGACAATTATTATTAGTCTTCAATCAAGGCTAGAGAAATATTTCTCTAATAAATTCCTACATGCGGTGAGAAACCGCAAACCACATAACTTCATAGCTTTCTTACTCGTTCATTATACACTGACTTGACTAGATATTATATTTAAAACAGTGCCCCATAAATAGGAAATAAATAATACTGGCCGATCATGTTTGTTGTTACAAACTTGTTTTTGGCCGACAGACCCTTGGGCTCTTGGGCTTGCAGCGTTACAGGTTGATAATAAATGCGAGCGTTACAGCAACAGTTAATGTAACTGTTGCTTTTATCTTTAAATTCAAAGACAACATCAGTAGATCGCCAAACGACTCCATCATAAACGTCAAACTAAGAAAAATGACAATGTTCAAATATTCATAAAACGATCGCCATAAAATTTTGAGGCGTTTTTGGCAGCCATTAAGTCCACCTCTAAGATGGGGTGCGAGGGTACTCGCTAATCCGTCAGCCGAGTGTATGGGCACGTGTCTCGGAGAATTCACTACCTTCCGTGATATTTGTGAGGATTAGCCACACGCCACACACCGTATGTCATCAACGAATTTATTAAACAAAAGCGCTATAGGTACGCCGCTATGGTAACGCCGCTGAAAGTGTGTTTATAGCATCCGCCTTCCTGCTGTGGACCGACGAAAATACCGTTACACTCGCACAACCAAACTCCATTGATTTACATACGCAAATCATGACGAATTGCCCACAATGCGCAGCCGAAATACGCCGATTTCCATCCACAACACAGAACAAAGTGATTCATAGCCTACATCCTCCCACCGAGAGACCGTATTCGTATGAATGAAGATGTTATCCTAACATCTTTTCGTCAATTAGATGAAGTTACGAGTTGCCGAAGGTTGTTGATAAATTCATTATTATTTTATTCCAAGGGCACTCTCTGGAATGCAATGGTTATAAAAACACTCTTTCAAATATGAGAAGCACTGTACATGAGCCAGTTATGATACAGTGCACTGGGAATGTCAACGACGTGCTTCTATATCTTTGTGTCTAGCAACACAACATTTATTTACAGATTCAGATCAAAAGCCATATCTCCTGTTTGTTAAAGTCTATTCAAGGACTAAACTAGTAGGAAACTGCATACAAAATGTCACTTAGAAATGTATAGATACATTCTAGTTGCGTCCTTACGTGAACGGAATGTACGACGGGAAGACAGTTAATATGTTGTGGATTCTTTTAATAGAAACTAATAAGCTCTAATGGTTATCACATACTATATGTACCGGTTGAGTTATGGATTAAGTCATGGCGGAAACGGCCTTCAACAAAAACAAACTAATGCTGTGCGGTGAGGTTTAAAAAATTACACTCGTTAGTGCATCCGGTGAATTACGATTGCGCGTGGTGTCTTTTTGCTTCGAGTTCGATTCAAAAAATAAACCGATCAATCGGCCAGCATAGCACACAGCGAGGGAGAATATCCTGTCGCCGCGGGAGAGTGGGGAGGAGGTTGCGCGCAGGCATCCATGAATGGCCCTAACGAACTCGCTGGCCTTGGCAGGACGGCCCTGCGGCCCTCCAGTGCCGCAGCTAGCTACGGACACAAACTCACCATCTAACACTATAAAACCTTTAATACCTCGTGATATATTACTTTCTTCTGAATTGCTTTCATAAACATTTTATAATGATGACTTATTGCATTAGCACATTCAGCTGCATCTAATCTCCTGTCAGAGATTTGCATAAAAGCTGTAATAATCTTTTTTTTTCAATAAAAAATCGTAAAGCTTGTGTAATAACGAAACATGATGATGTTTCGATAGGATGATACATACCTATGATGTACTATAAAACAGGAAACGCTTCAAGTCTTGCACACATACGCGTGTATGGCGCGGTAAACATCTCATTCACGATCCTTTGATTGAGTTTGAATGAGTGACGTGCTCAGCGTTTACAATTCGCCTCGAACAGGACGTGAAACGAGTCCAACTATATCAAGGACGCTAATATTGGAACATGATTTGTTACTCCATTCACTAAGGCAACTATTTCAAATTAATTTCTTTCATAACCTGTTTGATGGTAACATCGGTATTCGATATTTCATAACACAGTTGGAGCCAGTGCAATTCTTTGAGGTGTTGAGTCTGGGGGTAAGAACAAAGCCAGTCGTGTGTCTTTTGATGATGTAGTTGTGCAGGTAAATGATTGGTGCGACCTTGAACAAGCCAGGATCGACATGCTAACCCACTTAACGCTGCGTGCCTGCGCGTGCCGTCAAGGGATTACGGCTCGAGCTAATGACGCCACCATTTACAACATCTGGTGATTTGCTTTTATTTGTTCACTGCTATTTACATGAAACTAAGACTAACACATTGATGAATAGAATATTGTATTCAATGGAATCATTCAAGTTTTGCCTGCAAATAAAATTCAGTGTCCTTAATTCTTCTAGAAGATGAGGGATGATGCGATGCAAAGTTTCGAAAGTACAGAACTGCCCATTAGTATAGACCCAAAATGTAGCTAATTTAAAAGATCAAACAAAGAGCTCCGTGTACATTCGTGTTCTCCTTTCCGCTATGCCGCTAGAGGTCAATAACACAAACAAGGCGGAAGTTCACAAAGTAAATGCAGTATTTGTTCACCTCCCATAAGCTTACGGAAGCCGCGGAGCTGCGGGCGAATGGTCAGGTAAACATTAAGAAGTTCCGTACCACTGGTGACGATGGTTCTCAGGCAAGCTGCGGAACGTGCGGAAGAGGCAACGTTACGCAGCTGTATAGCCGACCAACCGTCTCTCCAAATTAACAATCGAGCAAGAACAGCAATGGCTATTATTGGCCCAGTAATTCCCAAGCTTCACGTCACTTGCAAACAAAACGGAGTGACGCCTATAGGAGTTACTAATAAAGACACGCCCTCGTATTATCGATCTATTGTGCATGCAGGTTCGCACAAGTATACATTTTAACCCTTTAACCGCCATCACCTTAATATTACGTATTGTAAGCATATTACCTCACTCGCCAAGACGGAATATTGCGTAAAAGTCCTGTCATTTGAAAAATGTGAAATAAATGTTGAATTTACTTACTAAATCTTAGTATATTTCGTGTTATTACTTGATTTTTAACAGTACTAGATACATATTTTAGCTAATTGAATGAAATAACTAATGATTCTCAGTTCGCGATACGTCTAAACATCAACCTACTTCGCCAAACCCGTGATTTCACGCAGACTAGTGTTGTACCACATATGAAGTTCCTGATGCCAAATTAATAAAAAAACATCCTGTTTTTTATCAAACTATCAACTAAATATTTACCTATTCTAATTTCATAGTTTATTAACGATTTTATTATTTATAAAAACCCAAGCTTAAGTGATATAATATGTAGAAATCAACAAAGAAATAAAAATTACCGACTTATTCCAGAACGTCACTAGTGCACGCGATCCGCGAACGCCGTCGCCTTAATTTTACGTACGGCTCAAGGTCAACTAAAGTCATATTTTGAATAAACGTCAGTTGCGCTAGCGCCATCGTCGTGATAATCCGTGCTCTCTTTATTATTAGTTCTAAGCTAGTGTCGAGAAGTTGTCGATGATGTTATACGACGAAGAAGAACTATTAAATATATTGCAGCAATCAAACAATGATATTAGTAGTAGTGGTAGTTCAGCGGATAGTAATAGGTAATGAATCGGTAAATCACTCTTTTGTTGTTCTAGTCTATTTATCCTTCAGTCAAAAAGACTAATTACCTAACGTATGTTCGAAGACTGATTAACGTATGTTTGAAGACTGATTTGTTTGCGGTACTACATAATAAAAAATAAACCTTTGATTACAAATTAGTAAGTTTTATTTATTTCATTACTTTGTTTATCGATAACTATATTCTACAACACTATGCTAAATTGTACCTAAAGTTTGCTGGCGCTAGGTGCACTCCATGCGAATTATGACATGGCGGTTAAAGGGTTAAAAAATTCGATTGGTCATCTCTATTTTCACTTTTTGAACAATTCTGGGGAAGAGCGTTCCCAAACTTTAAGCTTTTCTGTGTGATTTATTCACAAAAAATGTATTAAAATTGGAAGGCGTGTAAAGGCAGAGGGTCAAGTCGTGATCGATGATTGACTACGGTACGTTAGTAATAAGCTCCAACACAAGCACAAACTCTGATTCACGGTGCTTGCACTGCGGAGTAAATGCCAGATCCATTATCATTTGGTGTCAGTTAAAATTGCCGTTGCAGATCCGTGAAGGAACGTTGACCTGGAATTGTGAACGGCTTGCCTGCATATGATACTGCACTCATATTCAATACTCAAATGACCAGTTTAGCAATCGGTTCACAGCCCGGATCTGCGTCTTGAAAACAGAATAAGATGTGAACAATGCCTCATTATAGACCGGTGTTGCTACCACCGAGGTCTGAACTAAGGAAGTCAATATCTATTAGCTCGTCACAATAGGTGAGCGACATCCGAAGCTCATTACTGGCACACGTTTCCGTTGGCGATTCGCAACACGCGAATAAATCGCGGCCTATTGGAATATCAGCAGGCGTATTACGTTATAAATAAGTTGTGCATACCATTTGATTATATGTATAAGAGCAAAACAGAGATAGTTATCAATTTTAAATTCTGTTCCTTTTTTGTCGGAACACCGATTACTTTGCAATAATACCTCTCCGTCTTCTATTCATCAGCAAGAATTAAGTTTTCAAGATTATTCTATCTATGATATTAATCTCTCCCTCGGATCATTCGACTTATTTGACAGTGAGTAAAAAGACGCTGCAAATAAATCTAAATAAATAACGTGTGATGTCTAGCTAATATTACCTTTTATATAAAATAAACCTGTCGATGTGTTCGTGTTATTAGCGTTAGTAGACTCGTAAACATACACGACCTTGGCCAGCGCTTGTTTACGGATACAAATGCGTTGGCAAATGAACTCGAATGTGTAGTTAATTTCGTAAAACGATGACACCAATGTTTTTACGAAGACTTTTAATTGGTGATTAAAAAAATCTGCAAGTCGGATAGAAAATGAGCTAAAAGCAACTAATATACCAGACAATAAACAGCTGCACATAAGTTCTACCGTATTGTTTGTTTATTTGTTAGCCTCTGGCAAATCCTAACCTGTGCCGTCAGTAAATGCATATCCATAAACCAATGCAAATAGAACGTGAGGACGCATAATATCCAAGCGCTAGTGATCGGTGCCAGCAATCCTCAGGACATAAAGTAAGCAAACATGATTTGTTTTGTGCAAACAGCGTGTGTTATCTCGGCGGTTTACAGCCGTATTATCTGTGCGCACCACCGCACCACCTACGGTGAACATGGTAGTCACAAGAGACGTACGTGCTTTTTCTACTACTCAAACATTTGTCGTGTCAATATTTGTGACATGCCCCCGCGAGTGTTGCAAGAGACCGCCCTCAGCCCACCTCATCCTACAGACTTTTGATAAGTGCAAACAAACGCGGGGATCAAAAGCGAGACCAGTTGTTAAAGCAAATAAAAACAAATGACAGCTAAAGAGGTGATTTAAAATCCTCGAATGATCAACGTCAGTTCGATCACAAAGAAATAAACGTGAAATTGACGTCAAACAATGATCTTGCGAGAAGAAATCCGAAGAGTGAACCCATGATCGCTGATTTAATGAATATATTTTACAGGGCAGCAGTACAACGAACAGCGGAAAGCGCATAATGACTTCCGTTCGACGGGCAACGCGAAACATCGAAAATAAAAAGACACGCCGATATCAACGGACTTGAAATCGTGAAGATTGAAACATTCGATAAAAACACATAGTCCACAAAAATTTAAAGCATTTCTATAAATGAAAATTTTCCGTTAAACAACTAGTATTTTGACAGCTGATGTTATATTAATTCAGGAAATCTGTGTAGCTTTACGATTTAAGGGACTTTGATAAACGGATATGGGAAGTGCGGTCGACATGGCGCAAGTGCCCCACCGTTCATCGGCTCGCGATTCTAATTTTGATATATCCTGCGGGTTTCCTGCGCAAGCACCGACCGGAACCGGCCCACTCTCCACCGGTAATAAATAAACCATACGGGTTTCCAACGTCGTCGCTTATGAACTTATAAACAACTGGTTAATCTAGTACGAATCTCTGCCCTTACTACTCCTCCGAAATTTTTAAGAATATGGTCAGAACCATAGTTCATTAACGGCAAATATGTAAATGGACACTAATTCAAATTTGATTTCTATATAAACAATAGAGCGAACAATAAACATATTACAAGCGGGGCTCGCACAATGAGGAACTAACACCATCAATCACCCATTCACAAGTCCGATGTTATTGTCTACTTACTCGTATGAGCTGCGAATGATAACAACACAGTCTACTAACAAAAACAAAATGCCTCATATCGCCACCGCTATACACAGAATGTTTACATACATGATACACATGACTATAACACGCGTGCAGGCGGCTATTTCGTCAGTCGTCAGATACATTCATCGCAAACTATTACTGTAAGTTAAAAACATAAATTAAGATGTTTATAATAATTCTATTCGAGCTACTTTCGACCGGCGAAATCATGTCGGAGGAGAAACTTCGTTGGAAGTAGAGACCACTTTACACGATGTGAAGCTCGTAAAAGAACCATTGTTTGCAGATCGAACTTACGAGATAGGGCAAAAATTTCACATTGAACTAGTCGGTAATCAGTCCACATCCTCTGTAGGCGCGCGTACTAAATGTGCAAGTTAACACCTATTGTTTCCGTCGATGAGTACTCTTTCCATTCACTACACCTAACGAGCCCATTGACTGTTTCTAGGAACTACTTCGATTGTTTAGTTCTCAGGACGGCACCTTTAGCTACTGCAACTTGGAATATCTGCATCCAAGTATTTCTTCGAAATTACACTATGGGTTTTAGGTAAGAAATAAATATTGGGGAAGCAATAATGAAAACGCAACGCAAATGTCTATGATTTCATGCAACAGCTCATAAGCTACATGCAAGGATGAGCACAGACGTAAATGATGGCATGAAGTCAGTCACAGTCCAGAAGCTCGTCATGGGAAAACGAGTCTAGATGTGATTTCATACTGTAATGAAGATAGATTTATAATGAAGTTCTACTTGTAGCGTTCCACGGACTGAATGAAGGTATCCTCGTGGGAAACTAAAAAGTTCCCATGTTAGTTAAACAATTCAAGTACTTAGTAAATACATAGACATTTGTCTAAAGTTGTATTGCCAACTGCATTCATTAAGCTTGATCATTAATAACACTAGGTTATAAACAAGCATGTAACAATCATTTAATCACTTACACCTACACAATAAGACTTCAATAGAACAAAAACGAAGGTAATCATTGCAAAGATAATTGAAGCGGACCTGCTTATTAGTAAAGAAAAAACTATAAAAAAGTATTGACGTTCATGAACAAGAGACAAAAACATTCGAAGAACAAGTTAGCCGCTGTTAATGCAAACCGTAGCACGACTGTCGCAAGATAATGTTGGAGACCGCACTCATTAGCGATTTAGATTGTAACAAATACGTATTAAAAACAATAACATCCGTGATATTGAACGACAGAACATTAATTCAACTCCATAATAATAAAAGACAATTTATACGGAATCGTGACTGTAGACCTAAAGAAGACAAAACAAAACTCGGCAGGGGGTGATACTGATATCCCGACGTTTAATTGGACAGGCGACCTTTTACGGCAGATTTTCTTCAAAGTAACAGAGACTCACGATCTCGGCTGTCGTCGCCTGATGTCGCGAGACAGGAAGCTGGGGCAAGGAGCGCGGGGCCACGCTACACGATATCCCTCTTACGCGGACCAATTAAAAGACCCCGTCGGACCGGATGTGCGTATACACATGCATTAGCACCTCCAACCCTTTACTAATCTTTTCGTGAGGAATAAAAACGTCTTATACAGCACCGCGAAATCTTAGGTGTCAAGAATATTTTATTGTCAATAATATGGTCACATACGCAGCGGAGACGTGACTTTATTGACCGGATTTCACACCATAGGCAATCGTCCTTGGTTGAGCTACTTAACTGCTGAGCCGCCTATGGTACAGGACAATAAAACTTGCTAAGCATACAATTACATCCATAAGTGGAGGACACGAGAGTAATTGTATTCAATGCGCGTTCCATATGGGCACGGTACGTCCAGACGGAACGTTTTTTCATGAGAGCACCATTTATTTTCGAGGCGTAACGCATTTCATTGTCGCCAAATCTGTCCAACTATTTACGGCTGAAGTAAATCCACGTGTCGGAATTCTGACATTGTTGTGAACCTAAAATAGGTCAAGAGCTTGTGAGAATTTACAAATACCAAAATATTGGAAACATTGATGCAATGAAATGAGTGAGCGGAGTTATTTTGGAGAAACGTAAATTCCTACTTCTCCGCTCAAGGACTTTTACTCAATGAATTGAAATGACTAACATCAAATTTTTTCATAAATGTTGTGAAGGTGGAGGATTATTTTTGGTCCAGAAATAGCTTATGGTATTTTTGCAATGTCCCAGTTTTCATGACACTTGTCACAAGAATAAATTAAGATTAAAACTAGTATAAAAGACCCAATCAAACCAGAAGCCAGAAGCCGAATTCGATGTGTTATAAAAAGAAATTTGATTGGCTACTTCAGATCCCGAAGAAATCTGGACGTCGGCGACGGGATCGTAAAGAAATGTTTTAAAAAGCTTCAATAGATAGGTATACAAGGCTAGAAGACACTATTGTAACAACTAAAGGAAACAGTTCTATTATTAGAAATTCCTGCAAGAAACCGGAAGTACGCCCGTGCCGCCAATTAAAAGACAAGGTATGGCAGACGTCTGTTACTTCCGTTTTGGTGTACCGGTAGCCACCCCTAGCGAGGGGCTGTTCCGGAAGGGACACATAATAAGTGCTTAAAAGTCAACCGCACTTTTGTTCTCAATCCGTACGCTTCCGGTTTTTTCGGGCAAACAATAAAACTGTTTATTTAGAACAAGGTTCATGAAATCAAAACGCGAGGCAAGAGTTGAATGAAATTATTTAGCCAGTCCGATTTCGATTTGTTTCCCAATAATAAATATAGAATAGTCTCCCAATTTTGACCGTCGAAAATGAATACTGAAAAATCCTGTTGAGAGGGTTCGTGTGATGCTGCGCGAGCGCATCGATTGCGAGCTCATAGCCCATTACCGGCCGATCGTATAAACTTCGAACATAATTTATCGCTTCCTCTCTGTGTTTTTCACTCGGCAACAATGCTCGCCTCTCCAAGTGTGAACTTAATGGCTTTACGACGTGTCGAGGTGTAATTTGCTGTAACGAGTTTGTGTATTCAGTATGATAGCATTGCAGATCACTAGTGTTAGAATGCCTTGGACCATTCCAATTCCAACCTGCAAAAACTTTCATCCTCCAAAAGTCGTAATAAGGCACCCTGCGGATTAATTACAAGGAAACAATGCTCTAAAAAGAAATGCTTTTAAAGAGTCCGAGAGTCGAGCGAAACAGCGGGATCCCGAATCGTTTCTTAGCGAACTCACCTCGTGAGAAACTGTCTCACAATTTCTTTCACTTGTCGCAACACACCACTTGACTAATGGCAGTTACCGTCTACGTCGAAACCCCGTGAGAATCGTTTGACGGCCGGAGATAATGAAGCCAGTATGAAGTTTAATTTTATATCCGTGTATTTGCAAGTTACAACTCTTTACCTGGCTGGAAGAACAGTTGAATGTTCCTTAAATGATTAGCTTCTAGTGAGACCATGTATCTCAAGTCTACTTTCCGCTCTAAATTAAATTTTATTAGACACCATGTCCATTAAATACAATGGTGAGAAAGATACCTGTAGGATGTGGATGTGTATAATGAGACATGACTGGATAATTAGTAGACGAAGGAAATTATATTTAAATCAAGTAGATGGCATTCATTAAAATTGATGCGGTAATAAGGAAAAAGGAACAAATTGTAAGCTTAATGGAATTAGATAATAAACTAGGTAAGTTGAGGGGTTCTACCACAAGCTCGGCCACTATAATCGGATTCATTATACGAAAATAAAAGCAACATGTAGTTGAATGTATTGACAGAGCGTGTACTTGTCTTCATTAATGGGATAATGCAACGCCGCCGCTGGGAGGAGAGAGGGTGTGTCCATTTAATTTCCGCTGACCATCATGTGGAGCTTTCAGACCGAGATAATTTATATCATGAATTAACTGTGTCTTCTGAGACACATATATGATGGAAATATTAATATAGACCTAATGATTACAGTAGACTTTGAGATCAATATTAACTCAACCTACCAAGATGCTCTTAACAAGCGGTAGATACAAAAAGAAGTAAGACCACTAGTTAATTATGCGACAACATGCTCTATAAAAATTCTCGTCAACGATAAGAAACTTGATAATTCTCTGAGATAAGACGGTGCCGTCGATCAGCTTCCTGTTCAATTGAGACTTAATTACGGAGCCGATCTCAGTACACCAACATGTAGAATATGATTATGTATCTTCCTCCTATTTGAAGTACCTACATGTAATTTCCGTAATAAACATTTCTTGCACCTGTTTATCATCACAAAAAGTGTTCGCCACAAGTGACCAGTTAGAAACGTATGGAGTAATATCGTCGTAATGGGATGAAATGAAGGAGTGTTCCGAGCGAGGCGTGTCAATTTAATATCCGCTGGTGGGCCCATGATGGATGGCTGTTTTATTAGCCCCCGGACGGAGTTTACGTGCTTACACGACACATCAATCGACATTATCAAGAAAGCCGCCAGTGTTCTAGCTTTCATTCATTCGAAAGCTCATTTCAAAATATGAATTGATGAAGAATGGGACCAAAAAATCTTCAACCTCGATAAAAATATTTAAGTGACGTCCATTGAAGGGAAATCGCGAAACGGTGTCATACCGAAACCGATCGATATCACACGCAAACAATAGGGGCTCATCAATTTCAAACCAACGTGAGTGGTGAGAAAAAATTGGCGAGAATGAAGTCCAGGTAGAGTTTGCTTAGCGCCTTATTAAACGGTCTATTGTGTTGCAACGGCGCCTACTCTGACCATTTTTTTGCAGGCAATTTATAAACAAAAACGGAGCGCATCTGTCTCGTTGAGGTTCCCCGATTTAGCCTTGAGCACTTCGCTACTATTTTAGGATCGATTGCTATATAGAGGTCTTTAAAAGAACTTCAACACCTAAGGCGCTGTATGTGTTTAAAAAGTTTAATTAAATTGAAAACTTCATTCATATAATTTCCCCAGTGGCGCAGAAGTATCTATTCCGGACGTGTCTAAATGTTCATGATAAGTAAGTACTTAATTACAGGAAAGCTATTAGAGGCGAGTTCTAGTCGGTACACATAGATAAACAATATGAATGAACACTATATACCTAATAAATACTTATTTAAACATCTATTTCTGATATACTGCATTTTGAACAATTATTGCTCAAGCTAATTGTGCTAGATAGAAGACACGATGGCGTACTACACCTACAAATATTAAAAGAACGTGGGCACCCCACCTACAGGCCGGCCCACAAGCCACAACCGTATTTTTCGTTCAATAAGCCTAGAGCCTACGTGTCACCTTTGCTAATGCTCGATCACCTAGCATTAGTAGTGAATGAAAGAAAAATTCGTAACGACTTACCGTATATGTCAAACTATGTCTGCCGTTGGCGGCTTTCCCAAAGGCTGGTTTTCTTATGGTAATAGCGTCCAGCGTCTCACTGCGTGAATAGCATCGCAACAGAAACAAGCAGGAAACGAATTTTCACTTAATAGTCAACTGTCAATCAAACTTTACACAGACAAACACGTACGATTTGAAATTTGAAAACGTCAAAATGTTCGCACGGGCATGCGCTCGCGTGTTAGCGCGTTCATCGAGGGCGCGCGGCGCGACTGAGGCTGAGCGTGAGCGGCGAGAGCGCGGCACGCGCCGGTGGGGGCTTCATTCACAAATCGAGTGGCGGGGACCGGAGGCGCGGGGGTCTGACCCATAGACTCATTCATGCGATTACCAAGTCGGTGTGGTGACCTGCGGCCTAGCGCTACGTGGATTCACCACACCACACCAAACTTGTGAGTAACCGTTTTAACAAACTCATTGTAATGCAAAGAAAACCATGCCAGCTTCCTGTTCTTGCCGAAACAGCGGTTTGTGGACCGCATATCGTAAGTAGCAATTTGGAGAATTTTATTGCACACAACAATGAATATCACATTATCAGTATTTGGCAATACGACCGGTCATATATGTGCGCAATTGCGACAGCGACCTGACACAATTAATGCGACCGCAGAACCAGCGAAAGTCAGGAGAAATTCGAGAGTCGCATTTGTATTATGGAGGACATCTGTGCATAACTCAGATAACACTGAATTAAAGACAGGCGTAGCGGATGTCTCGCGATAGTCTCCATAAAGATCGACGTTGCGGGTAGTCGCTTTTCAATGACTGACGACAATTTTATCGTTGTACCTATCACGATTAAAACCGCTATGTATAAAACGGCGACTTGAAATCAGATCCCGTTGCGCCACTGACGGATTTACAGCAATAATGGCTTTGCAAGCAAGAAAATGACAAGCAACAGTGCCGGTGAAAGGCTCTAAGTACAGGCACAAGCGGTTTATGTAACAAAGTGGCTGCAGCGCGCGTGCCCTGTGTTGCTTCACTTTACTGCGATTCTTATTGCTTTTTATTTCGCTGAAGACGACATTAAAATTCCCACTGCGTGTGATATTCTCAGAATATAAGGCGTAATTTTAGTCAAAAATAACAATGTTACATGTTCCTCGAGGCTTATAATTTTGTGCTGTTTTGGTTGCACAACAGCAACAGTGGTTTTTATTGCATCCTACCATTGAATACATGATCGTTTTATTTCTACCTTGACCTTTAGTTTTTTTGCTACAGGTACTATTATATATTCTGTGCTCCAGGTTTAATATGTTAAATGTTTGTAACGCTTCTTCAACCACTCGAGAGACTGCTCGGCGCCCTCGTAACCATTACTACGTGAAATAGGGAATGACCTAAGGTGCGGCACGTTATTCACGTTTTGAGGTGTAATGACGTGGCAGCAAAGAACTCAACACGTAATTAAGAGGAATACTCATGACAAGTCCTAAGACCAAAAGGAAAACAAAACAGCACCACAACCAAAGTCCTTGTAAAAACAAATCCAGCGAGCCCAGTATCGATGGATTTATGTACGAGTATTACATTTCTTTTATGAGTATTCCTATTTCGAAGAAGAGTTCATAGTTTTGAAAATTATTCAGTATATCAATGTCCACGTAAAGACAAATGCAGCGAACCCAACTTCGATCGATTTATCTTATTTTGGTTAGGAGTTTCTATGGCCAACTTCCGACTCCATCATCAGACCATGTCTACGGTACTTACCATATTATTGCATTGTCATCTAAGACACGCAGGTATGCCAAATTTGAGATCAATCGAACGTCAGGTAGTTGTTCTAATTTAGCTTCCAACATTCTACCAATCTAACATACATGCATACTAACAGGGCAAAGTAATATAAAGCTTGTTATAAGATTAGAGATGAATAACGGCGTAGATGTGCAGCACAAGTGGCAGTCCTATGAAATTTTCCCATGAAAGGCTAAGCATCGAGTTTGAAAACTAGTAAAATAAAACTTCTAACACGTACCAAGCTAACTAGCTGGCTAATTACATTTAAATAAACAGCAAATGACATCAGGCGGTAACGCAACTTAGTGGACTTGGAAATAACTGGTTGCACTGATGTCGCCCTGGTGTAACTCTTATAGTAGGCCTTTAAGCCTTCTCGAATGCCTTGTCAGTTTCTAAAACTGCACTGCACATAATTTTAACTGCATTTCATTAAAAACCTGTTTAAAAAAGCAAGAACATGGATTGCAGAGATAGTTGAGACATATTATTACTTCGTTAAGCATGCATGTCTGTTAATAAAAAAATAGAGGTGATATCTAATCTAATATCTTTAAACGAGGAATTCTTGTATATTTATTTATATATAATCAGGATCTCGGAAACGGCTCCAAGGATTTTCATGAAAGTTACAGATTAGGGGCTTTTTGGCTCAAGAAATCGATTTATCAAGGTCCCAGGTTCGAGAAAATCTCGGTTCCTAAGATATAGACATTTTAAAAACCGAGCGAAGCTCGGTCAACCAGATATTGACTAAGTTAATGACGATACGTCTATTTCAAAAGGGGTCCTCTGATACTACTTTACTTGGTAAGTTTAACAATAAATATTAATTGAATGAGAGGTTAGTTACAAGAAAATGTTCACAATGCCGCAGCAACCTTACATTCAAAGTACTGATGGAGTACCACAATGATTAATTACATGTGTTTCCTCTAAGCTAGGGAGACACACTAAAGTAATGGATGCTTTCTAAAATTGGTTATGTCAGCTCAGAAAAGTGCAGCTTCTCATGACACTGGGGGACAGAGGTGGCTGTAAGGTTGGGGTAGGCAATTCAACTGAGGCAAATGCATTAGTATCACTAGCACTGTGAGATCATCAATCCGGATTTAAGGATAACAATGGCCAAAAGATAGTTCCTTGTGACAGGCCTTGGATGAAATTGGTCTGCAATTGAGAACCCTAAAGCCGTTCTACGTTATTATAAAATATTATTACACTTGTAATCCCTGGAGGGTAATGCAGAGGTCTACCTACAATAATGTTACATTTCGCAAGTAAGGTTTAAGTCCAGTGTCATATTAGACTAAACCTTTGCAACTAAACGTCATTAAGCTTAAACCATAATATTGAAACTGTGAATTATAAGTATTGTTTCACACATTCCAGCCTGAAAAAAATTGCAACATAGTGACTTCCTCAAATTCGTAGTATTTCATTTACTTTCTGAAATTGGGTTTCTTTTGTGATGACCGAGCAATAAAATAACTGACTTTTCCAATAATGCATTTTTTTGAAATTAACTAGCGTGTGTACCTAATAGGAATTAATTTTTAGTGCTCACCAATGCCAATAATTTTGCTCATAATATAACATTCTGATTTTGTATAGAAAAAAAATAGCAAATATAATGGTATTACACCCAAGTGTATCATATTATCATGGAAGCAACCAACCGTAGTTCGAAAACGTTGGCAATTGAGTGTCAATTTATTGTTTCAAACGTTTAAGTAACTTTGTTGAACCTGATCGGGGGCCAATCACACTTAGCTTGATTAAATGAACACACAATGACTTCACAGATGTAAATTGAATTTGAATTGGAAAAGAATTATGATGCCAAACGTGAGATTGGTGTAGTAAATATTGTTTCGCAATCCCATATGCGTTTACGAGTCATTGGACAGTATTTTTTGTGATAGTCTATCAATAGTATTTTTAATCTCATTGGTTTTTCGATGTACGTACTTATTGATGAAAAACACCAACGAAAAATCTTCACTACATCTCAATAGAATGGTAGCACTCCTCTCATTTTACCAACGTCTGAATGCAAGTACAGGGGTTAGGTTGGTCGATTACTCACGCCGCTTCCTGTTGTCAATTAATGCAATGACCGGTACCCCGGCGTTTGTATAGAGTTATAACACCAATCCTCGCCATGCAGGGAGTCGTATAACACTGTCGCTACAAGCTGGTTGCTGGCTAACGATAACCAATTACGTAGGTGGTACGTGCAATCATCGGAATTTTGTGTAACACCTAAGCTGTCTAGATTATCGGTCGCCATTCGGGAACATGGTATAAAGCTTGAGTACCTATGTTATGCACAATGATTTAGATTCTCCGTTGGGATCTAATAGAACTCAGTTGTGTAGCTCCCACAACAATCGTTTATCAAACCGTGGTCATTCAAAACTGAGTAAGAACTGGAAGTTTTGAATTCCTACTTGATTTTCATAAATGGCTTTAATCAAAACTTCCGAAAACATAATTATCGATTACCTAATTTCGTTAAAAATGATGAGTTGATTGTGAAAGACTTCAATAAGAACTATCAATTTTAAATTAGATTTTTGCAAAGTGAAACTAGGAAATTGAAGACCCTTTCCGTTTTAAAACCCATTTCCAAGATCCCATCATCAGATCCTGAACTGATTACCAGTCCATGACCATGTAAAGACGATGACCTTTCAAACAAAAGAAGAAGTTTTCCTTCGAAAAATCGGGGAAAATACATTTTTTTAAACCGACTAATTGAGAATGAACCTTTTTCAAAGTCGGTTAAAAACAAAGGACATAAACAAAGTTGCGAAAACTAATCTGGTAAGTAGTTTCATTTGACAAGAGTAGTGTACTACATAATATCAAAACCCATCCAATTAGTGAAATGTATCCCTTTCAAATTAGCGAGAATTATGAATCATGACTCACATCATTGAACTCAGCGGGAAGCAAAACCAGTGGATATGAATGATATCGGTTGAATGAATGATATCAAAGCGAGAACACTGAATTTAAGCACTCATTGAGTAGATTTCCATAACATTTCAAAGTAAAATTTAACTTCCCCCGGTTTTAAAGATTCGGTAAGGTGCGATATCTTAAAAATTCAATAACTTCTGTTGCCATTTTAAGCTTCACCTAGAAAAGCACAACTAGGTCGCGTGTTGTACCATAAGGAGGCATAAAACATGGCAATGCTACAATTATGTAACTTAGATGCAATTAAATGCGACTAACACCCACGCAACTCGTTCAATCTTTCATGTTACATTCTAGAACTTGATTTTTCTTTGCCTAAAAGTTTATTGGAAATATTGTCATTGTGGCGCCTTCGATTTTACCCGTGGATTCATATTGCTACCGTTTCTCCGAACTCGCCCCTGTTTCCTCAGAACTTGAAACCTAGGGACCGTAGCATTTTAATATACCTAGGATATTATTTTCTAGACACACTTATTGAACACTTGAGCCGTCGTCTGTGCTTTAAAGCCGCAGTCGTCACGAACCGACGTAATTTTGACGTCGTCCGTCTCAAATCGCATGTCTAAAGCTCATAGCCCTACAATTTACAGGTAAGCCTTTGAAACTAGTTGGAGCAGTATGTTGTAGTAGTAAAAGCAAAAGTGATGCGGTTCTGTTGACAATACCTAAAAGAAAATTGGAATAATGATGGAAGCATTTCTGGATTTCAAATGAATAAAATTGGTAATTCATTATCAATTTAAGATGGTATCTTACCTGTGCAACATAGTGCGATGTAGTCGTTCGCCGTTGCAGCTCCTTGTGGCAGGCTCCAAGCTATCTTGAACTCGTTCCCCTCCGCCGTCCAGCTCAGTGTTGCTCTCTCGTTGGCAGCATATAAGTCCTTTTTCTCGTCCACTTCGCTACTCAACGTCTCTTTGTCTATGGCATCTATGGCACTGTCATCTTTGGATGTGTTGGCACTTGGTTCTTCGGTATCTACCGTCATTGAACAGTCTTCGGCATTTTCAACTACTGGTTCGTCGTTTTCGTTCAATACTTCTCCATTTACTACCACTTCATTGTCGTTTTCAACTACTATTTCTTCATTTTTGACCGCTGTTTTGTCATTATCGACCATTGTCTCTTCATTTTCGAGCACTGTTTCTTCATTTTCGAGCACTTTTTCGTCATTGTCATCAATCTGTTTTTCGTCTTCCATGGGACAATCCCCGTCATGTTCCTCGGACATGACTCCTCAATTACACGATTTAATAATTACACATTGTTTTGTTGATTTGACTATAGTATAGTTTTTGGGAAGAAACACTCCAATATGTTAGAATTGAAAAAAAGAACAACGGAAAATGCAAGAATATAGTAAAATCCGAATGTTATGAGCTGAGTTCACTATGAAACAATAAAATAAAACCCAAAAATAGCACGGAAAAATTACGAGAGTAGACAAACAAACTTCATAAAGTTGCAAGATGCGGGAACAAGAATGCAGGGGTAGTTACTGAGAAGGGACACTGAAACTGACATGCCGGGGGTATGAGGGGGTAGCGAGACGAGGGAAGGGCGGGGGTGCGCGGCGACGTCGCGACGCCAGCCCGGCCGGCGCCGCCGCCGCCGCCGTCGACCTACTGCCAACTAATGCGGCCTATTCAACTCTCAGCAAATCACTACAAGTGTAATAATAACTAATACTGTTATCATAAGGATTCTCAGACAGATCTAATAAATTATGAAAAAATGATAGAGAGGTTTGCTAGTAACAACAGTACTTATCATAATTTATTTTTCTTGAGCAATAATAAGGTTTATCATTAACACATCCAATTGATAATTTAGGGGAAATTAATTACTTCTTGATATTCAGTTGTCCTAAGGAAAAAAAACAGTTGCACTTGCATAAGTGCCTCAAATTAAAAGGTATGTAATATAGAAAATACATACATAAAATATACATAAAGATGATTTTTCTTTCCTCAAAAATCATCTGTGTGTCGCATGTATTATTGCATTTAAATATAACTATAATCAGTAACTTAGCTCTACAGCTCTATACTGTTTTAAAAAAAAATAAAGTGCAAGCAAATCATCATCTGTCAATCATTGGCTTCTCGTCTAACCAGATGAAGCGGTACTGATACCAGAACCTCTCTTGGAATTACTGTTTATTTGACATCTGCAATAAAAAAATATGAGATAATAAAAAATTACATAAGAACATTGTATTGTATGACGGGCTGGTATCCGCAACACCATGTCATATTAGCATATTTTTTGTGCAGTAACCTAGTATAAAATGGGTATTTTAAAAATAAATTGTTATGTTCTAATAGATCTGTATAAAAATTTACGTTACCACTCATTCCTTTATCACACATATTTCTCGGTTTTAATCAACATTAACGAAGATCACCTAACAAAGATTTTGGCTGCGAGATGGTTCAAGACAAATGAAGAAAGAACTTTCTAGTACACGTACTTGACACAACAGACCATTATGTCTAGTAAATTAGTTATCATCCTGAAATAGATTGAAAGGAATTAAAGAAGCATATTTTGTCAAGCTAATAAGAAAATTAAAATAATAATAGCAACCAAAATAAATAGGAATAAAATCAGGACTGCTTTTGTTATAGTTAAATGTTTAGATAAATGAATCACTTCTAAACGCATTCTTGTGAAAAAAATTGGAATTATTTAGTTGTTTTATTGCATAGTTAGTTATTTTTCAATTATGCTCTAAATCAATAACTGTGCAATAAAAACAATATCCGCCACACAGATACTATGAGAGGCAAGAGAAGGAAAATGTTATATAGTCACTACATACACTTTACGGAAAATTATTTCGAGTTTTTCACACAATGTTCACAATCGGTAATTTTTTATTAGAGATTTTCGAAAAAATGGCTTTTCTCCAATGCAGGCGATTCTTTCCACGGGTAACAATCTTCAAGGAAAATCTATGAACCTTATGTCTATGGTTGCAATACACGTAACTGACAGCTAAATCTCTCCCTTTCCCCTTGCTTTCCCCTCGGCAGGCCCTAGTTTCAGACGCCATATTGCGCCATATTGTCAAAACAGCCAATCACAGACTAAGCAGGCTCAGCCAATCAGACGCCGCCGCCACAGCCGCCATTTTAATCAATAAGTCAAGTGAAGTTTTATGATGATTATTTTTATGATTTATTTCCTGAGTTTATTTCCATAATTATTAAAAATTATCCTCTCAAGATTGAACTCTAATATTGCTTTGTGTTGTGAATTGTAACAGTAGACAGAAATCCGTCAAATCAAAATCCGTTGCGAACAACAAAATAGTATAAAAATGAACTTCCTAAACTTTGTGTACGAAACATTTGAGAAACAATAAATTTCAAAGTGTCTTCCACGGATATTAGCTTAACCAACTCTATTCACGGCTGAAGAGATTGTTACTGCACTACCCAATACGCCTGATATACAAAAAAGTAAGTTTGAAATATCTTTACATCTACTTGTGTGTATCAATGAATACTGCCCAAATGCACTCGCATGTTAGCACATACATAGTATTGCTTATTCTGCTTGTCTTTCTGCCCATTGCAATTTTACCCCATCAAGCAAGATAAACCAAAGCTCTTAAAATGTATCTAAATGTATTCTGAAAGTAATTCAGTTAATTTCTACTCGCACACATAAAGAATGCATATTGTTGGAAACCCGCCAGTTGCAAGAGTCATTATAGCATATTATACTAATTGACAACTATATTTTTTCCTAATATCAGTTTTTTAATTAATTTCAGGAAACCCTAACTCCGTCATTGCTGTACATAATATGGCTGGCAAACTGAAATAAATGAAATTAAACTGACTTGAGTGGTCTCAGTCATAAGATTCAGTTTCAATTCCTGGACACCCAATGACATAAAGAGTCAGTTCCATACAATAACTGGTAAGGCTACTTCTTGTATTTATTATTTAATAATAAATAATAACCCGAATAATGTTTTTATACATCATTCTATGGGAACGTAAAATTAGGATGAAAACAATTAAATAAGTATTAATACAGGTTACAAAATATCTTCTATCTATCTTAATATCTGTGTACCAAATTTCTTTCAAATCGTCGTCCAGTTGTTTTGCAAATTCAAAAATGTACAATTATTTTTTTATTATTTCAGATACCAATACTCCAGCAGCTGAACATTTGTGAAAAGGCAAAAACTGCTATAAAGTTTATAAAACAAAAATCTTTTGAAGTAGGTACTAAATGGATATTTTAGTTGTGAGATAGTCAAACTCAGATTCATTATTGCATTCATGTGTACATAGCATAGGTGTAGTAAATAAGTTCAATCAATATGATATCCGGTTTGGGCATGGCAACATTTATTACATTGGACTTACCAAGCATCCAGTCAGTTGGTATAGCTAAAAGTTCTAAACAAATGTAATTATTATATTATATTAATATGTAATCATTTTATTAGTTAACTTCTATTAATTATGTATTTAAATGTGTATTGTATTAATTATGCTTATATTTCTTCCATTAAATATTGTTTTCTATTATTTTATATATTTTGTTATATAAAATTTAGTTTTCAAAGTCAAAGTCAAATCATTTATTTCAATTAGGCCATCCAAGAGGCACTTTTAAACGTCGATTTTTAAAATTAAGGAAATGGGATGGGGTGGGATTGAATCTACACCCATTCGCTAATGTAGGATGTATGAAGAAGAATGGGCAAGAAACTCCATACTTACTCTTTTAAAAATTTCGTTATGTGTGTGAGCATCTTTGAGTAAGTATTATTTCTGTGGTTACGAATTATGATATGAGTATCTTGTTTAACCAATGTTTCATTCTAAGGCCCGTTTTACAGAACAAAACTCAAGCACCGATCTCTATTTAAATATAGATTTCAACCAGTCAAATGCCTTGAATCTAGTTTTAAGTAATACTTGAGTATTGAGTTACTTTCTGTAAAGCTTTTTGTGTTAGATTTATTCTTTTAATTTTCTGTTATGTATTGAATTTGGGTTTGCCTCTTAATTTGAAGCATTTTGATCCGAGAGGGTGGCAGATATAGTCTTATGTTTATTAAGACATTGATTAAGACTTTCTCAATTTAACTCTGAGATTAAGAATTTTTAAATGTTGTAATAGTATGAGGTCTCAACATTTACCCATCGTATGCCGCATATATTAATCGTGTCTTTTGAAAACACTTATTAAAAAATAAAACATGTATTATAATTATATTTCTTTGTTTTATTTAGACCTGTTTTACTTTGTAATCTACAGTCAATCGTATGTCAGAACAATCATTACTTGAGAATTATTCAAGTAATGATTGCTCTGATATATGGTTGACCAAAACCAATCAGTACAAAAATCAAACAAAATATCTGTGACAAAAGCCTGAGGTCCAAATACGGAAAAGACAAAAGGCCTGTATCTAAAATCGTAATAGTTACTTTTAAAAAGTCATTTCATTTGACCTGTTCAAGAATTTCTGTATAATCTGTGCTTGTCAATCTCTATTCTTGCGCTTTCTATTGGTCGTTATTTTTTGTTCGAAGATTGCCGTCTGAGTGTATACTCTCTACTTAGTCTGTGATTCTTTCCGCAGCGGCATGACATTGACATTTGATTTGTTTAGAAACGGACTCAAAAAAAAGTTTATGTAATGGTTAGAAAATGAATGCTAGAATTATTGTAGTGGGATCCTCCTCCAAAATATTTTATACATGTGTACATTTTTATTAGACAATAAAGTTTATTACGAATATTACGATTTCAGTTTGTTTCATTGGACCATCGACAAACTATTGTTCTGTACTATTACTAAACGAAAAGCTTGCTGTCAAGCGTGTGTCAAGCATTGCGTTCCACATATTTTTACCATTACATCTTATTCCAAAAAAAAAAAAGCTTGTAGAAAAGGGATATAAAATAATCACAATGCTCAAGTACTGGAAAAAAAAGAGCAATACCGGCAATACGTCAGTTGTCATTGTCAATCCAACCAAAACAAGTTTTTCAAACTTTCAAGTTCAATCGAAAAGTTAACTGTGCCGTATTTGTATTATTAATTAATTATATTGAAAATGGCTTCGCATGCGCCTTCGGATTCAGAATCGAACGTGAGCGGTTTCTACCGCTATAGTACTACAGAAGTTATACATTTGTATACATCTATGCAAGAGGTAAATTTTCGATAAATTAATTCATTCAATATCTAGTACATAATATTTTCGTTGATGATACCTACTTTGTTTTAGTTTAATAAATATATTTGTAATAGTATCTTTTGTCCACAGAGCATGGAATCAATCAACCAGGACATAACAGAAGTTAATAAAAATCTTAAAAACTTGATAGAAGTAGCTGGTCCCTTGGAGGGCCACCTGTCCGCACTGTTACAATCACTCCCAAAGCCTAATTTAAACCTTTCTATGGAAACTGATTGAAATTCGTATAAGTTGTTGAAGTAACTCATACGATTAGATTAAGAGAAAGACGTAAGATTACCTTTAATATTTCATGAGCAGAATATGCTAAAATGCTTTTGACTGACGTCTGATATTATAAACAACAGATTTTTGCAAAATGATGTGTTATATCTACTTGATGTCTACACCACTCATGCAATATCTTTACAATAAATTCACTTTATTTAGCCTTTACATCAATTATACAAAAATAATATTACTCATAAATACCTGCTACAAAAATGACACATTGATTGGAAATGAAAATTATTTAGCCTAAGAACCAGTCTTCTGGTCAGTGAGATTTCCTTAATATGGTGACATGCACTTGGTCCCCCATGACCCAAGCATTTCTTCCTGAAGCGGACTGTAACAACTTTAACGTGACTAAATTTAAAAAGGGATTTTAAACTTTGAATTTCTGTGTATGTTTGTGATAAATAAACGCAAAACTACTGTAAGGATTTCTAATTTATTTTCCCCATTAGAAAGCTACATTCACCCTGAGTAACATAGGCTATTTAAATAATGTCCACCCGTGCGAAGCCGGGATAGGCCTCATGAATAGAATAATTTCTTCTTTTCGCTGTTTGGGCAACCTGCTAAATTGACTAAAAAAAGTCAATTTATGTTTTAGGTGTTTGCAAAGCCTTAAACTCAAAACACATCACAATCCCAGAAATTCGTCTAATAATGAATTCTGTGTGGCCTGTGTGTAAGTAGTATAAATCAAACGTCATTTTACAATTTTTCGTTTTTTATTGCAGGAGTTTCACAAAAAGTTTCCGTTTTAAGATGACAAAATCAAAATAATGATAACATCAAGAATCATTTTTCCACTTTTTGCAAATAATTATTTAGTCTTTACAATATCACATTTTGTTCGAGAATAGGACAGTGACGTCCATATAAAAATTGTTAACAATACAATAATTCTTAATGCTTTCATATCGCCAACACCTGGCACCAACACGAGATCAGCAAATACGTCTTACAAACTAAGTTTAGTCTCAAACGTTACAACTAACAATCGCTTACAACTAACATGATATAACTTAACAAAATATCCTTAACATAATGGCAGTTCATGGAACTTCATAAAAATGTATCAAATAAAGAGGTAAGAGCAAGACAAAAAAAATACGTACGAATTTAAAGAAAAACAACATTAGAAATTTCAAGGCAGTTGACTTATTGACTAATCGTCAAGCGTCAGCGAGTTGAGAATGAATCTACCTTCGGCAGCTTTATTAGACCAGACCCGCCAGGGGTTTTGAACAGACTGCTTTGTACGTATTGCTGATGTTGAGCAAACGTGTTCGCAGAAATCGTGTTTTGTTGAGCAAATTGAGCTTGAGGTATGTGGACGTGACCATTATACTGCATTTGTGGGAATACTGGCGAGCTTATACGGCTAAAGTTTTGCGGTGACTGAAAACCATTATAATGATGACTCATGCTTGGAAAGCGATCTAGCACCATTGGCTCCCCACATATTGACTCTTCGCGGGAGGGAGGCTGCGAGAACACGTTGCGTTGATTCACGCTTGACGTCTGAGATTCGAAACCCGAACTTTGGCTCGAAGAACGACTCCCGTCTACATTGAATATTTGACGCTCGCCTTCGGAGCCCCAATAGCCACCAGCCACCCAAGAAGTACTGTGACCCAGTTTGCTCGGCGATATTAAGGGCCTAGAACGAGCCATAGGCGTCGGAGCAACAAAACTGGGAGTAGCGGTAAATTTACGCAAGGAGAAAATCGAATTAGTATTCTTTTTTGTTTTTGAAGGACTACCTATATATAAGGAGCCAATACTTTCATCTAGTTCAGAGTCTGAGTCATCCTTTATGAGTTTTTGATATTTATTGAATGAGGGTTTAACAAATATTGTGTCAGATACAGAACTTGGACTTTTGGTGACAACTGAATTTACACAAAATGTAGAGTTTAATTTAGGTTTCGACCACATGCTCTCAGCTCTTGGTGTAAAGGATCTGCCAGTCAACATGCTGGCATTGAAAAGACCCAGATTTTCGTTTGAGGACTCTGAGAAATTGTGTAAGCCGAATTTACTCAGTGAGACATCATCATCACTGTCTAAATGCATAGTATCGTCGTCTTGATCAATTAAAGTACTTGAAGAATTGGAAGAATTCACCAGGTTCTTCATAAGTTTTGGTGAAGTAGGGGATCTCACTTCTATTCTTCTGGGTTCTGTCTTGATTGATTTGTACACCAATATAACTATAAAGGTACATAATGTCTGTAACAAAAGATTTTTTAATTAGTTTTAAATTTTAGGCAGTCTATTTAGTTCCGTAAAAAGTAACGAGTTTTATAATATCGTTTTATATTTGCACAGTTAAAAAGACACCAATAAAAAAAACTGTTGCTATAGTCGAGTGCAAAGAGGTTGTCGGTACGCACACTTAAGGCCATAGTCGGTGCATGTAAAACATGTATAAAGAAACTGGAAAGTCTACCTACACGGGTAGAGTGGCGTTTCTATATCTTTTCTACCAAGCAAAGAATAAGATCTTTCTATACAATTCGACATGTCATCTACCCGAATGGCGTAGACTCGCGTTTCTATGAAGACAAAGAAATAGGTTCTCTTTCCATAGCAATGGTGAAGTAGGTAGGCAGAACCCTATGTTCAATCCAATTTGAATTGGAAGTTAGCTTCTATTTTTACCTGCTTCTTTATGATATCACCCATTGGCTATAATTTGCAAATGCATGACATGAAAAATCCAAGATACCAACCTTTACAAAGCTCAAATAAACTGGTTCCACAGCCAAATAGCGATGTCCTATCGTAGCAATGACAAATATCAGCCATTGCAAGTCAATTAAAATAGTATTCTTCAAGCTGTTTGCATTCCAAACAAGTCCAATAATTTGTAAAAAGCACACAAAACTCACTAAAGTCTCCTGAGTAGTCATATTAAATTGGTCTATATGTATGTGTCTAAAATTAAAACTTTTTGGCATCATGTTCACAATATTTATGTCATAGAAATAATTTTCTAATGCTGGGAATGTCATAGTTGTCTTCATTTCAATGATAGAGTATATTCTTTGTAGCAGACCTAGCACTATATAATTTACATTAGTTATTGTACTAAGTAAATTCTTGTATCTTAATGTTAAGTTTGTGTAAAGTTCAAAAGAAACCAGTATAAAAAGTATAACTGCTATAAGCATTGAGGTATTGTTTATAATCTTTCTCAGCAGTCTGTTTTGTTGCAACTGCTTTTGACTTTTCTTATTAGTTGTCCTAGTTTCTAACAATTTGGACCCCAGTAGGGTTTCTTTCTCTTTGTGCAGTTTTGTTTGGAGGACTTTCCGGCAAGGACTGCATAGCTTGTATGCCTTCTCTAACTGCAACCTGAAAATAAATACATGGCTTCTTATACTGATTGATAACAGTTAATCAAACACTTACCAGTTACTGAGATAAGTACAATGTGCTAAATAAAATGGCCATGAGAACAAGTATTTGCACTTCAAATATTGGCTTTGCAAATAACTGTCTCTTTGAAATTTATTAACATGTTTTGGTGGCCTAGAGCAGTTTTTTTAAATTATTATTTTAACCACAAATATGTAATGTTTTATATACAGTAATTTATCATCATTACTGCTCTCAATATGGGACATCCTCTTTGAGAGGGAACTATGTCCCTTCATTGGAAATGTTATGGGCATGCGAACAATCAGAGTGGTTTAAAGTGATTTATGAGTTAGCCAGGAACTTCCTCTCTACCAAGGTTTAGAAGACATGTTTGAAAATTTGGATCCTCACGAAAAAAAAAATGAGTTATCATTCCTAATTGCCAGTTAAAGAGTGAAGCCATCAAAGTGTACACTAATTTTAGACCACCTTGTGGGTTTCAATAGACTTGACCTTCAAACAAGAATATAACAGACAAATCATAATTCTTATTACCTATATGATTCTATTTCTTCATCAAACTTCTTCTCATTCATAGGAACAAAATTGGCTAGTTGTGTCACTTTCAACTGTTGGTTTATATTACACATCTTGCAGAGACCATTCCTGGGTGGACTATTCCGGAATACCTTTGGTGATTTGTTACCCTGGTCATTGAATGTAGTTATTGGTCTATTATAGTCACCATCCTAGAATACAAGAGAAACAAAATTAAAAGTACAGCCAGGTAATTAGTTCCTCTCTCAAATTGAAGGAATATAGTTTAGAGTTGTAGTAACCTATTCAATTGACTTTCTCTAAAGATTTGACAAATCATATGAAATTTTCAAAACATTAATGAACACATGGAGATTCAGAATGGAATATATGGGAACAAGAAGAGGTACTGGCATTTTCTCAGCTTTTTTTATAACATCTCAAATGATCTACAAAGCTGAAACATTGCCAATTTCTATGAAACAGATTAGGTAAGAAAAACGTTAGAATCTTTCAAATCTAAATGCTATAGGAGTTTTAAAAAGACAATTAGAGCTAATGAAATAAATCTTATTATGTAACATCCAATTTTAATATTATTATCATTCATAATCAGTAATAACCTTACCTTGGTGAACCCATTGTACTGATCACATTTTGGGCAAGTCCAGCTGTTGCGATCTGGATATTTTACCCAAAAGTCACTATTACAGAACCAACAGTTTACCCGCCACGGTAAAGCTGACCTGAAACAATTAAATACAAGTATTTTTCCATCTGTCGGGCGGGAAAGCGTTACCTATAACCTCACCAACTTACCGTAGTTTATAAAGTAATTTCACAAGTAACACTGTACACAAAACAACGGCTATACTTATCATGACTGACTCCATTTTATAAATATATTTCATTTTTGTCAAGCTTTATTTCATAAAAATTCTTAATTCCTAACCTAAAAATACACCCATTTTGTTTGCCATAGACTATTTTTTTCCACAGACTACATAACTGACATAGACACGACACTGACTACCATAGACATGTTAAGAATCGTGGCCCTGGAACGCCAAGGGCCATGGACCTAAAAAAAAAGGCGGACGGAACTTCACTAAGAAAGAATTGAAGCACCCATAGTAAGTCAGTGCGCTTGTCCACACAAGCCATCACACACACATTCACACCATAGTAAGTCAGCCGCCGGCCATTACGCTTCGAACGACACTCGCGGTTTCATACGGTGTTATTTTGTCTAATAAAAATCAAAGTATGCCGTCATGTGTTGCAAAAAGTTGTCTAAACCATAGTAGTTCAATTAAAAAAGCCAGGGGATCACTTTTCATAGTTAAACATGTCATTTTGAAGCTTATTTCTCGATTTTACGTCAATAAATATAAACATCTCGAAATCAATCAGTGTTGCAACTATTTCAAGGTTCAAATTATTTTAAAATTGGGAGATTTATATTTTGTTACTATTTAAGGTGAACGCACATTCAGGCGCACCGCAGTCTCCGCAGTCCCCGCATTACGAATTCTTTGTATGAAGTTCTATGAAACCTCGCACACTGAGCCGCATTGCAGTAGCCGCAGACCCTGACACGACCGAATTCCCCAACCGCAGCTGATGACGTCACCAACGTCGGCCCGCACGCAGCGGACGCTGCGGCTAGCGCGGTGCGGATGACGTCATCCGCATTTTTTGTCTGCCTCGTCGTCTGTAACTTTTATTGGAATTTCATGATCTTTGCAGTATTTTTCTTCAATTCTTAAAAACTACAGCGTATGTATCAATAAAAGTTCTCCTGACAATTAAATGAAGTAAAAATAATATATTTCGTAACGTTTCAATAGCTTTGTCTAAGTGATAGCATTTTAATAACTGTAAGTAAATTCTACTAAACCACTAGAAAAAAGCCCCAGCCACTAAAAGCAATATTACGCTACTAAAAGAGGAGTCAAAACCAACAATTTTAATGGGGAAGGCAAGTGTCAAAGTGAAAATGACAGTTTGGTCCCCAAAGAACTGTAAAATCAAAGGAATTTTCAGAAAAAAAAACCATTTATTGATGTAAAATGACTAGATGTTGTGTAATAAGCTGTAAAAATGATGGAATACACTTTTCAAAATAATATCTACTTTTCTTTTGGAGGTTAAGTACCAGTATTGCATCGCTCGAAAATCGAAGAATTATCACCTGGAACGAGTTTTGTAATAGTTGTGGTGTTAAGAAATTAAATATATTGTGATATTTCTCGAATCTAAATAGAAAAAAAGGTTAAAATTACTGACTTAAAACATTATGATATTTTATCAAAATAGAAAGTCAAAACCAGCAT
The DNA here is from genome assembly GCA_036375495.1 of Agrotis segetum. Classification (NCBI taxonomy): domain Eukaryota; kingdom Metazoa; phylum Arthropoda; class Insecta; order Lepidoptera; family Noctuidae; genus Agrotis; species Agrotis segetum. Next base: position 106,298 of record JAQSVV010000155.1, read on the forward strand.
TATATTCTTGATAAAGGAGAGGACAGGTAAAACATACCTAAACTCAAAAATTGAAACCTCAACTACAAGTAATTGTGGATTTATTACGGTAAAATCAAATGTATAACCACTCAATTAAATCACTTTTTTCCTCTTGTAGATGCGCCGCGGCGTCTTAATTCTTCTTTTAGTATATAGTACTTGCATGGACGAATAATTTTCCATATTTGTTTTGTATTTATACTCAATTTTTATAACAAATAATCTTGTTTGTTTTTTTGTACAAGGTAGACGTGGGGACCAACTATCGCAGCGCCATCTACGATTAGCTTTGAGTTGCCATCCCCATTACTGAAAAAACCACTAAGTTGGCAACACTACAAAATGCGTGCGGTGAACTGCGGTGCGGCTCAGTGTGCGAGGCCATTAACAAAATGCGATGAGTGCGGGTACTGCGGAGACTGCGTGCGGCTCAATGTGCGTTCACCTTTATCGTTATTGTATTCTTCTGTATTTTTACAAGTTTCCCCACGGCAAATGATGCATGGAAAAATGATTGTATAAAAATAATAAGGGAGTGTAGACATGGAATAGGAATGTAGACGTGTAGGAATGAAACATAAAATAGCTTTAATTAAATATTTATAGGCGAAAAATACTTAAACATTCGTTTTCACCATTTAAGTAAATTAGAAGGGATTTCTAGATGTGTCAATAGCAAAAGACAAGTCTACAAAAATTTGAATAACCAAAAGGGATTGTAAAACTTTATTAATATTAAACAAGTTGTAAATATTTTATATCCAATGTGCTTAAATTATTTTACCTTTATTTTAAAAATAGGTATCTGTCACAAAAAAATTGTAATTAAACTTAAGTTCAAGGGAGATCTTAATTAAATATTGTTTAAAAATGGGTAATTTTTTCCTTCATCTGGCATCCCTATACAAACTCACACATATAAACACGGCCGCCATTGTGGTGCTTCAATCGTTTCTTAGTGAAGTTCCGTCCGCCTTTTTTTTTAGGTCCATGCCAAGGGCCATGATTCCACGTGATTCCACGATTAACCCCGGCCATTCACATGCGCGCAAAGGTTCGTACATTGTACGAATCTTTGCGCGCATGTGGAGGGCCGTCAGACATACATTCGCGAACTTCGCATATTTGCAAATGGGTTCGCATACTCTATGATCAAATTAAAACTAATAACTTTAAACTAAGGACCAAAATTTAACGGTGTATGAATAGGTCTAATAAATGAAACGCTTGAGGCACAGACAAGAACTAAACTGTTTATTCAAAAATATAGTAGTACAGACTTTAGGCTAGAGGGCGCTACTAGTACTAGTTTGAAATCTTATAATCTATGGATGGATATTGACGATATGGAACAACACCCCCACTTATCGCAATATGCATTAAACTACTATATGTAAACAAAATCATTCAATACATACTCGTACTATACCAAGGCGAGACATAAATTTGTAATGTTTCACTGAACATAAACTTTTAGTTAAAATATCAGCTGGCATATCAGCTGTTGGTAAATATAGAACTTCAACAATTTTGTCTTTTACTAGATCCCGACAAAAATGATATTTAACATCAATGTGCTTTGTGCGTTTATGAAAGACTGGGTTTACAACCAGCTTCTGTGCACCTTGGTTATCATTGAACACCCTTAATGTGTACATCTTATTGGTTATTTCATATTGCAGGTTTCTCAGATATAATGCTTCCCTACATGCTTCAGATAGACCCATATACTCTGACTCTGTGCTTGAGAGAGCTACACATTTCTGTTTCCTACACTCCCATGAGATAACACCATCAGATAGTAAAAAACACAAACCAGTATATGATTTCCTATCCAAAGTGTTTGAAGCCCAATCAGCATCTACATAACCTGTTAATTCTGAATTACCTTCTTTACAATATTTAATTCCATAACCTTTAGTTCGTTTTAGATATTTTAGTACTCTCTTTGCATATTCCCAATGCTCCTTTGTGTGACAATTATTAAATTGACTTAAATAACTTATAGAGTAACTAATATCTGGCCTAGTTAACACTGACAGGTACATTAAACTTCCAATCAATTGTTGGTAGGGCACATGACTATTTACACTAACTTGACCTTTATTTACATCTAACCTGACCTCCATAGGAGTATCAACTGGTTTACAATCACTTAATTTAAATTTGCTCAAAAGTTTATCAATATAAGTTTCCTGACTCAAAGTTACATATCCTTTTTCTTTATTTAATTTTACATTCATTCCAAGACATTGTTTAACTTCCCCTAAGTCCTTAATGCTAAACTTATTAGATAAAAGCTGTTTCAAGTTCTCAGTCTCAATGTTATCATTGGAAAATATAAAGAAATCGTCGACATAGACTGTAACAATGGTCTTACATTTATTGACATTCTTTATGTACATACATGGCTCTATTTTTGACCTTTTATAACCATTACTGACTAATAAATTATCAACCTTTTTGTTCCAGGCTCTAGAGGCCTGCTTTAGTCCATAAATAGCTTTCTTAAGTTTCAATACTTTACAATTTGAACTACTAGTATTATAACAATCAGGTATTTTCATATAAATAGTCTCCTCTAAATCACCATTTAAGAACGCAGTCTTAACATCTAAATGGTTAACATCTAAACCTAACTTAACAGATAATGCAAATAATAATCTAAGAGTTGTGTGTCTCACTACAGGCGAAAATGTTTCTGTATAGTCTATACCATGTTTTTGGGTAAAACCCTTTGCCACTAACCTAGCACGGTAACACACATTGTTTTCACAGTCATATTTTTTTCGCAAAACCCACTTGCACTGCACAATAGTACCATCTTTTGGAACATCAACAAGTTCCCACGCACTATTCTTTTCAAACGACTGTAATTCATCCTGCACTGCTTCTAACCACTGTGCTTTCTCTGGACCTTCCAAGGCTTCTTGCAAGGAAATATCACCCATGTTGATGTTGTCATCTTCTGCACAAGCACTTGCAAAACCATATCTATCTGGTGGGTGCCTGTGCCGAGGACCACTTGTCATGTTGACATTGTTTCTTAATATAGAGTCATCACTATCAGTTGTACCAGACTCGGAGGTATCTAATGCATCACTTTCACAAGGTACATACAGTTCACCGCTGTCATCTGGGTTCAAGTAATCTGATTGTTCAAGTGAATCTTCCTGAAGAGTCACATCTTCATCCCCCACTGGAACTGTATCTACCTCATTGTCCTCCACTGGAACTGTATCTACCTCATTGTCTTCCACTGGAACTGTAGTTACCTCTTTGGAACAACTTTCTTGTACCTCCACAACATTCTCTGTCTCTATTTCCTCCAACACAGTAACATCTCGACTAGTGGTGATGACATTAGTCTTCGGGTTGTATATCCTGTATCCTTTGACTTCATTGGAATAGCCAACAAGAATACACTTTTCGGACTTTCTGTCCCACTTTAGTCGCTTTGGTTTCGGTACATGTACCATGACTGTACTACCGAATACACGTAAATGACTTACATCAGGCTTTCTGCCTGTCCATATCTCAAAAGGAGTTTTATAATTTAAAGATCGCGTCACAGTCCTGTTCTGTAAGTACACTGCAGTATGTGCTGCCTCTGCCCAAAATCTTTTCTCGAGTCCTGCATCGAACAAAAGACACTTAGCTTTCTCCACCACAGTCCGGTTAAATCTCTCTGAAAGACCATTCTGTTCAGGTGTGTATGCATTTGTTTTCTGATGTACTATCCCATGTTTTAGCAAAAAATCATCAAACTTACTGTTGCAGAATTCTGTACCATTGTCACTTCTCAAGATTTTTATGCTGCGATTAAGTTGATTTTCAACCTCTGCTTTATACTGCTGAAAACATTTCAGTGCCTCATCCTTAGTTTTTAAAAAATAAATATATGTCATACGACTAAAATCGTCTATAAGCAGCATAAAGTATCTGGAACAACCTAATGACCGGTTTTCCATCGGACCACAGAGATCAGTATGCACAATGTGTAGCAACTCTGTACTTCTGCTACCTTCTTTGGGAAAAGGTAAGCGGCTCTGCTTGCCCTCACAGCATGCAACACATGATGACTTGGATATGTCAGTCTTACCATCAAGTGTCAATCCTTGTACAGCATCTTGCATCTTGTTTAAATACTGACTGTTGACATGACCAAGCCGTCTATGCCAAACTTCACTGGACACCATGACTGCAGCTGATGAACAATTCTCTGGCATGTTTAGTTTATACACCCCGTTCAACAGACTTGCTGTAGCCACCAGAACTCCTGCTTTGTTGAAAATCTCACAACCATCATTGTTAAATGAAATTCTATTTCCTTTTGATATGAGTTGACTAACAGACAGTAGATTTGTAGTCAACTTCGGCACGCATAATACATCTTCTACTGTAATATCATATTGACAGGTGCGTGTCTTTGTCGTAATCTGCACATCTCCAGTACATAATACAGGTACTTTATCTTTGTTTGCCACGACAATTTCCTTGATCTTATGATCACTCGACATATTTGACAACCATTCTTTATTTGCAGTAAGATGAACACTCGCCCCGGAGTCAATATACCAGTCATTTTTACAAAATTCACCATTCAGGAACACAGCACTGAACGCATTACTCTTTGTACTTTCATTTTTATTTGTATTTGATGTATTTTTGTTCAAAAAAGTACACTGGTTACGGTAATGTCCTGTTTGTTTACATTTGTAACAGGTTATGGTTTTTGGTTTTGACTTTGACGTTTGGGCGTTGTCTTTGGTAGCATTGTTACCAACATTCCGGTTCTTCTTAATACTTGCAAACGCGCCACTTGAGCTGGGTGCGCTATTATCGCTGTTTCCGCTTTCTTCCATGTCTAACAACTTTGTTTTAATGGCGTCCGCCGTCAATGGTATGCCGCAATGCTCGATCGCCATTATCATAGGGGAATATTTATCGGTTAATCCCGCTAACAAAAGCGATGCGACCCACTCATCATTGATATTAAAACCGGTACCACTCAGTTTTTGACTCGTTTCGATGATTTGAGTCACGTACGAAGTCATGGAAACACTATTTTCAAGTCTGATGGAAATCAAACTCCTCAGCAAACTGATTCTCCTCGTGAATCCTGAGTCATCGAATAGGTTTTTTAGTTTATTCCACAGCTCATGTGTCGTTTTTACACTTTTGATGTGCACGTACAGCGACGAGTCTATCGTCAAAATCAGCTTCGCTCGAGTTTTCGCGTCTCCTGCTGCTCCTATTTCTGCTGGTACAGTTGCCGATTTGATGCAATCAGACATTCCCTCTAGCACAAGGAAATTCTCAGCCGCGAAAGCCCACTCGGTGTAATTTTCCCGCCCTTTTAGTTTAGGCACACTGATTATATAGTTCGTCGTCATTTTCACAGTCACAGCGTTAATCACAGTTTATCTCAATCTGCAAGGTCTATTTCCACTATTAATGTCCGAAAAACTTGCGAGAAAACTTAATAATGTGGGCACATAACCTCTAATAAATGAAACGCTTGAGGCACAGACAAGAACTAAACTGTTTATTCAAAAATATAGTAGTACAGACTTTAGGCTAGAGGGCGCTACTAGTACTAGTTTGAAATCTTATAATCTATGGATGGATATTGACGATATGGAACAACAATAGGTACTTATACTGATCAGTATTTCCTCACACAAAATATAACAACGACACGACCGTTTGCTTCGCAATCGTGTGCGCAACTGGTCACACGAATGTGTAGGAGCCTACGCGAAGGTTCGCGCACATAAAACCGACACAGCTTGGAAAAGCACGAATGCCACAAAAACTTCGCGAAGTCATTCGCGAATGTCCTCCTACACATGCGGGTTCGCGTATTCGCACGAATGTGAGTGGCCGGGGTAAGAATCTGACTTCCACTACACTCAGGGCGACCGGCGAGGTAGGATTCCTGTTTGTGATTAGGACACATTTGATCAGTTTAGAAAAAAAAGCCAACCTGTGATAAAAATAAACCAAGCCAAAATTCTCACATGTTTTGATTTATTTTTATTTTAACGATTTTCCAGCGCCTTTCAAGTGTTTCCAGCGCGAAAATGACGGTCAATGACATATTGACTTTGACATAACATTTTGAGGTTATTGTGAAAGACACGAGATAAACAAACATTGCTGAAAAAATCGAAATAACAATATTTTTAATATATTTATGTATAATAAATCTCCTAATTATTAATCCTACCTACTACAATGACACCGGAATCTATTTTACTATTGTGCAACTATGACGATCAACTGCTCACAGGTAAGTTACGATACTTACACTAATATTGTGTGTTCTGTACTAATATCCTTGTTATTTTTATCTCAAAAGTGCACGATTTTTACAAAACAAACTCAAATTTCAGATAATGAAACCATCAAAAAGCTATGGTCGGAGAAATGGTCAATCAAAGACACAGAAATATGTAAACAATTATTAGGAACAAATCTTGAAACAGATGCTTTAAAACTTGTACTAAAACAGTATCAAAATGATAGCAAAGCTATGGAAACTGTTCTTTTTGTATCAGTCAGTTCATTTCTAACGTTTTGTGACCGCAATTGGAACCCACACCCAGAAACATTGAGTATAGAAGACTTTTTCGGTGTAGAGTGGCCTAAAGATATTGATGCTGGTGTGATGCTTCAGCGGGACTCAGAACCAATATATGTAAATATTCTTCATCCAGAGCTGTTGTACTTTGCCATACAAGTTTTCAATGTGTTGTGTAGTGCTGATCAAAGTTTGGTAAGTTTTTTTTTCTTTATCCTGTACTTTCCCAATGCTGAGCAAAGACGGGGGTCTTTGCCCAGCAGTGGGAAAGTACAATTCCTTCCAAGAACTCTTTTCCTAGGTCACTTTAAACAAGCCCTCATGGCAAGTTAATTTACTCAAAAATATGATGAATCACAGAGTGACTTAACATTTATGCTCAGATATAAATTATAGACTGGGTATCTTATCTTTTTTTTTAATGTTGAGGAACTTACTAAAATGATGAACAAAAAAAAAACAAGTAGCTTTACTCAGCAGTTTGTAGCTTTGTAAAATAACGTTAACTGTAGGACTTATCAAGTAACATGACAAATCAAGTAATTTTCAGACAAATTGAGACTTGTTATCTTCTATATTATTTTCGCACTACAACAGCATAACATAATGCCTGTAATTCCTAATAGTGGTGCACATATTTATTTATTTACTAAACTTTATGCACAATATTGTAGAATGGTGGACTTAATGCAATTTTTTTTTTTTTTTTTTTGGCGTGGTAAAATCATCAAATGAGTCCTCCAACCCTTACTGTCAGACTTCTACTGACTAAAATCCACGGTGTCCTTCATAGCCTGTTAAGTTCCGGGGTTATGGTAAGGGAATAATCCCGCGACCCCGGCAGGCTTTGGCCCTCTGAGACCCGGGGGCCCCGTCATTATGCTGACGCTCTTTGAGGCGCGCGTGGGACACAACGCACCGTCGACCCGGGCATGGTCCTTGGTCGGGCAGCGAGTTGCCCTTTACTCGCTGCCCGCGTGCCCGCGCCTACGGTGGCCGGAGATCGTCGCGCGCCGTCCGTCGCCGTGGGCGTCCTACACCGAAGGACTTAATGCCATAGGCATTTCTTTGAACACAAATTCACACTTCAGAACAACATCTCTAAATTGATGAGATTTGAAAGGACCATATGCCTGTTTGTAACATTGACTATCTTAAACAGTTATTTTGGTCCTGAAACATAAAGGACATCTGAATGAAGTCTCATCAGCTTCATCTAGAGTGTGTGGATTCATTTGATGACTTTCCAACCCACAAAAACTGACTAATACTTACAAATTCTTACTGAGTAATACAATAATTGTACTTCACGATCTAGAGCACCATCTAATCACAAGACCAATGAAACAATTAACAGCAACTTTTTCAATTTCCAGTTACATTTGTGGTGGTACTTCAGAAGCAAAGCAGTCCATCAGAGAATTCTAGAAGATACAAGTGCCACATTATACTCTGACCTGGAAATCATAATAGCCAAGCTATCCAACCTCCTTCATATCATCCAAGATAAACCAAGGCTTCAGATCCTACTATGTATGGAAATAGGCCAGGCTTATCTCTTGTACGGCAGGGTGCAGAGAACAGAAGAGTATCTGAGTAGGGCCAGGAATCTTGCAGGGTTGAAATTGGAGTTAACAGGTACTGGAAAATAGATTTTACAATAATTTAAGATGTGGTTTTAGGATTTGAAGAAGGATTTTAGTTTTTTGAGTATGGCAACACCAAACTTTGGTAGTTTTTAAAGCTTAGCCCAAAATAAATTTTGTAATTTACTGCTTTTAGATTTCCTCATTTCTTGACAAGTATCAACAAAGATCATAATGAAATTAAAGCAATACTTGAAACAAGTGAATTTTTAAATAATTACCCATAACTCTCATTTCATCTACTTCAAAGCACATTTCTGTTTTCAACTTTTCAGGTATCCTAGGCAAAAGGACGAAGTTTCAACAAACAATAATACCTCAGCTTGCATTATCCAGTGAGTTAGACTCCAACATACAAAGACCATCAGCTGAGGAGAGTCATGGTGGTTCTGAATTGCCTCCTGATCTTGAATTACAAGATGATGTTAGGTTGAACAAGATAGCTTATATGGAAAACATCAGTCAAGCAGAATTGCCAAGTTTGGAGCAGATTCTGTGTTTGCTGACTGTGTAAGTAATTTTGTTAGTTTTTTTAAATGATGTGGCTAAGGAGTTAATGTAATGGTGCCTTTTCACGACGCATAAAATCACGTGTCAAGTCACGCACCGTATGACGCCAGGTATATTTCAGGTTCAGTTCATGCATTTTTGTAGCTGCACAAACATATAGGAAAGTCTGAGGCGAATCATAGTGCACCAGCCAGCCAATTAGTCAAAAATATATAGAAAAAATAATTGTTTCATCACATTTTGAACTAACTATTGTGTCTACAATGTTAATAGTAAAAGCTTTTAACTTAAAAATGTTTTTTTCAGCCAATACTTAATGAAGGCTCAGCCAAAAGACGAATTGTTGAATGAAGAGCTGGCCCCATACATTGAGGCTGTTCTAACACCGAAAAAAGGCGCATGGCCCACGAGGGTAGCTGCCTTGCTGATCAGATGTAAGTTGGAAGCTAATCATAAAAGAACTGTGGAGAGAGCCATGCTTCAGTGTGAGACTATTGTAAATGATAAGACTGGGGCCAGTCCTACTACAAGGTGGGTCTCAAAACAATCTTTTATCATGTCTTGTGTATTATGTATTTCCCTCTGTTTTTTTTTTTATTGAGTGAGATGTGGATGTGTTCGATTTGCTTGATTGATTGTGGATGTGTTGAGATGTAATGACGGCACGGTTGGAACAGTAGCAGAGCGATTGAATTTTTGCGCTGCGTACGGAAATCGAACACGAGAGGGAGTTTATATGTATAAACGCATCCGTGACACAGGAGAAAATGAGAAAATGCTATCGAGGGGCAGTTAACGCCACACTTTAATGGTCCCAAATATCGAGTACAACTTTACAAGTGCAAATATTCTATTTCTCATAGATTGTCATACCTCTGGGCTACTGGTTTACAACCTGCATGGATGTGGAGGCAGCAGCTAGCCGACCTGTACCTCAACCTGGGACTTGTGAAAGCTGCTCTAGAAGAATATCTCAAATTGCAGCTCTGGGAGGATGTCATTGTGTGTTACACTACATTGCAGTTGAGACATAAGGTAAAGTAACAGTAGTTTTGTCATTCTGAAGCGTATAAATGTACCTAGATTTTTTGGTGTGATATTGTGATTAATTGTAGAAAAGTCTGAATAATATATCTTTATATTTCAGGCAGCTGAAGTGATACAGCAACAAATTGATATAAATCCAACAGTGAAGCTATACTGTCTACTTGGTGATGCAACAGGTTCGTATTTTTGTAATTGATGATGCGCAGGTTTGCGAGAAGTGAAAAGACTGGAGAGAGACCTTTGTCCAGATGGACAGCGAAGGATTGGAAACTTGAGAGGTGCCAAGGGACACCCGGATGGAACGAAGTTACTGTATCCACCAACAAAAATAATCGTCGCGACACCACACTGTTCAATGCGAAATAGAAAGACGAAACGAAAATATCTGGCTTGTTTGCTTTCTATATGAGAGAGAGAGACAGACAGAAATATGCGCACGTCGCAATGCGACAAGAGTCACGTGGAACGGGGGTTGGGTGAGGGATACAGGGTGCAGAATGCAGGCGTGGGGTGCGGGGCACGGCAAAATGTGTCGTTACAACTTTTCGTCTTAATTTTTTCCGTCCCCTTTTGCAACGTGCGATAAGGAACTACGTTCCAATTTAAAAAAAACTCCATTTCGTTGCACCTGTATTTAATAACCATGTTACATTTTTCAAATTTCCCTACAAATTCTACCTGTTTCTAATGGCACTTATTTTCAGATGACGTCAAATGCTACGAGAAAGCGTGGGAGTTTTCAAACCAGAAGAGTAGTAGAGCCCAGAGGCACTGGGGTAACTTTTTGTTCGACCACAAAAAATATGAAGAATGCATTCCACATTTCGAGAAATCAGTCGAGATTAACTCGATACAAGAGCGGGTTTGGCTTAGATTAGGGTGAGTACTGGTTTATTTTGAGTAGTTACGGATCCTCTTTTTTTTTTTTTTTTTTATTGAGTGATGGGTTTGCTCTTGACCTTAGTCTAGGTCAGGAAAGACTAAGACAAGGTCGACGGTGGAGCGAGCTTACCCAGAAGAAGCCTGTTCACTCTAACTTTGAAGAGATTTGGGTTGTATGCATTCGGAAACACAGACGCAGGCAGAGAGTTCCATTCCTTCGCTGTTCGCATTATAAAAGACGTCTGGAAACGCTTAGTCCGAATTGGCGGTATAGCAATGAGGTAAGGATGGTAATTTGCCGTGCGTCTAGATGTTCGATAATAGAAAGGGGCTGGTGGGATGAGATCGTGGAGTTCTTGGGCACATTCTCCGAAGTACAATCTGTAGAAAACCGACAGGCAGGCAACTTTGCGGCGATGAGTCAAGCTCTGGAGCTTGGCACTCACCAATTTTATGTCGCCAACGAGCCTCTTAGCTCTGCGTTCCACTGAGTCAATTGTCACTTTGATAAAAGATTAGAGTTTTATCTGAATCTGTTTTTTTTTTCACTTAGCATGATATTGTTTAATGTTGACTCTAAATGGGACCATGGGCAAATCGTAAAAAGTCGTAACTTATTTATGTACATTATTTCAGTTATGCAGCACTAATGATAGAGAACTGGGAAGTATCAGCGAAGGCGTATCGTCGCTATACGTACCTCCAACCGAACACATTCGAAGCTTGGAACAATCTCGCCAAAGTTTATGTGAAGCAGGGAGACAAAAATAGAGCTTATAGGGCTCTGATGGAGGCGCTTAGATTCAATTATGACAACTGGAAGGTTAGTTTATTATTGAGAACTGTTTTTTTCCAGAATCCAGCTATTTTATCCAAGCATACCCTCGTTTGCATAAGCACTTTTTAAATGGACGCACTATGGGGCATTTCAGCGATCTAGCTGGTCAAAACTATCTACGTTACTAATTGGTTCTGAAACCGATTACTAAAGCTTTCTGTGCCTAATTACGATTTGTTCGGTAAATAAAAACAGATTTATGCTGTGTAATAGACTAAAGTATGTAATAACGTAATCAAAGCTATATAAAATATAAAAACATGTGAGTAAAGATAACACCTACAATTTTACATAAAACAACTTACGTAATTTACATAAAATTCACTGTTTACTAAATATTGCAGCTACAAAGACAAAAAAAAATGCATAAGTAATTAATTTAACATTTTATGAAAAATCATAATCGCCTTAAGAATAAGCACATATTTTAATACAGTTTGATAACAGATATTAAGTACATATTTAAAACAGAGAAATCATAGTAGTAGTGATCATAAGTTTGCTTTTAATCACCATTTTCATCATTAAATTTCTGAAAATTCGGAAAACGAAGATTCTGTGTCTTCAGATTCGGAATCAGGATTAGGTTGTGTTGCATTTTATCAAAAATGTATTTTCTGGTTAATAGTCTTACATCAGAAGGACCTGAAATAAAAAAAAAACACGGAAATTGGTCATTGAGTTCAAGTGAATTATAATATATTTGGATATTCACATTTGAAACTATATGCCACACTTTAAGGGACCCAATTTTTCCCGTGATAAATAAAAAGTGCTCTCAATCACTCTCTGAAAAGTCTCCAAACTATCAATCGAAGTCCCCTCAAAATCAGTTCAGTTTTTTCAAAGATTAGCCCGGACAAATATAAAAAATCCCTTGTATTTTATTTATTTCTATACTGGTGATATTTCATGAAATCGGACTAAATCGGAACAGATTTTTACTTTTCTAGAAAATAGTGACATGGGGCTACCAATATACTTTGAAAAGAGAGCCGGGACGCACCCTGATATACAACTAATCCTCCAATCTTTGTAAAACAATTGTTAAGAATGTATAATAAATTTCTCTTAGCAGTTAAGTGAAAAAAAAAATAGCAACAAACATTGTTGTGACGATAAAAATATTACTAATATATTCTTACATACCTGCTTCTGCCATATTTATCACAAAATCTCTCAGAAAACTAACACGAATCATAAAAAATAACTTCGAAAATGTTGAAAAATAACTGTTGCGAATGATACAAGCGCGCACTTAAATAGACGATCGAAAGTCGACGGTCATTATAGGCGGCCACGCGGGTGGAAAAGCACTAATACGCGTTTTTTGTGTGGTCCAGACATTGTATTCTGTAACACAAGTATTATTTTGTCTGGATTCACTATTTTGAAATTTGATTAATGGCCAGCTAGATCGCTTAAATGCCCCATAGTGGGGCGTTAAAAAAGCACAGAATCGGAACAAGAAGGTGAATTGAAGTTTAAGTGTTACCGCCCAGCACTTCAAATCAAGTACAGTTAAAAAAAGCGACGCGCTTTAAAAGCGCTGACGTGTGAATAGATACATTGACTTCCATTTGTTTTATTTCGGCGCTTTTTTAACGCCCTCTCATGCGAATGGGGGCTACTGTAAATTCATAGGTACGTAAAATAAATGTGAAGAAAGATTTGAATGTATAGCCTTTCTTGGTAAACTCATTTTGAACATGAATGTTGATGCAGCAGCTGCTGCACTGCTTTAGAAACACAATATTATTATTTTTTTTTTAACGTTTTGTAGCTCTGGGAAAACGTAATAATCGTGAGTATGGACACGGGACACTTCGAAGACGTTATTCGTGGTTGCCATCGTATGCTGGACCTGCAGCAAAAGTTTGAGGATGTGGAGGTGCTAGGACTATTGGTGAAAGCTATTATCCAGGACAGTAAGGACGCTGACGGAAACAGTGCTGCTAGGTAAGTTTATAGGTTTTTTTTTATTTAGCGTTTTAAAACCATCAAATGAGTCCTCCCACTCAGGGTAGGGCAGGATGGTCTGTCAGACTTGTACTGACTAATATCCACGGTGTCCTTCAATAGCCCTTTATGTTCCGGAGTCACGGTAAGGAAATAATCCCGCGATCCCGCCAGGCTTTGGCCCTTTAAGGGAGGCCCCGCCATTGTGCTGACAGCTTTTTGAGGCGCGCGTGGAACAACGCACCGTCGACCCGGGCTTGGTCCATGATCGGACAGCGAGTCGCCCATTATGAAATTTATAGGTTGGCGATTAAAGAGTAACAGTTATTTTGTCTGTTTCAACCTAATAAACACCTTATTGTAACTTAAAATAAAGACCACTATCATTCAAAATTTTCATACTCTATGTTTTGCTACATACCTCTGAAATTAAGTTTTCAAACTTATTAGTTTCTTATTATTCTTTTTCAGATTGCGAAAACGTGTTTTGGAGCTGTTCGGAAGAATAACATCTGTTCATCAAAATAACCCCGAATTGTGGCAGTTGTACTCGGATTTGAGCCCAACATATTTATTGAAGGCACAACGTTTATTAAAAGCGTACAAAGGCTTTACAGTGGTAATTAAAATATCTGTTAACTACATATTTCCTATCATTGAATAAAATAAAATAAAAATTTAAAGATTTAAATAGAAATTGCCCAAAATAGAGAGGTTTGGAAGGAGAAAGGGGAGACCTTTGCCCAGCAGTGGGACACAAAGCTAGCTATAAAAAAATGTTTAAACTAATTTTCAACACTTCTTTTTTTCAGAGTGGCAATTGGACTAACAATCCGGAGACGTGTAAAAAAGTGATAGAAATGGCTCAGTCTGTTCTCGAGTTCAGTAAAAAAGCTAGGGAAGAGGCAGAAGATAAGGATGTACTTCAAGCTAATCAACAACTATCTTCTGCAAGACTTACTGGCCAGGCCGTCATCCGGGCGGTTGAGAAACAAGATTGGCCAGATACTAAAACTAGCTTGGAAGAATTAAAAGAGTTATTTTCTAGTGTTACAGAATATATGAAATCAGTTATGTAAATGCTGTTGTTTTATTCTTTCATTTCACTGTGATAATCCCTTACAATATAAATGCTGCACAAGGCTGTGTACGAATTTTAAAAGGAGTACTGTGCGATATATCTCTGGAACCACAAATCATACAGCAAAGCAGTAAACAACGTAATATTATTTTGATACTCGTACAAGTTCTGGTTTTTCAAGCTAATCGCAAGTTTTAGTCAAAATTATTGACAACATTCCGCGTCAAACCATACTTTTCCATCACAGGCAGAGATGTCTACGTTTTCCATTCCACAATTTAATCAGATAACACTAGTTTACAAGGTTTTTTACCCAAAGATGAAACTGATATGTATCGGTAGAGTTATAAACCATTACTTAAAAATTGAAGTAGAAAAAAAATTAGGACGTCAAATTTTGGAAATATTCATTATTTTTACTGTCTATCATTATATTACAGTTATCTCAAAACAATTAAAAATGGCTCGTTTTACTCCTTTCTTTCATACTGATTAGTATCAATATCTCTTATCAAGGACCAGCAGAACCCGATAACTAGCAATTTTATCCCAAAATCCTTTGTATCTTTCCTCAAAAACCTTTAAATCTCGGTGAAACGTTCACCATGCTCATCACTCACGCTTCCCAGGTTCTCAGGGACAAAATCCAGATAAGAATGTAAAAACTGATTTTTTTTTGGTAATTTCTCAATAATTTAGAAATAATTTCTGCATAATTCTTAAATTTATTAATTGCCAGGAAATTTTTCACTACCCCTTCAAAGGAATACTGAGCATCTTTTTCAACATTGGATAACCATCAAAATTTTTATTACTTGATATCTTACTTATTTGTGGTTTGTAAGTGATGTAATATCAAGATATTGTCCCTATGTGCTTTCAGTTTTTGTTGTTAAAAACGGTAGTTTCAGTGAAGCAGAAGTAACAGTCAGTAGTATGACTTGCGGGTTCTCTTCATATCATTAGTATGCAGATTCGCAAATGGTTTTTTTTTATGCAGCTCCGTTTAATAAAATACTTCTGCAATTTCCCCACACTACACTAAGAACCCATTTTTATCAAGGTTTCTTACCGAGATTTGCAAGCAATGGAAATACGCTCGTGTTACGGCTTCAGTGAGAGGTCTCTTAATTTTTGGAAAAATATATTGGCCACAAACATAGCAAAAGTTATTTGGGTTTAATTTACACTATCTTGGTGACATTTTAAAACAAATAAAAATGCTCAAATAATACATAAACGCAATTAAAACAAACTAAACTGCGACACCGCGAACAAGTTAACTTAAAAATGTGTGTATTTCAAAAATTTGACGTGATAAAAATATGACACATTATTTTTTGTAGTAATGGGATGGGTAGAAACATATCCAATATAAATTATCTTTGGGTAAAAGAAAAACTTTTTTTTTGTAAACTAGTGTAATCTGCCATTGTAATTTATGTAACTTTAATTGGCAACACTTTCTAATCAAAGTGTCAACAACGTTTTGTTCACGAATTTTGCGACAAAAAATGAAATAAAGCGCTGCATTATTTAATTGTATTTCAAATGAAAATCATTAAATTCTTACTCAGTGGTTTTGCTGGATTTTTTTAAGGAAGTCAACCTTTATTAGTGCAGATCTGTAGTCAGAAAAAAAAAACAAAAGTTGATACCACAGGTTGATACAACCATAGACGAACAACTAAACGCAGCTGTCATAATTTGTGCGAAGGTTGAGGGGGTGTTACAAGACTTCTTTCTCTTACAAATTATAATTAATTAACGTGTATGAATAATGGTGCATTAATTAGAAATCTTACACCATGGCTATGGCTAATGACGAGGAAATATTGGAGGGCTTTCTCTGTCCAATATGTAAAGCGGACTTGAAATCCGCCTCCCAACTCACGAGCCATTTCGAGAGTTTACATTCTGAGGAGCAGGACGTTCTCAGATCATTGAAGGATATCTTTGGGTTGGCGAAGAAGATCATATTGAACAATGATGATTCTGATTTGAAAGAGACATTCGACCGTGCGTTAAAATTTAGTTATCAGGAGCACCGTTATCTGGACGAAGAACAAAGTATAGGTGTGTCACGTAGTTCTACGGATTATTTGAAAGGAGTGCGGTCTGCAAGGCTGGAGAGGTACGCTACTGAGACTAATAAGTTGCTGATAAGGCTGGACAAGCTTGTGTGTAACATGCCCACTGAGCCCAGTCAGAGGAAACTGCATGAGCAGGAAGTGAGTTGAACTTTGTGTATCCTTATTTTTATCAGGGACCGAAACCGGTATGATCAATACGGGTATTTTTTCGGTAACAACCTTTTTTTCTTTTACAGGTAATTTTAAAGATTACCTTTATTATTAAAAGTGAATACATAACCAGTATTAATACCGGTTACCGAAATAAAAATTACCCCTATCTTGCACACTTCAAACGTGCCGTCGGCAATAGTCACAGGGCGCGCATCGCATGTGTGTGTGACAAAGAGTCGTTATCTTTAGTTAACCGGTATTAAAACGGTAACCTGAATAGAGGTTACATTTTTCTTCGGTCTGGTTACCCAGATAGCGGTTACCTAAACCTGAAAAATAACCAAAATTCTTCAATACCGGTACCGTAATTTATAAAGGTTTTCGGTCCCTGATTTTTATCTTTTGATAGGGATTTGTTATCAAAATTCATTTGCTGCAGGTACTTTTGTACTAAGAAACACTGTGATAGTACATACTAGTAAACAAAGGATAGGCCAGCAAAAGTTGAAACAAAGATATAATAAAATACATTCTTATTTATGTACACATTTCTAGTTTCCAGGTGGACTTCTTGCTATCTGTTACCAATAAATTCATGAAAATCAACTAAACAAAATAGTATTAATGAGTTTTTAGATAAGAAGTTATTACAGGCATTAAAATATTCTTTTACAGAGATTATTTTCTTGTTTTCATTAATTTAATCTGCTTGCTGGGTAGGTTATCTCTTACTTATTGTGACTGACTATTAGGTCATATTCAATATTACCTATAAGATTATTGGTTTATGTAGCTAGTTTACGCAACAGTTGAAAATGCTGCATTGCAGTAATTTCATCATATTAGCCGTAAGACACCCCCTGCTGAACATAGGCCTCCGATAGACTTCCAATAGGACTGGTTGGAAGCGTTATGTATCCAACATGATCCTGTGGTCACACGGTTGTCTGCCCACCTTGTGGGTGGACTTCCTACGCTGGGATTGCAGAAATTTAACTTTTCCATGTATAATAAATCTGTAAAAAAAGTGCATAATACAACACTTTTGTTTAGTACCAGCTCATTATACAATACTTCTATATACTCATTGTCTTCTTTCTAGCAACACCATCTTACACACAGCTGCCATGCCACACTACCTTTTTTAATAATTTGTGACTTATTTCCAGGTAGTTCCCTGGCTAGACGGGTCTTCGGTGAAGCTGTGTCCCAACTGTGCTAAGACTTTCAACCTGACTCGACGGAAGCACCACTGTCGGCTGTGCGGCTCCATACTCTGCCATGACTGCTCGCTGTTCCTAGATATTAATGTTGCCAGTAAGTATCTGTTTTCTCAGCCCACAACCAGGCACAAGGAGTATGTAAGGATACACCCAGTAGTTGTCTGTTCTCTATTCTGTAGTCTGCCTTCAAACGGAAAAAGTGTGGGTTTATGTATAATATGTATGTAGGTAATTTCTCTCACTTATTTTACTCTTTGATACTTACTTGATATCTCATATGATTTCAGTTGTGTGATGAAATTTTATCCTTTCAAATTATTTTGCTTTGACTACAATTCACATTTTTAAATGAGAGAAATGGCTGTCTATGTACCGTACCGTACACTACTTTTTTGAATGATATAAGTAATTTTGTTACAGAGAGAAATTAATTTCGTAAGTTGCCAGCATTTCCCAATATTAATATTCAAATGAAATCTGTTACAGGATCAATAGTAGACCCATCAGTACCACAAACATCAAGCCAGCCAGATCACGAGATCTCAGAGAAGAACGGTCTCCGTCTGTGTGAACACTGCTACAATCTCATAGAGTTAAGGAAGCAGGTGCAGGAGAGCCGGAACGCTAAGACTGTGCTGGTGACTGCTTATGAACAGATGAGGAGTCTCATGGATAAAGCCAGGCCTGATGTTGCTATGTATGAGAAGGTATTTATTTACATGTAATTTTTTTGATTTTTTATATATTTTACATACCTACAATAAATATAAAACTAGCCTTTCTTTACACCCACTTATAACAGATTTGCTGGGTATAAACGAGATCACTTTTATATCTAGTCTATGTAAAAATAAAACTCAATACTTTATTGCATTCTGTTTTCATTAATTATTTTCGAATTACTTTTATTCAAAACCATGATGAGTTAATGCAAGCTTGGTTTATTTTTAACTGATTTCGAAATAAGAAGGAGGTTCTCTGTTTGTCGAATCTTTTTAATTTACTCTATTCTTGTTTTTTTTTTAATGGTTAGTGTCCAATGGTGTCATGACAGTGATGTAAATTATTATTACAGTTAATTTTCAAATCCTTGTATCACAATTTTATAGACTCACACTTATTTATTATTTTCCCCAGATGTGTCAAAGCCTATTTGACGGTGAGACTACGTACAACCTGAATGATGTGAACAAGATGCGCGGGCGCATCGGCAAGCTGGCAGAGGGGATAGATCTGCTTAGTAAGCAGATAGTCACATTTCCTGCCGAGCCTGGCACGCGGCAGGCGAGGCTGCAGACTGCTATCAGACAAGCTGCTGCGCATTATATAAAGGTAACTAGGTGTTCCTCGCGGTTTCTTCCGCAGCTCGGCTCCTATTAGCCGCCGCGTTCTGTCTGTCTGTCTGTCCGCCGTCCGTCCGTCCGTCAAATGTGTCTCTACAGCATTGATAATTCAAAAAAATGTATTTGCCTTAAACTTTTGAGTATGGCGACTAACTGTCCGACCATAGACGATGCCCGTGTCGACGCGCGACGACAACGGCACGTCGTATTATTTAGTATAAAATGATGCCCCCCCCTACCCTTAGGTGGCCAAATCCTGGTGGGGTAGCGGGACTAACGAGCTTCCCTGACCCTAGAACGTAAAGGGCTATTGAAGGACGCCGTGGATATTAGTCGGTACAAGTCTGACTTGTACTGACTCCCTGAGTGACTGAGTCCCTCCTGCCCTGCCCTGAGTGGGACTCATTTGATGATTTTACCATCAACTTTGCTAAATTACACCATTCATAATTTCAGGAAGATCTTTTATCCCTACGAAAGTTACCGACCGAGGCTCAAATAGAAGAAGTACGTAGACAAAGGTACGAGAGAGCTGAGAAGCAGATCCAGATGGAGAGGGAGAGGATGGAGCGACAGAGAGGCAAGATGGAGGAGTTGGCAGGACCCAGCGTGGCCAGGGTCGAGAGCAATCAGGACGACGATGATAATCCACTGTTGGAGCAGATGAATATCATCAGGGAGTATATTAAAGAAGCGCGGAAGGAACTCAAGTTTGAAGAGGTTTGTCTTATTTCATTCTTTATTCATTTTATACACTTTATAATATATTTTTTAATCTTTTTACAAAACTAAAAAAATAGCAGTCCTCCAGCATCGGGAACAGTGTCCGGGCTACCCATGATCAGGGCTCCTGAGAGAGGAACCTCCTAACAATATGTGCTGTGTCCAGTAGTTCTTATATCTTTTATAACATGTTTATTTTCGTTCACAAATTATAAGATCTATAGTGTCCATTGCACACCTCGTCCAGCGGTCGACTGGGTTGTGATACTCAGTTAGGTAAACTCTAAGAATTATTTTTGTCAAACTGACTGGAAGCTCAGACATTTTTGAACTTGTTAATTGTGATTGGCTAATACTTTGGGCGAAAGAGATAACGCTTAAGGGTGCGTCCACAACTGGCGAATGCGCCGCAAATGCGCAGCTCGCACGCCGTTTCCGAGCTGCGCGCGAGCCGCGCGCGCGCATTCTCGGCAATGATTTAGTATGCCAAAAGGCGGGCGAGAAGCGCGCGCGCGGCACGCGATCTGCACGCGTGGACGCACCCTTAGGAAGCCAAAACTAGTATACATTGTCTCTTTCCAAATGTCGATGTGCATTTTTATCGCCGATACCTAAACAAGATCGAAGCATCTCTTACAAACATCCTCGTCAAATATATTTATGTTGTATCATTTTTTCAGGTTGCAATATTAGAGCAGAACTTGAAAGAACTGAAAAAGGAATATCAACTGCAAAAACTCTCCAACAAGTCCTAGTCATTCCAAATGTATAGATTTACGTATAGTACCTATGTATATTCACTTTTTGTATTATAATTTATTCATCTTGTCAAAATACACTACCTGTTGTTATATTTTGTACGTTATGACACATAAGAATAAAATTCATAATTTATTTGAGCGATTTTTATTGGATAATCTGATTACATGGCGAAGCTTTCGTTGCATAGATTTGGGCTTAATTCCCAAAACCTATTTAACCTGGGCAGTAGCCCAGGGCCTTACATTTTTAGAGCCCGGAATTCCTGTTTTTCTTGTGAGCATCATTTTCGTCAACCTCACAGCATTTGGCTTTGTACTGCATTCTCATGATTTAAAGAATCATACTACATTATCTTAGTAATATTATTTTGAAATTAGGGAATCCGGAACCGGTCTTTGTTGGAAGACCCGGGATTTTCGGGAACTCGATCTTTCGGATTTTCGGGACAAAATTTTCCCGTTTCTACGAGTTTTCCCTATTTGAAATAGCTTCTCTTCGTTATAGTAGTAGTACTTTCCATTAGTAAAAGAAGTTCCGACGAGTTTTGGAGTTCTATACACGTGTGTACAGGTGCCCCCTGTGTAACATCTCGTAACATCGCAAATCACATTATAATCCTGTCACAGGGGCCTTTATAGACTCTCAGAAGAACGTGGGACTGACCGTAACCCTGGATCGTAAAGGTGTGCGCCCACAGGTCGGCATCGCACGTATCGTACGTAACGGATTTTAGTTTGCCTTGTATGAAAACTCATACAACTGCGTCCACTGCTCCGCATCGTACGAACGGCTCATCGGCAATGCCTTAATGCGATGCGTACCGATGACGTCATACGGATGCCGATCAGTGGAAACGATGAAGGTGGCATCGGCAATCCGATTGCTGTTACTCGCGTCGGCAATCCGATCGCTGCCGACACAAGAAATCCATTTGATGCGATGCGTCCCAAACGTACGATGCGGACCTGTGGACGCTTACCATAAAGGGCTATTGACGGATCATTGTGAATTTTGATCAGTTCGAGTCTAACTATTCGGGAAGATTCATTTGATGATTTTACCAAGATAAAAAAATACTTTTTTTAGCGTGATATAATCATCAAAATGATCCTCCCACCCAGGATAGGGCAGGAGGGACTGTTAGACTTGTATTGTACCTATACTGACTAAATTCCACAGTGTCCTTCAATAGCCATTTACGTTCCAGGGTCACGTATTCAACGTACCGTAACGACCGATGATACAAAAAAGAGAATTACTAATAAAACCTCGCACAAAGCGGTACGAAGGCTTTTGGCTTTTCCGTTGGTAAATGGCCAAATATGTATAAGTTGTCAGTGCTTGTCATATTTGGAACGATAATTTCAAAGCAATTTTTAGGTAGGTATTCAAAGTGACTACAAAAACATATTAATAACTTCGGTACCTACGTAACCGTTGAAATAATTGTTATTAATTTTACCGAATAGGCAAAGTATTAAAAAAATGGTTGACTACGAAAGTAAGACCGATATGGTAGACAATGATTCTCAAAGTATGGAGCCGTCAGATTTATTAATCAGCAGTGAAGGTTTCTCGGGTAAGAAAGAAGTAAAACTCGCTCCATCCACAATCGACAAACGCTTGTTGTATCAAGTGATTCTTGATGACGTTGATGTCACTCCGGATCCTATCACAAGTCCCAAGTTTATTACTATGGACGAATCTCAACCACACGCCGTTTTTGATGCAAAGTTACGAGCCAGAAGCGAAGCAGCCATTAAACTGTCGCGATCCAAGTCCAAGACGGGGATGGTGCCCGACGGTAATAAGGTGTTCGCCACCACTATCAACCTTGACGACATACAAATCGATTATACACTCAACACTGAGGAGGGGATAGACTCCACTGACGGCAACCTCTCCCTAGCGCCGTCCGCATTCTATTTACCAAAAATGAACCCGGTAACGTCTTATCCACCCGAAATAACCATTACACTTAGTGAAACTGAAACAGTTTTCTTATTTTCGTTACCAAGTTTGACTTATGATAAAGGTACAGCTGACGGCAATTTAGTTGAAGAAGAAAATACTTACTATGAGTACATAACCGTCGGGAAAGGTAGAAATCGAAAAATGGTCCAACAAGAAACTCAAACCACTGCAACTATAACGCAGTCGAGACATACGCTTGCTACAAGGCCCCAGAAGAAAAACGCTTCGGCTTTCGCATCGATGTGGGACATGCACGATACATACGCACGTTTAGCTCAGGAAGTAGCCGTGGTGGAGGAAGATGAAATGGTCATGTATCAATCTGCTGCCCGTAATTTATTACGGAAAAAGAAAAAGAAAAGCCTGGAAACAGGCCGAGGCAAAAGTTTTGAAGAAATAGGGACAACACCGCAATTTTTTGACGCGGTGCTTATAACAGAACGTGTGCTTTCATCATTGGAATATGATGCCGCCCAGAAGACGTTCCGAGGACTAGAACCTATGAATCCATTATCATTGGATTTGATATATATTTACACTTTAAAGCCTTTGTGGACTCTCGAATGTGAAGACTCTGTGGGCAAACCAGTCTCCAGTATATCTTTTAATCCAAAATGTCAAAATATATGCGCAGTAGGTCATGGAAAATTTGGGTACGCTGATTATTGTACGGGCGTAGTCTGTGTTTGGTGCACCAAAAATCCACGTGAACCAGAGAGGGTTTATCATTTTGAGGATTCTGTGACGTCCGTGTGCTTCTCTGATAAGAACCCGAACTGGTTGGCATGTGGGTTTAGTAACGGTGATGTGATAATATTAGATATCACTTCCTACACTATAAAGACGTTAGCTAGAAGCAAACGTGATACAAATCCTTGCTTCGAACCAATATGGTTTATTACCTGGCGCACTATAGACAAAGACGACTACGTGATAACAACTTGTCAAGACGGAAGGATTCGCAGGTTGCAAAGTACCAAAACGCATGACTTTATTAGTTCACCCTTGATGCGCATATCCACAGTCGAGGGAAAGTTAAAGGGATTGGAAATAGCCAAAACGTGTTTAAAGGTGGACGTTCCCATCATAAGATATCCAGCTGTGTTGTGCTTGCTGTGGCACCCGACTATTGAGCATTGCTACCTGGCTGGCACGGACGAGGGATGCATACACAGGTGCTCCACGCACTACCTGAACCAACACATGGAAGTGTTCCGCGCTCATTCCGGTCCGGTCATGGACATGTGCATTTCACCTTTTATGAATTATTTGTTAGCATCTTGCGGCTCGGACCACGCTGTTCGACTCTGGATTGAAGGCTTGGACGACGTCATAATGACATTAATGTGTACGAATGCAGTGAGCGGGATAGCGTTTAGTCCTATCAATTCTACTATTTTACTTGCCAGTAGCGGGAACTGTCTATCAATTTGGGATCTTCGTCGGAAAAATCACATACCATGTGCAGAATATATGTTCCCAGCGAATGTGACATTAACTTATGTAAGATTTGAGGAGTCTGGACAGAACGTGTTTGTGGGGGACACCTCAGGGAGACTTCATACGTTCCATTTAGAAGACACACCGATAGCTCCGTACGATCAGAAAAGATTGTTGAATGAAACTATAAAAACTGCTCTTTGCACTAGACCGGAAATGTTGAAGCAACTCGATAAACTTCAAAGGTTTAAAGCGCTAGAAAAAAATAAAAATAAATAAAAAGATATATAAAGCATGCGCAGATGTTAACCTGACCAAACAAAACCATACTGGCTCCAGAACTAAAAAACCCCAAGTTGCTTATAAGGCTGCAAGACTAAAGTGGAACTGGGCTTGGGCAGTCATATCTGCCGGATGCCGTCACAAACTGGGCTCGAATATCACAGGAATTCTTGTGATGGATTTTTGGTTATTTGGCGTGAAATAAAAGTTTTGATGCCACCGATCACTTGGTACGCATGTCGCCCTAAGGATGTTTGAAAAAGTTTTTATTTTATTATTTTCTAGTGTAGTAGCCTCAGATCAAAGAAATAGGCAGCTAGAACGCTCAGAACACGCGAGTGGATCCACCAAAGTTAATACAAAATCAAATCGAATCACATTCCATAATGTTTTCTGTTTTTGAGAACAACTTTTACAATGGTTAAAGACACGTGACGGCATATTTTGGCAAACAACAACAACGACGAGCAGCTTGGTACGACGCGTAGCTTGGTACTGTCGCGACTTTGTACTAGATTTTGATTTTGTATTAACTTTGGTGGAACCACTCGCGTGTTCTCAGCGCTCTATCTGCCTATTTCTTTGAACTGAGGTAGTAGCAAACTTCAAGTGCTAGATTTATTGTTATGAGCTTGAGAGCATAATGTAGGTACTAAATAAAACGTTTTTCTAATTAATAACAATTTTACTTTTTTTATGTAGGTAACCTACAATCCTTTTAATTCTGTCTCGTAGTTTTTGCCGTTTTTATTGCCCGTCATTACAAAAAAAAAAAGAAACCGGTCGAATCGTTTCGGAGCCTATTCGATACAAACAAATCTTTTTTTATAATATTACTTAGTGTAAATGGTACGGAAACCTTTGTGAGCGGCTCCGATTTACTTGGTCCGTTTATTCAATTTCATCCAAAACGGTTCAGTATTTTTTGTGCAAGTGGCAAAATTAACAAACATCCATGCATGAGAGCAGTGGTGGCCCAGTGGTATCGGCCCGGCTTTACAAGTGGTAGGTCGTGGGTTCACAAAAGTGGGTTCAAACCCAGCCAGGCGCATTACTTTGTGTAATTTATTTCATCACCACTACTCTCAAAACAGTAAAGGAAAACATCGTGACGAAACCGGCATGTCCTAGATAAAAACTCGATATGTGACTTCCACGAACTGGGCCCTCGTGGTGGGTTATGATGGCCCACTCCCTCTCACAGAGAGGAGGCGTGTGTCTCAGCAGTGCGAACATGTATAGGCTGATGATGATGATGATGATTAACAAATAGTCATCCACATAGACATTCGCAACTAATAATAGTAGGATTATAGTTGGTCGCGGGACTACTTATCGTGACCCCGACGAAACGTTAAGGGCTATTGAAGGACACCGTGGACCATTCAGGCGCGGTCCGAGGGGGGGGGGTCACAGGGGACATGACCCCCCCCAAAATCTAAGGTCACATTGAAAAATCTCAAAAATTTGCCAAATAATAAAAGGATATTTCTAACTATAACGGCCTCAAATTTATTGTTAGCTGGCATCTTGTGCAATGTTTATTTTATTCCAGATACCTATTTTTTATTAGTGTAGCGAGTGACCGGCCCCCCAAAATTTCAGGCTGCGACCGCGCCTGCGTGGATTGTAGTCAGTACAAGTCTGGCAGTTCCTCCTGCTCTGCTCTGGGTGGCAGCACTCGCTTGATTATTTAACCACGCTAAAAATAAGATATTAGAGTTCAGTCTAGGTAGATAGAATATGTTACGGTCCGCAAGTACAGTGTCGTATGTGTAAGATATGGGTTCCGCAGAGCATATCGCACGTACGGCCGACGTTGTGCTTTGCCGAGCGTGATTCCGCTTTACCGTTTATGGGCTTCACCCCACCATACATGTCTGCGGTCTTAATCACCCGCCTTGGGTCACAGTATGTACCATTACTTTAATTGCAACAACCATTACTTTATAAGCAGACATTAAGGCATTTTTTACCATGGTAAAATCATAAAATGAGTCTTCTCGACCAGGGCAGGACGGGAGTGACTGTCAGACTACGAGTAGTACTGTCCAAAATGTTCTTTCTATAGCCCGTTACGATCCGGGGTCACGGTTTCCTCATAAGAAAGTCCCGCGACCCCGGAGACATTATGGCTGCTAGCGATAATTGTGTCAGATGATGTATGAGAGATCAGAAAAATGTTTCTTAAAAAATTTAGAAAAAATCAATGAAGGGAATGAAAATCACTAACTGATCTGACCCTTTCGAACTATTCAATGCAAAAACAAAGGATACAAAGAGAAACAAAGCTTAGTCATTCGCAAATTAAACGATCGCACCGTATCAGGAGGCCCTACATTCAGATGTAAAGTTTATCCACCCCGCGACGCTACCGGCGCCGGCGCACCCGAGCGTGACGGTGGCCAGCTCGGTGCAGACAGCATTAGTGTCGCGAGCGCGTGCGCGGGAACACCTGGCTATAAGGAGTCCCCTAATACAGGACAACACACCTGCTGAACAAATCAATTACAAAAGCAAGGGTTGAGCGGCCCCACACCAAAATGAAGAGGATCTTCAACAAATTCAGAGAGAGTAAGTTTGACTCGTAACTTGCGTAATGTTAGTTCAGTAATTATGATATAATTGTTACATGTGCTAATTGATGCTGGTCAAGTAGGTGAGCGCACAAGAAGTATAGTTGCCTTCCGCACTGAAGCAGATTTAATAGAGAATTCGTGCTGTTTCTTTGCCTAATTAATGATTATGCACGGATTTATCTAACTTCACATCTTTACACAAACCAGTTTTTTGCACCTACCTATCTAAGTTTGCTTTCAAGAACCCACTAGCCCCAATCATTATAAACATACACCAATCAAAGTATACCTCCATTTTTACTCTGCAAAAAATACCGCGAATACGCGCATATTTTCATCTCGTTGTAGATAAAACATGAGTGGTCGTCATGTAGCGCGAAAATTAATCGTCTTCATGGCTAGTTCCCGTCGCTTCCATCGTACGAAACAAAAGCATAACAAAGCTAAAGAGCAACATGGTATGCTATCAGATACTAGAGTCAGGTTAATTTCTACCCGCGCCGCCTACATTTCGTCGGCGCGCTGTGCCGATGAGAGCATGCGTGCGCGTGCGTCCATCGATACACGCTGTATCGGTAATTGCATCTCCTTTTAAGAATGTAATAATAAAACTGACCAGGCGACCCGTGGCATATGGGTATTTAGAACACGAACATTGTAGAAACGATGAGTTATTTTTTCATACTTAATTGATTTTAATAGCAATGTTGTTCATTGTCCGTCTTATTATTTTGAAAACGAATAATTGCTATACTTTAAAAATTCAAACTTTTTTCGTTAAACTGCACGATTAATTTTAATGTCTTGCACACGAAAAATGCAAAATTGTTGAACATATTTCACGAAAGTAGGTGAGATCGTGCTGCAGAACGAACAGCGAATGCAATTTCGAGATTGTTTCGCTGGGCTGTCCGCGTCACCGTGACAGGACGAGTGTCCACAGGCGGCGCGGACGCAGGCCGAGGGTCGAGAGGTCGTGCGCGCAGACGCGCTCCGCCCCCCTAATTGCCGCGCCCCACGCAAATAAATAATTTTTATCCACTGCGTCGAGATCACGCTCGTTCTTGACCTTAAATTATTGTACGTAAAGTTCTTTTTTCTGAATTTTAATCGGTTTCCCAGTGAAGGAAGAATTCCATGTGGATGCCGAAAAGCAGCCGAGCGATGATCGCGCTTTTATGATAGCATCGCTACGTCGAATTGTTAATGATACGTTTGGGACTGACCATAGATGTAATAATTAAACGTTTTGCGATGTAAGCATCGTGTAATCTGCGGTTACAGATGGTCTACTAATCTGTGCAGATGGTATTGAGATTTGAGAACAGTTTTAACAAGTCTGTATTCCCTGCAATAAGTAGAGACGAATGCCAGGCTATGTTTAGGCGCTGTAAAACAAATGATATCATAAACGAATCATAGAGTATTGTCCGAGCTGCGTCGTCCACTTAACGTCAGTCTAAACAAATTGCATTCCCTGTTAAGATAAATTATGCGAGATTTTGTAATCCGAGAAGAATAGGAATGTGGCCAGTGAACTAGATCTGATTGGAAGGGACAGGGCCTTCCTTGACCACGCCATGTCAGAGCGGATACCTTGGTGACGCGAACATGTGACGGAACTGCGCCGCGTCGGGTCATCTTACGCATTCGATAAATGTCGTAAACAATACGTTAGAGACAGTTTTTGTGCCTTCAAATTAAAAGTACACACTTTGTAGTTTCTAAATTTTTTTCTTCTAACTTCTTACTAAAGCTACCGCGGTCATTTTCTGCAATATTAAAAACGTATATGTCTTATCTTCTTAATTTTCTTAATCCAAAAACCATTCAACTGCTGTAGAAGACCACAGACGTCGTCATCTCAATAGTTCTTTATTAGGACAGTCTCTTTCACCTATACCTCAATTTATTAAACACTTCCTTGTAATTATTATTCTCTTACAATCATTTCAATTAATTTAGCGTCGGCGCA
The DNA here is from genome assembly GCA_036375495.1 of Agrotis segetum. Lineage (NCBI taxonomy): Eukaryota > Metazoa > Arthropoda > Insecta > Lepidoptera > Noctuidae > Agrotis > Agrotis segetum. Next base: position 135,415 of record JAQSVV010000155.1, read on the forward strand.
AGTGTGTCTTCTTCTTTCCCGTGTACTTCTATATTACGTGGCAGCTCGTCATCTTAACCATTACCTCCTTTCTATAGCCATAATTATCATGTATTGAAAACTTTTTTAAACAACCGATAAATAACAGAATTACCTAGCGTTGTGCATCCAGTCTTTCTTATTCCGTGTACGTTGTGCATTTCTATTGTTATGACCTCACAAAGATTATTGCATAATAAAAGTGTTTAGATTAACCTAATCATCCTCTCTATTGTGGCATACTTACTTTTATTTATTAGTATTATTGTTATTTTTCTTATCAAGACGTATTTTATCTATAGGGTAGAGTTTATAATAGCTATTGTTGGGTCACTTTAGATGTACAGAAGATATATTTTGATTGATTTGACTTTCTGTTTTTTTTGGAGGCATCCTACAAAACAGAGTAGAGAAGTTATGTGTGCCAAGTATGGCAAGCCAAGAGTGACTACAAAACATACTTTTAAAAGCAAGTGTCATGTTCTTATTACATGATATGAGGTTCCTGATAACGAAATTAGAAAGCCACATCAGCAAATAACAACCTCAGACTAGCAGACTAGCATCTAATCTAGACATTGCCTGCATTACAAGTAAAATTAAAGTACTGTCCCTACAAATAGCAATAACTAACAACACATTTTGTTTATTGTAAGGTGTAGGTTCTACAAAATCAATTTCAAAAAGCTATTCGCTATCACGTTTCCCCATAGTCTAACATCTCTGGCCCCGGACAAGAATATTATGTCCCGGCATTTTGCGTAACACGCAAATCACCGTCAATTGTAATGCACTTACTTTGGCCCGAGATGGTAATGCACACACTTAGATTAAAAAATGTCCAGATGGATAGTACGCCACTGAGAATTGAAGCCAAAAACACGGGGGAAAAATTTCCCGCGTCGTACGATCCATACGTCAGTCGCCTAGTAACGCTCCCCGCGTAAACTACGTCACGAGTCCGTGTTTTAATATTTTAAAATAAAAGTTTTTGCTGTGAAATGGTTTATAATAACATTCCAAAAAAAGGAATATGCCATAATATATCATTTCATTATGTTAGCATTCAATTTCAGTATGCATTTTTTTATTTCCGCATTTTAAATACGTAAACAAAGAAGTGAACAATTTGACACTGTGACGGACGCCACAACTGTTGAGGGTTGCCATGGGCATAAAGTTTTTTACCGATTATTTGTAACTTTAGAGACTTGAAAAAAAAGAAACGAGTTATGAAAAAAAGAGTTTTTTTCGAAAGATATTTTTTTATGAGTGTAACCGCGTTAGCTAAATTACTGAATTCAGAACGCTCTGTCCATTGTCTCAAAGTCTAATAAGTTAGACTCAAATAAGAACTCAGATTCAGATTAAGAGTCGAATTAAAAGTCATACTCGGGGTCAAATACAGAGTCAGACTCGGTAAGACTCAGTCAGACTCTTTCAGATTCGGTCAAAATCGGTCAGAATCTGTCAGACTTGGTCAAATTCGGTCAGATTCAGTCAGACTCGGTCGGACTCTGTCAGACTCGGTCAGACACTGTCAGACTCGGTCAGTCTCGGTTAGTCTCTGTCAGACTCGGTCAGACTTTGTTAAATACTGTCAGACTCGGTCAGACACTGTCAGACTCGGTCAGATTCTGCCAGACTCGGTCACTCTCGGTTAGTCTCTGTCAGACTCGGTCAGACTTTGTCAAATACTGTCAGACTCGGTCAGACACTGTCAGACTCGGTCAGACTCGGTCAGTCTCGGTTAGTGTCTGTCAGACTCGGTCAGACTGTCAGACTCGGTCAGACACTGTCAGACTCGGTCAGATTCTGTCAGACTCGGTCAGATTCTGTCAGACTCGGTCAGTCTCGGTTAGTCTCTGTCAGACACGGTCAGACTGTCAGACTCAGTCAGACTCTGCCAGACTATAATGTAGTAGGTACTTACATTATAATATGAAATGAATCGCTAAATGTGTTGCGGTGTTCCTAAGCGGTAAAGTTGCTCATGACAAATTACACAAAATAAAGAAATAATGTTAAAACTCATCAACCGTAATGATAAAAATCATGTCATTACTGTACGTAAAATACTAAAAATCTCCCACATTTTAAGGGTAATCTCCGCCACTGGTATTACACGTACATTGCACACAAACGCAAATCCGATACGTAATACACTCCGGGGCGGGGCGCTCACTCACACATATTTAAAAAAGTCACTTCACCTATAGCGTTTCGTTTTGTTTCGAACACGGAATCTGGACATTCTTTAATCTAAGTGCACACATAATAAAGGATTTAAACCTTAGATTAAAGAATGTCCAGATTCCGTGTTCGAAACAAAACGAAACGCTATAGGTGAAGTGACTTTTTTAAATATGTGTGAGTGAGCGCCCCGCCCCGGAGTGTATTACGTATCGGATTTGCGTTTGTGTGCAATGTACGTGTAATACCAGTGGCGGAGATTACCCTTAAAATGTGGGAGATTTTTAGTATTTTACGTACAGTAATGACATGATTTTTATCATTACGGTTGATGAGTTTTAACATTATTTCTTTATTTTGTGTAATTTGTCATGAGCAACTTTACCGCTTAGGAACACCGCAACACATTTAGCGATTCATTTCATATTATAATGTAAGTACCTACTACATTATAGTCTGGCAGAGTCTGACTGAGTCTGACAGTCTGACCGTGTCTGACAGAGACTAACCGAGACTGACCGAGTCTGACAGAATCTGACCGAGTCTGACAGAATCTGACCGAGTCTGACAGTGTCTGACCGAGTCTGACAGTCTGACCGAGTCTGACAGACACTAACCGAGACTGACCGAGTCTGACCGAGTCTGACAGTGTCTGACCGAGTCTGACAGTATTTGACAAAGTCTGACCGAGTCTGACAGAGACTAACCGAGAGTGACCGAGTCTGGCAGAATCTGACCGAGTCTGACAGTGTCTGACCGAGTCTGACAGTATTTAACAAAGTCTGACCGAGTCTGACAGAGACTAACCGAGACTGACCGAGTCTGACAGTGTCTGACCGAGTCTGACAGAGTCCGACCGAGTCTGACTGAATCTGACCGAATTTGACCAAGTCTGACAGATTCTGACCGATTTTGACCGAATCTGAAAGAGTCTGACTGAGTCTTACCGAGTCTGACTCTGTATTTGACCCCGAGTATGACTTTTAATTCGACTCTTAATCTGAATCTGAGTTCTTATTTGAGTCTAACTTATTAGACTTTGAGACAATGGACAGAGCGTTCTGAATTCAGTAATTTAGCTAACGCGGTTACACTCATAAAAAAATATCTTTCGAAAAAAACTCTTTTTTTCATAACTCGTTTCTTTTTTTTCAAGTCTCTAAAGTTACAAATAATCGGTAAAAAACTTTATGCCCATGGCAACCCTCAACAGTTGTGGCGTCCGTCACAGTGTCAAATTGTTCACTTCTTTGTTTACGTATTTAAAATGCGGAAATAAAAAAATGCATACTGAAATTGAATGCTAACATAATGAAATGATATATTATGGCATATTCCTTTTTTTGGAATGTTATTATAAACCATTTCACAGCAAAAACTTTTATTTTAAAATATTAAAACACGGACTCGTGACGTAGTTTACGCGGGGAGCGTTACTAGGCGACTGACGTATGGATCGTACGACGCGGGAAATTTTTCCCCCGTGTTTTTGGCTTCAATTCTCAGTGGCGTACTATCCATCTGGACATTTTTTAATCTAAGATTTAAACATAATTGCGTGTCGATTTTGTAAAGATGTCAACACCCATCGTCAGGCAGACGCACCGGGTTGGCGGGACGAATCGCGTAGCCGGGCCAATCTTCAATTTTTGGACTTCCGTTTTGGATAATGACGCCCGATACTTTTACTGCTGGTGCAACCATCCATTGACAAAAAACGAAAATAAATATTATTTTAATTTCATTTTAGTTAAACGTAATTAAAATATTTTATATTTTTGTTTTTTGTCAATGGATGGTTGCATTAACAGGAAAAGTATCGGGCGTCATTATCCTAAACGGAAGTTCAAAAATTGAAGATTGGCCCAGCCCGTACTTGCGATTACCTATTCGCCACAGTCATACTATGTTTTGTGACATTAGGAAAGCGTTCCACTAACCTCTACAGATTTCGCTTTCTATTATCAGTGAATTCAAACATTATTTGGATGCCCGAATCCTAATATTAGCGGGTAAAAAGTGCCACTTTCTTTAGCAAAAACCAGTTTGCACGCGACTACATAAATAAGAGATTAGTTCGTCTACCGGATTGAGTTTTAACGTGATGCTGTGTGATAATTTATGGATATCTTAAGCATGTGTATATAACGGTCTAGCTGCCCGCACAAGCTTCTTCCCGCATTGGCCGATTTTCATATTTTTTACTTGGAACCCCAAAATCCTTTCTTATCTACAATGCCAAATTCAGTCAATAATTTGGGCTATGCGATGAAAGTCAATCATGATGATAACGATTTTATATGAATAATAAATAGATAAAAAACATACCTGCTTATGGGTAACTTAGGCACGAGTATGTGCATAACGGATCAAATCGAAGTCCAGTTAAAGAGACTATTAAAAGCGAATCGATTTTGCGCAGCATTTTTGCGTCTGCGTACATGGATGGTTGGGGGAATATCTAGGAATACACGCAGTCATTACGAGATGCGCTGTGATGCACACAATGCATGATTCGTGCAGGTATGCATCGTATACGCAGGGCTACGGTGGGACACCACAAAGGGGAAAAACAGAAAGCGTATTTCTTAACATATTGCCGACTGTTCTAACAACAGAGGGTCTAATAGGAAAAAAATACGTTCCGATCTGTTTTATCTGGAACTCCGAAGATTATATTTTTATTTTCATTGCTTGGTTTTTGAAAGTTTTGTAAAACTCTCAGTAAGGACTCTGAACCTTCTGTAGTTGCATATTACATAGTGTCCGACCGAAACTGATTTTTCAGCCGAAACCGAAACCGAACTTTCGGCCTTGCTCTCAGTTTCGGCCGAAACCGAAACCGAAACTTTTTAAATCATTCAAAATTTCGATTATTTATTTTTTTGAAATTAGGTAACTGTTTTTTTTAAACATAAATTAATGTACTGAACAACACATTTTTTTTCACGATTCGATTTGCTCCGATACTAAAAATTGTTTGTTATAATGAGCACAATCACGTGTTTAAGTATCGTACACTAATTGCCAGTCACCCCATATGGGGACAGACAAACACATAGCTGAAAGTGACTTTGTTTTATACTACTTAATGAATAGTGAATGAATACAAAATTACTGTGTTGAAAAAAATGTTTTTTTTCAAAGAACAAACCGCTATCTTATGTTTCGAATATAGTCACTACTTTATTTTCTTTTTTTTTTGCGTGGTAAAATCATCAAATGAGTCCTCCCACTCCGGGCTGGGCGGGAGGGACTGTCAGATTTCTACTGACTAAAATCCACGGTGTCCTTCGATAGCTCTTTATGTTCCGGGGTCACGGTAAGGAAATAATCCCGCGACCCCGGCAGGCTTTGGCCCTCTGAGAGGGGGGCCCCATCATTATGCTGACGCTCTTTAAGGCGCGCGTGGGACACAACGCGCCGTCGATCCAGGTATGGTCCATGGTCGGGCAGCGAGTTGCCCTTTACTCGCTGCCCGCATGCCAGACGTCTGTCGCCGTGGGCATCCACCACCCCGGATGGGGCGGAGGGAGGACACTGTCCTCTCTCGCGAGCGGCCCGCCTCCTCCTTCACGAGCATTACTGCTTCGCAGAAGGAGGCGACCGCTTCCCACTCCGTCTCGCCCCGCAGCATGGCCGCGACCAATGTTGGGCGCGAGAGGTCTCCGCCTATCGCAGCCGTGAGTACACGTCGCTGCTCTGTTCAAGCGGGGCAGTCTTGCACCGTATGCTCCACCGTGTCCTCCGGGCGATCTTCGCAGTGGTGACACCCAGGCGTTTCCGCCTTTCGCATCAGACACAGGTACGTCCCGAAACTTCCGTGTCCGGTGAGGACCTGCGTCAAGCGGTAGGTCAGGACGCCATGACTTCTCTCCAGCCACTCCTCAAAGAGGGGTCTTACCGCCGCGATTGTGGCGTGTCCGATACAGTCACTGCTGCCTAACGATTGACAAATTAATAATTAACGTACGTAACAAAAATATTTTATTATGACATGAATATACAAGACATACTATTGGCAGTTAATTCAAAACATAACCTCAACTCGCGATCAAATGGACGGTGGCAAACGTAGAGCCCCGCCGCGCGCCGCTAGCGAGCAAGCACGTATTAGCTACGAATTTTACCGAACGACGCACGAAAATGCACGAACACCTGAGTTTCGGCGAGGCCGAAAGTTTCGGCTATATTTTGGCCGAAACCGAAACTATGGCCGAAACTAGATTTTTTGGCCGAAACCGGCCGAAACCGAAACCGAAACCAAAATTTCGGTCGGTCACTAATATTACATGACCTGGCGCACTCGGGACGCAGAATGCGCCCGCGCAGCAATTTTACCTTTTCGCCGATTGTGGCATGCAATGCGGTGTAGGAGGTGCATAGGGGAAGTAGAGTTTGCAAAGGAACCTTACACTAATTACCTTATACTTTGTTGTCTTAGAATTCTTCGAAGAAATTGGTATTTTGATAAAACTGCATAATGCATTCAAACTTTAGGATTTAAAATGACCTAATCTTAAATCTATGCTTGTTACGGTTACTTACATAGAATAGTAATGATTATGAGTGACGTTTGATGTCAGAATAACACTGAACAGCGAAAATTAGCAACTTGAAACTCTCAATCAGTTACATAAAATCGCTAAATCACGGATTAACAATCCGTGATTTAGCGAATCGAAGTCAATAAATAAAATTGCGAGACTCATCAAACGTTACGTCTTCTTCCGTCTGATTTATTAAACACATAAAATATTAAGTTTGTTACACAACGATATCTAAAAACTTATCATTCATGTATTTTACTTTCACTGTGAAGAGAATTTTTAAATTGGCAATACTTTTATGCTATCGGCGCAGGAGTGCGGGCGCGGCGGGGATCGTTCCCACGCCGCAATTATCGGTTGCCTACACTTACCCTTAATTCCCTCCTGCCCTCCTACCAGTTCCTCCAATGATCCCTCACAGACGCGTTCACGAATTTGAGTCACGGACGCAAATCATGTGTACGATTGTAAAGGAGAAAATATTTAAGGCTTCAAAGGAGTTTTAAGTTGTCCGAGTGATTTAAATCAACATGATGTTGCTATCGTCAAAAATTGCGTAACTGTGGCTGGTCAGGAATTTGATAGATTTATTATACGTTACTCATTTATATACCTACTTTATTATTATAATTAGGTACGTGTGTCTTCACTGCAAAACAGCTGAACAGATTTGGTAACAGACAGATGGGACAGTCATGCGTTGGGCAAATAAAGCTATGGGCGACAACTAGTATTGTTATAATTATCACAAAATCATAAAGACCGAGTCAAAAATACCTTACATTTTAGAGTAAAAACAGAGATAAAATAGAGATTAGATAAACGAATGACCAATAAAATTTATTTTTAATTAACTGTCACAAATTACTTCAAACTTGTTAGCGGGGACATCACAGAAACATAAGCACACTTAAATAAAATAAATTATCAGAACTTGGCACCTATTACGAACTTAAGTTAGATTTAAGCGAGATAAAGTTAATGCTTATTAAGTTTATATCTAAGAGGAACGTAGGCGTTCCTTAAAATATTTCGTGGACGAACATAATGACTTACCGATAATGATCGGTATAATAACACGTTTAAAATAATAGTCCAGAGCCTCAAGTCTGCTATTGCAATAATGTCAGAATAGCATAACATTGATTTCATATTATTGTTGATTTTGACCAGTTTAGTAATCTACTAATAAAATGGCGTCATTATTATGACTGTCAAATGGTCTACCATTGACACTCCATTGAAAGAAATGGCATAGAATGATAATCTCGTACGATTGCATAGAACACTAATAAATAATTATGTAAAAAGATGAATAATTAAATGAAATCTGGCATGAATAAATGTTCAAATGTCATTTTAACTTAATTCTATTACGAGACCATTGACCGACCAATGAATTAAGTGGTTTACGAGTTTTAGCAAAATGACGATGGGATTGTGTAAATATTTAGATTGAATTAATTGAATTTAGTTTTAAATATTGTATATTTTGAAATTGAATGTATGGCAGAGTTTATGATTACTTACTTTGCTATTAGGTATTAACCAAGGTCTAGTTCATTTATTGTATTTTATATCGTGAATTTTTAATGTATTATTTATTATCAAACATCTATTTATTAGAAAACGTAACTCAGAATGAGCGAACGACACATAAATGTTTATATTATTAATATAGACATAACTTAATTACGACAAGAAATGCCATTATGTCACGGAAACTTAATTAATTACAGGTATCAACTTATAAGTTAACGTTTTGTCATAAATGTCAATAAAAACAATAAATTTATTCCAAATCATTCAAGTTATTAGTTTACGAGTATGGAACTAAAAATTGTCCAATACATACAAATCTGAAAATCGGTTTACGGCAAAACATAAATTCGCGGTCAAATAAGATTTAGATACTCGCAACACTGTTTTTGCTGGATTTCACCTTCAGACTTAAGAAGAAAATAGAATAATATTCGACCAAACAAAACAGATATACAAAAAGTTTGAATCCTCATAAAACCATAGATGGGCATTTTTACAAAAATGCATAGGTGTGTGTTTAGTCCTGTCCCTCGAAAAGATTGTCGTTTTTCTTTTCTAATATTACCCGTATCAACAAAAGTCATTAACTTTAGTTTTAGCAGACATCTAGGTTTTATTCCGTTAATAACTTAATTCCCCAAGTACTTGATTATATAAATTAAATATTTAATAAGTGATAGGGAGATAGCATTTTGGCTTGTCCCTGGACTGTGCAGGTATATTTAACATACAATAATTACGTTCTATCCTTAGAATTGACTACAGGTATACTATTTTATTTCTTCAAAAGATTGTGGTAGACTATTTTAAAGCATAATTAAAATATTATATATTTAATTGATTAAATTATGGGAATTTAAAAATAGAACTTAAATTGTGAACAACCTGACACGTCAAGCTTGTTACCGTATTTTTTCCGTGATTAAAAAAATGTTGGTACATTTTATTGATCTAATAGCATCACCAGAAGCTTTAAGTCATCCACCATTTTGAATTATGTCAGTTTTGCCCGGAGACTGTGTGAAAGTGCGCGTGCCCAGCACCACTCATCGTTCGGTAGAAAACTTTCTGTCAAGGTAGGTTACCAAAATTTTGTATAATTTATTATGTAAACAAAATGATTGTGATAGTTATTGAAAGCTTTAACATCTAGCTTTATAAATAAATAGTTAATGACCAATCATTGCAATCGTACCTATTTATATTTAATATAAATCGCGAAAAGGTAAGGTAACGTTACGTCAGTTTTGTGTGGTAACATATAGGCCTGACAAGCAAAGTAACAAAATTGACTATTAAGAAGATTACACAATTTACACATGCTACTTTAACAACTTGGTTTAAAAGAGGTTGTGATAACATAGAATACAACTATTTATTTTTAATAGGCTGTATTTATAAATAAGTATATAAACAACAGCATAGCAACTAAAAGAGTTTTTTTATTTATTTCAGATCTGCATTTTGAATCCACGCCTTGCATTTGAAATTACTATTCGTTATTGTTAATAATAATGGAAAAATACCTATACTTACTATTTATCGTGTAAAATGTGCATCATTGATACCAATATATCAAGATAATTTGATGTTTTTGGATAAGTTTCAATTGTGATTGATTTGGAAAGAAAAAGCTCAATAAGTACCTCATTAGTATAAGAAAACATAACCTAGTGTAAATGCTTCGTAACAATTTTGTTACCATCAGCTTTGTTATTGTCCCCCTAATTTTCAAGTCAAAATCTTTTTTTGTTGATTAATTTAAATCATTAAAACTTAAATTCCGATGTTAATTAAATGACAAATTTCAATAACAAGACATGTTTTATATTCATTTTGTGGACTTTCCTATTTTAATTGGAATAATAGAATATCGTAATGTTCGAATGTCATCACTGGTAACAAAATTGTATTATGGACACATTTTTCTTGGTTATATTATAACATATCGTATTTTTTCAAATTGATTTTGTTGATCCAACGTGTGCTCTTTTATTTCGTATTGAAGAAAATTTGATGGTTTTGATTGTTTATTTTTTAATCGCATTTAATTTAAGTAACAAACCTGACGAAATATCATTGACTTGCCCTCTATTTTATTTTATTTCTCATAATTACGAGATAAATTATTGGTTTTAAGCTAAAAATCGTAAAATATAGAGAATAATGAAATGCAAACAAGTACAATCTCACATAAAAAATGTGGTTGAAATTAAATCTTACTTCTTAAAATACCTATATTTTTTTGTGAAAATGCCCAGATTCGAAAAAGAAAGAAAGAAAAAACGTTTATTGGCACACGACACAAGTGAAATACTAAAAAAATAAATAAAAGAAAGACTTGATCTAGACAGTGACCCACTGTCCAAACTTAGGCACCACGATAACGACACAAGAAATTTCCAGAGGCGGCTGCTTATCCGGCTCGAAGGACCATGTAAAATACCTAACACACGTCCAGGGAGTATCGGAACAGAAGGGACTTTATAAAAATCGTCTTCTGTGGTTCATAATGTCACAATAACAGATACGCAATGTTACTCATTAAATAACGGATACGCCATAATATCCATGTAACGGAAATGTCACGCACAATTATTGTGTGCACATCATTATTTTGTTAGTACGCTTACTTTTTGAGTGACTGCCTTCTAGTTACGGATAACAATAACCACTCTACAAAACACGTTTGGCACAAGATTAAAAAAAAAACAAGTAAGCCAGCACATCAACCTACCCCAATTTAACAAACTTTAACAGATTTTCAACTACATAATATATCACGATATCAAAGGCTCATGTTCGATTGTGAGACAGATTAGGGTAGGTTAAGGTGCTGGCGTCTGTACTTAGCACGAGACACATCATTTACCGATGATATAGCTTCTGGACACATCTCCATAAAATAAAGCTTAATGATCTAACTATGTCATTCATTTAAAATCTACAGTTCTAAAGACAAGATAGACAGGCATGTCAAACTTGTAAAAAGCCAGTCTATTATTATTATTAAAGCTTAAAAAAATAGTTAAATTATGGATTTCCAAATATTAGATTCTGAAATCCATAATTTGTTTGATGAAGTGCGTTGCCTGGGCGACGCCGACGGGACGCCCACCGGGATGCGTGTGCGCACGTTTTCGGCAGTTGTCGTGATCTGCGCGGCATTCCTCCTCATTGTGAGGACACATTCCCTACATAGCGATATGCTCGTGATTTCGGCTTAAACGCATTGTCTTCCGTTTTCACGCTTCTTAAGCCACGATAAGATATTTACAGAAAAAATCGATGAAATATTTTTGGAATGCTTGCCAATGGATGGTATTTTTTTAAGGATAACGTTACTTAATTAATTAACTACAGAAAAGACTAGAATTATAGCAGTGAAGTCTCAGAGTGAAGTGATGTGGATACTACCTAATAAAACTTAGTTTATTAAATCTTTCCAAAGATCTACTTAAACATCAACCCATACCCAGGTTTTTCTAATCAACTAGGTATACATAAGGAAACGGACGTGTTTCACGCGAAAATCAATTACCCCACAGCTCATAAATTAATGTAGGTACCACTCATAGAAATATTCTAATACAGGGAACCTCATATTACATTTACTTATTTATTATTTAAAACACCCGACGTGTGTGGCCGGCGAGTACGCTTAATGAAAGTAATTAATTTGGTCTACTAAACGATAATAACTTCAGACATAAATATTTTTCCTCGCAGAACTTTACCGTCTGTTGTGGCGCATATTTTGTAACGTGGGTATTGTATAATTAAGTGCGTATTTCAAGTATGTAATAACAATTATTATGTGAGAGCTGTAAAGTAATGTTGGACGCAATAAAACCGTGAAATTGGCGTCAGAATAACGAACGACACAGCCTCAAGACTCAACAAACTGTCTCACTTTCCAATTTCTTGGAATGTAAAACGCGTACCTAAATGTCGCATTTATTTTATGATGTTCGTAAATAAAGAAAGTAATAAAATTGTCACCGTATGGGTTAAACAAAAATCTAAAACGACGCTGTAGGTAAGCATTTTATATTTTTAGGGTGCTGTGAATGACCCAAGAAACAGTTGATTCAAAATCATCTCAAGATAAAAATTAAAGTTACTATGGATTTGCCATTGTTTCGTGAACCCATGTAACAGAGGATAGCGATGCAGAAATTTCCAAATACAAATCTGCAACAAATTTTAATTGAGAATACTCGGTAAAGATGTGTGGAAAGTGGAAACACAGCCCAGAGTTAAGAACCTATCTACCTACCTAACCTAACCTAATAGGTACCTATTGAAAGTCATAATGACGCCTTTAGGTAAATTATCAAACTTGTCAAAATCAACAATGATAGACCCTTCCGACGCTATTGTAATAGCAAACTTGAAGCCCTGGTTTGGGAACACAGGCATTAAAATAATTCCATAATGCACAATGTATGTGTTTTATTTCGAGCGTCTCTAGATGACTCCGATTCGACGCAATGATGCAACTTAGGCGAAGGAAAACATATTTGTCTTATCGACTGAGAGAAACTTTCAACGTTTACGGTGTATACTATAATGATATTCAGCCATTACGAAGTAAAAAAGAGAAAATAAATCGCAAAATATCTCCATCGGTCGTATATTGCGAAGAAAAGTATTATCTGCATTCAACGCGAATCTACACATGCAAATACGTATTGCGTGTATGGTGATCTAAGAGATCCGTGAAGATATATAACTTTGCAGTTTTAGATCAGGTATTTATGTGCACAATAGAGGTAAATAAGTTTGCATTATAATATTATGTCAACAATATCTAAATGCTAGCGGGAAAGCTTTAATTTATGATGAGTAGTACTTACGATAGCCACGTTACTTTACGGTAAGTTGAACAACGCACCATTTCAAATAAATGTCGGAGTTATTATGGAAAAAAAAATACAAATCAAGCACAAGATAACAAAACACAAAAACAGGTGTTTATTCTGTCCGCTTCAAAAAGCGTGAGAAGTGTTAAAACGTTTGCCCTTAGAACTTATTGTTTGACTCTTAGCACCTGACAATTAGTGGCTCGTGACTGCCGCATTTCAACAATTTCACCCGATTTCATTCTATACCACTTGCTCTTTGAGCATAATGTATTTGTTACAGCCAAAATAGTAAATCAGTTATTATACAATGTACATAATAACCAGTCATTATTCATAATGAGTATTCAATTTAGTCAAAGCGATAAATGACACAGAATTCCAGTTATTTTGTAGCTCCTTCGGATTCATGGTTGGGTAAACCTGGAATCCAAATATACTCGTACATATTTGGGTAACTGATTATTCGGTCTGTACCCAAATGGCGTCAGCTAGTTGACCAGACATTATTCAAAAACATAAGCTAAATAAAGATATATTTACTTTGACTGTAGCATATTGACTTATGCAAATGAACCTTTCATGGATGACTCTACCTATGACCGAATGTTTACGGCGGCTGCAAATCGTGTCCCGCGGCTAATTCGACGTCTTCCACTGCGCTCGCATGAGTGAGCTCAATTTGAACTGTGAGAATGTGCCGAGATTTTTTTAAGAGGAGGGCGATGTCGATAGTGTATCAGTACGGGGAGCCAGTGTTGGGCGCGAAGCCGCGGACGGTGGGCGGCGCGCGCTTCGGGGATTTATGCCGAGACGAGCGCGAGTCACTGGTGCGCCTGCGCACGGGAGCCGCCGGGTAGTCCGGGAGCGCGCATCCCCGCGGGAGGGCATTGTTTCGCGCACTTGCCCACTCTCATTGTTATGACTGCAACTTGATTATTTATGCCCAATAATCCGCTCAGCTGACTATGGTATAAATCTCGTTATTATTAGTATCCGGTGAGGCATAAAGCACGGCCGATTGTGATTTTAATCGTTTATTAATTAACTTCCAGAAATCACGTTTAAAGATTTACCGCCACCGTATAGTGAACGAGTGAATGATTTTGACGGTATTGAAAATCAAGGATTGAACAATACGGTACGTTTCTTTGAAACATGAAAATTGTAATACCTAACCGTGAATTGTTGTTACAGTTAAAGTGACTTGTAAATTCCAGAGTAACGCACCTCCAGCATGCGAAGTCTTAGACTTGCTAGCGGACTGCAGAATATCGTCTGCAACAGATGACAATCCCGATACAAGTGTTGAGTACTCCGAAATTAAAGATATGGGTCTTTGGCACTCCACACCTTTAGCCCATCGACATAAATCCAAGATCTCACTTACATGGGTGTTAAAAGAAAACTTAGAGAACGCGAAACTGACGGGTGATAAGTTTCAAACTGAAGATAGAATAAAAAATACTATAATCAAAAGTGAAGTGGATAAGAACCACAATCAGAAGCCAAATGAAATCGAACGTTACAGAAAGTGCAAGCCAAGAGATGTGAAAGATAGGGTCGTGGGACGTAATGAGTATTACCATAATCTTAGGTTTAGGAACGCGTGTGAAGAGTTCGCTAACGTGCACGACACTTACTCAGACACCAGTGTTGGTACAGAAGAGTACGTGAGAAGGAAGCACAGGCATCGACATAGAAGAAAGAAGAGGAACCAAACTGGAAAATTTGGATATGACATCAGAGATTTGGACAGCTTCCTTACAGAGGTGAGAAATTGATTAATTTCATTATTGATTTACAGTTATACCAATCACTTAAAGGCTCATAAGAAAAGATAAGTTACGAACCCTTTTAAACATAACAATGTATCAAGTAACCCAATTTAATTTGTAAGAAGTCATTCATCATTCTTTGACATTCGTTGCAGCGATATTAACGGATCTTTTTTACAAAAGAATTTAAATGCACCTGTAAATCTCGATCATTATTCATTTCTTGGAGTTATTATGACGTTACGATGTACATACGGTTTTTGTGCGTTACCTCGGAGCATAAACCCGATTGTACAACGTAAGCCGCGAAATTGGCGCAAAATTGGACAACGCATAAATTGCAAGTCATTTATAAAAATTTCGATATCCTCCCGAAGTTTTTAATACAAAAATTCGGGCAAACAGTTTTGGGTTGGAAGATTTTGAAGCAATTTTATTTCAATGGTTAGTTGTTCAAAATAATGGGCCTTAAGTGAATGTTTTTTTAGAGTTGCTGTAATGTGGGGTTACAAGATAATCTCGAGAGGAGAAAGCCATTCATCAAAGTGGTTTATTTAAAACAGCAATATATCTTTGTAGGGGTTAAACGTTACGGTGTTAATTGTGCGGACGGCAATACAATATTTCACGAGAGACTTTTAAAAATCGACATGCGAAGTCTCGATAATTTGTAATTGACCTTTGTTGAACAAGAAATTTAAAGCTCTTTGGAAAATGATTGCATACTACAGAGTACCGAGCATAATCATTTCTAAGTAATTAATTGTTAGATTGAACGCGTCCAGCAATGTACTTTCACGTTTTATCTATTATGATGGTAATAAAAACAAGCTTGTTTGTAGCTGAAAGAAACAACAAATTGTGAGAGTATCAGCGTAGGTATTAGCAACATGACATGTGTTTAATATATTGATATTACAAACTGATACAATTGTTTTAGTTGCAAACACATAGTACAGTACAACAGAAATGTTTAGTTCTCCATGATTTAGTCAAGTCACATCTTAGTCACTTTCAATATTGATATGTGAGAATTATAATGATTTTCGTAATGAAATATGATGATCAGTTCACTGTTTTGGGCGCAAAAACTTTCGCTTTCGCATTTATAATATTATCCTTTAGGGAAGTTAGAATTATTGGGGTATGTAGCAGGAATTCGGAATTTCTTAGGAGCCGAGCAGCCTGGCCCGCGGGGGTGGATGTTTGACTGGTTAATAGCACATGCCCCTTAATAACTGTGTGTCTTGGTATGGCCATGTGATGAGGGGTCACAATCATGTGACTAAGAGAGTGATGGTATGAATTTTCATGGATGGAGAAGTAGAGGAAGACCAAGAAAAAGATAGATGGATTGTCTAAGGAATGATATGAAAGAAAAAGGAATAAATGATACTGCGAAGTTTGATATAGCAGAAAGGAAGAAGTTTACGTGTTGCGGGAACCCCAAGCAAATGTGACTTGGGCAGGAGGATGATGCCCCTTTTACACGAGACTTAAATTGGCGAACTATTGGGGTAATACAAGTTCACGTTTTCACATGATTAACGTCTAACAATTTAATTAAAACAGGCGCGATTTGCGATGTTGTTGATGCATACATACTTATTTTAGCCGAAGTTTTATTTTATTTGAAGTTGCACGAAGCGAAACGAAGTGCCCTTTTACACTATCGTATCGGTCAACTTCTAATAATAGCCTAAAGCCTGGCTCGTACACTACTCGCGAAGTTGACCGAATATGATAGTTTAGAAGAGCACTTCGCTTCGCTTCGAGCAACTTCCGCTCGCTTCGGGCAACTTCCATTTTTTGTCGGTTTTTGCGACCGAGTCAAAGGGCACAATGAGCTCTTCACGAAGTTGCACGAGTGTGTAGTCACATACTTCGGGACTTCGATCAACTTCGACGAGTACTTCGTCGAGGCAACTTCGCGAGTAGTGTAGGGCAGGCTTAACTATCACAATTTTAGCAAAGGGCGGGCGACGGGATGCGACGACACGGTTGGTGCAGTGGCCGAGCGATCGACTGCTGCGCAGAGTGTCGTGGGTTCGATCCCCGTATGGAATAAATATTTGTGTGATTTGCAAGTACTTAGTTGTTCTGGGTTGGGTATTTGTGTATCCGAGTTTCTATGTTTGTGAAAGCACCCACGATACAGGAACAAATTCTACTTTAACGAAGTCACAGGCAGAAGCAATAACCATGCACTTTACAATGGGGAAGGCAAGTGTCAAAGTGAAAATGACAGTTTGGTCCCCAAAGAACTGTAAAATCAAAGGAATTTTCAGAAAAAAAACCATTTATTGATGTAAAATGACTAGATGTTGTGTAATAAGCTGTAAAAATGATGGAATACACTTTTCAAAATAATATCTACTTTTCTTTTGGAGGTTATGTACCAGTATTGCATCGCTCGAAAATCGAAGAATTATCACCTGGAACGAGTTTTGTAATAGTTGTGGTGTTAAGAAATTAAATATATTGTGATATTTCTCGAATCTAAATAGAAAAAAAGGTTAAAATTACTGACTTAAAACATTATGATATTTTATCAAAATAGAAAGTCAAAACCAGCATTATATTCTTGATAAAGGAGAGGACAGGTAAAACATACCTAAACTCAAAAATTGAAACCTCAACTACAAGTAATTGTGGATTTATTACGGTAAAATCAAATGTATAACCACTCAATTAAATCACTTTTTTCCTCTTGTAGATGCGCCACGGCGTCTTAATTCTTCTTTTAGTATATAGTACTTGCATGGACGAATAATTTTCCATATTTGTTTTGTATTTATACTCAATTTTTATAACAAATAATCTTGTTTGTTTTTTTGAACAAGGTAGACGTGGGGACCAACTATCGCAGCGCCATCTACGATTAGCTTTGAGTTGCCATCCCCATTCTAATAAACCTTAACTTTCCCTATTCCAGGCTTCAATAGATCGTCCGGGCAACATACCGGTAGTCATCGCATACCCCAGCACTCTATACCAAACGCAGAAGGACATCCAGCAAGAACTGCCATTACCGCTGGGTACAGTCGTGAACGCAGTGTTCAAGAACGAGCAGTGGCTGTATGCGCAGACGCCGCACGGTGACGAGGGATACGTGCTGTATAGTGCGTGCTTGCCGCTGGGCATACTGCCTAACAGGTGAGACTGTATGGTGTGATCGCCAATGAATAGCCCAGCGAAATGATTTCTTTTTTTTTATTTGCTAGAGAGCGCCTGGGAAAGTGTATTTCCCCACTAGATGATCTGTCTTGTTTATTTTTTCCACTTTTAAAATATTTGATTTTAAAGGTTTAGTTAAAAAGATTTCAAGATGTAAAAGATTTTTTCTTTGGAAAATTAAATGTTTGTGTTTTCTAGTCTAATCCAAACATTTTTTCTTAAATTTTTAGTTACTCCCCTCCCCTCCCCTTAGCCATGTTTGCATTTCTGTCTTCGGCGATTATCGAAGAATTATTGGACCCGTTTTCAACATACCTAAAACCCATAAATGTCATCCAGCTTTTTTGGACTGTAAACTCATCCTACAAAAAAACTAACCATTTTCTATGTACTTTCCAGAACATCACCACAAAAGAAGACACCATGTTGGGAGAGCAGCACGGACATCTACCCGCGTCCATGCGGCAACCTCACGGACAACGAGAAGGAACAGCTGCGCGGGCGCACACGCTCCGAGTGCCGCTACCCCTCCAAAACACAACGACGCAAGTCCAAGAACTTGTGCGCTGAGAAAGACTTTGACACGCTATACTTAAAGACCAAATCCGTTTGTTCTAACATCGATAAAATACACGAAAAAGAAAATAGGGACCATAGACAAGTGAAAAGACAAACTCTATTGGTGGTGAACAATGATTATACTGGGAGTGTTTCAAATAAAACTTTGACAGTTCAAAAAGGGGATGTGGTGGTTTTAGTGCAGGGTGGGGGGGTGGAAACCGATGTGGATGCAGAGTGGTTTTATGTGAAGAAGAGGGATGGTAGCCAGGGGTTCATACCGGCTGCAGTAGCTGGACATGGATATATTTAAGTTTTCCTAAAGAAGTGGAACCATTCTCATGGTAGACATTTCAACAAAAGTGTGTTTGTATTAGACGAGAGGAAATAGAATTTTAACAGTTCGTCAATAAAGTTCAAATCAGTATTTGAAGCTTATTTGTAATGCTGTGTTGCAATACTGAGTTCTGCAAATTGCCTGCATTAAAAAAAGATTTTGAAACTGCTTAATAATTTCAATGTAGCAATAAGATTGTAAATAATAAAGTTTTGTTACACATTCATTCATTTATTGTCTTAAAATAAAATTCACACATTGATAACAGAAAAAAAATAAGACTACTTACCTATCGAAAGTGAAGGACCTGGTCTCTATAATTGAAGGTAGTACAGAGGTCTATTTCTGGACTGGAGCCAGCAATGGCCAGGACTTTGTTGGGAGTTGTTCTCAAAACTGCAGAGAACACTGTGGTTGCTGATACAGGTAGTTCCACCTTCACTTCTCCGGAGTAATTCAGTTGGTACAGGTGCTTGGCTGCTCCTCCTGCGAAGACGCAGTCGTCGTGGAAGAAGGACACGTGGATGCCGTGATCAGGGAGGTCAAATACGGTGACAGCGTCCAGAAAGCGAAGATGCCAGAGAGCCAGGCGTGGGCCTCCTCCGCAAACCTGCGAAAATATGGATTAAAACAATTAATAGGGAACTAAAAACATTTTATATCGCATTTTACGTATAATGCAATGTCTTACTGTAGAGATGCGTTTATAAGAGCACTCAACAAGTTTTATTTTACGCACGCGCATTCGTCACAGCGGTATGCGCACGCGCAGTGTTCGCCAGCAGCAACAAACATGACCTTTTCCTCTAAATAATATTGAGTGTTAATTGCACCAACAACACTGTTACGGGTTTGATAAATAAATAAATCAATATTGATGATCATACAACATAGGGCTCCTCTGAAACATGGAATAAGAGTCTTGTTTGTAAAAGCAGCCAAATTTTTTTTTATAGATTATACTTTTTTTAATAGGATTTTTTGTGTTTTACTGCTGAGCAAGGGCTTCCCCTTTTTCCTTCCAAACCCCTCTATTTTAGGAATAATAAGGTTACATTTATACTAATAATATTTCCTGAATATCAAACTATTTCTTATTAGAACAGTGCAATAATGTAAGGTGTATTGCTACTCACAATCCAGTCATCTCCTATAGCAGCAGACCCCACCCATTTGCCAATATCAGGCCGGCTCACTTTGCTGTTGGTATGGGGCTGCACTTTATTGTGCTTCTTGCCTGTGCGGGTGTCCCAGAGCATCACTGAGCCATCCTCACTGGCTGTGATCAATTGCTGGTTACTGTTAACAAATAAGTTAAAGTGTCACAAACAAAGAGTACATTGAACAGGGGATATCAAAGAGGTCATTTCTAATCTTTTTAACTAATTTCTTACAATCATATTCCGGAGAAAATCTTACATTAGCAAAAGTTGTTTGTGTGTGTCAGAAAAAGTTTTCCAAGACATAGAGTCAATTACTTTTAATATCAGAGAATTTAATTTAATTGCATTCTCTAAGCTTTAGTTGCCTACTTGAGCAAGAAAAGTGGTTATAACTTTTGAACTATAAAAACATTTGATCTTTCCCACATCCCTGCTTGTTTTATCCGTACTTCCTCGGACACTCTGTACAGTGCACAGTGATTTAAGTTTAAAGCTAACTGTAGTTAGTACATACTTGAAGTTTACATTTTTATGTAAAAAAATATACTCACTTTCCATGTACAGAATGTATGAAATCACTATGTCCCTTCAAAGTAGAAACAAGTGTTCCATCTTCCAAGTTAAAAACATAGATGTTACTATCACCACATCCTGCATATAGCCTTGACTCATCTTCAGACAACCATAGACTATTCACATCAGTCTGCTCCAAGGAGGATGGTTGTGAAGGAACCCTGATGGTCCATGAAGGTTTGCTTAGCTTAGAACTAACTATACTCTTCCAATCCCATCCAAAGATTTCATTAACTGTCCCCGCGATCAAAAACTTTTCTGTACTGGCTAAGCTACAGATTTGGCGCCCTGATTCGAGAGTGTGGGTGTATTTTGGCTTATTGTAATCTGATGTGAGAAGCTCCACAACGGGGTTAAGGATCCGATCCAGGCTGAAACAGAAATAAAAGTGTGAGAGAGGGTGGAGTAATGATAGAAGTTGAATATCACATGGAAACATTAGAAAGGCAAATAACACAAAAGACTACTCACTCAAAAACAGCAATCTGACTGTAAATATTACCGGCAACCAAATATTTCCCACAAGGTGAAACAGTTTGTGAGAGAACAGTGTTGTACAGGATTTTATCAAGCATGATTAAAATTGCACTCAAATAAAATAAAAAAAGGTGATTGATCGATCTTTTAAAATCTGTTAATTGCTTTCGTCAATTTGATGTTAATTAAAGAAAAACCACAACAACGAACCACAACAACAAAACAAACATAACCTCTCCATGCCAAACTTCATTGCACTTTTTTTGTATTTTTCTGGATTTGCTTCAAGGCCTTTGAGTCAACAGTTCATTGTAAACGCAGTAAACGTCAAAGACAACTACACTCAAAACAAAATGTCGATTGATTTAATTATTTTGATTGATAAATACACTTTATAAATTATAATACAATACAAGCTTCCTACCCGGGCGTTTTTAGAAACTCTGTGGACTCGTTTCTTTTTTTCGAAATGGTAACTCAGTCTCAAAGTTAACCATAAACCATGCCTTAAACCATAAAAAATGTACCTAGATTCTAGGTAGTCTGTGAACATAAAAAAAATCGGAACTAGCCAAGATGGACGTGTGTCTTAGAAATAAAAATTAAATTATCGAGGTGCTTGTAAATGGTGAGATATTTGTGTAGGTAATTGACCTATATAACTTCGTGTATGTGTCGACGGCGTCATAGTGAAGTCATTTCACTTTTGACACCTACATTGTGATTGTGCGGCTGAGCCTTACCCATCGCACAGCATGCCATTAAATTGA
Source organism: Agrotis segetum (assembly GCA_036375495.1). Taxonomy (NCBI): domain Eukaryota; kingdom Metazoa; phylum Arthropoda; class Insecta; order Lepidoptera; family Noctuidae; genus Agrotis; species Agrotis segetum. The sequence goes on from JAQSVV010000155.1 coordinate 157,416, forward strand.
TTTATGATTTTTAGGTAAATAAACCGGCAAAATGTATAATGGTATTGGTTTAACGACGCCTCGGGGTTCCGGTACAAATGGGTATGTGCAAAGAAACTGGGCAGGAGTGCGGAAGACCAAAGACTCGGTGAATTATCGTACCGAAGAAGAAATAGCCAAGTTGGACTCTGCGTCAAATAAACAACCTAACCGGGAGATCCTCGACCACGAGAGGAAGAGGAAGATAGAGGTGAAGTGTGCGGAACTTGAGGAGAGTCTCGAGGAGCAGGGGTGAGTAACTCATAATGAGTTTTACTTTGAACTTGTCTTGTTTTGAGTAACTAACTTTACGTGACGTAATAGTTAATGAGTTTTGAAGTAATTAGAAAAGTTGTTACGTTTCAGTATCTAATTTCATGCACTTTTTATCGTACACGTCATTCTGAGTGATTATTGTTAACGTCAAATTATTCTAGACATTGGTTCAGTTCCATTATCTTAACAGTAAAACTTCATAATTTTTATCAAAAGATCATACTTGTGTAGTTCTATAACATTTTATAAAAACAATAACCTAAAGCAGTCTTATTAGAAAACTTGTTATAACTATATGAAACGACAAAGTGATCCACGGCTCTTATATCTAACAATGAATCCAAGCGCCTATCGTAATACAAATCCGTAGAGGTTCTTAAACAGGCATGCATCAATAGATACTAAAGTCATAATGTATCAGAGATTTGCCACGCTTTGTGTATGAAAGGGCTTACTTCATACCATGTGTACTTGTATCTTCAATAGATAGTTATTAACTCCTTCGCCACCATGTGTGTCTTTCTGTCATACATTTTCTGGAAATAAGCTGTTTCACAGGCCATGTGTATCCAAATGTCACACGTATGAAAATCCAGGAAAAAAGGGGTGAAAAACAATATGATTAATATGTAGTTTTACACATCTGAACAAAAAAAAATTTTGTTCCTGGCGCTTAGTGTTAATTCTTCATTACTAAGATAAATGAAAAAAGAAATGTTTATTAATACTATAATACTATTGGCAATTCTTATTCCATATACAAATTTTATGATCAAAGCACTTAACATCATTTATTTTGTCTTCAGGGAATTGATATTTTGAAACCAAATATTACTAAACTATATTATTAAAACAAGGAAAGTGAAGTAACAACTGCTGCACAGCGTGTCAGTCATGTCGTTTTAATCCCAATATCTTGTTGACCGAGCTTCGCTCAGTTTTTAAATTGTCTATATCTTGGGAACCGAGCTTTTCTCCAACCTGGGACCTTGATAAATCGATTCCTTGAGCCGAAAAACCCCTAATCTGTAACTTTCATGAAAATCCTTAAAGCCGTTTCCGAGATCCTGATTATATATAAATATACAAGAATTGCTCGTTTAAAGATATTAGAAGTACAGAACAAATATTTGTATGTTCTACAATTAGTTGTTCTGGGTCTGTTTGTTTTTATGAAAGTTTCTATGTTTGTAAATGTACCCATGGTACAGGAGAAATTAAGAGTGATGGATAACATTAAAAATAAAAACACTATCAGCGGTGCAAACAGACTGATTACTAAATGAAATTAACAAAAAAAAAATACCATTCTGTTATCATTAAACATGGGAATCATTCCTTCGCTCCAATCCTCTACAGTTAAATTGGCTCTACAATAATATATGTTATCAATCAATCCTAACTATTATTATAAATGTGAAAGTGAATTCGTTTCTCGCATTTTAACATACATGAATACTACGTTGCCATTAGACATTAAAATTGCAATAAAAAATTTGACTTAGCTAAGTCAGTCTATACTAAGAATTAGATAAGGACATAGGTTTTACCATAATAAACCTGTTATTTCCTTCATTATCCATATATCATTACTTCCCACATTACAATGCTTATTAGTACCACTATCAAACAGCATAAGTAATAATAATACAGGTTGATTTTTTCAAAAATTTACTGCTTCGTATCCCAGAGAAGATTATTGATTTTCAAAATGGAATTACGCAGTTTTCATCAAAATGGTCCTCAACACTCCCTATATTTTTCGCTATTCGTCACAGCTACAGATTTGGCCATCCACCCCCAAAAAGAAAATTCTCCCTTTTAAAAAAAAGTATGTTATTATTTAACCTTCTTTAAAATTGGCTCTTAAAATGCACAGAATATTGGTCGTAATTCCACCAATAGCCAACCACTTGTTTACACAATTGCCTAGATCTGAAGACCTGTATTTTTATTTTTCTCTTTTGCAAGGTTGCTAATGACGACAATTCTGCCTGTCAGGTAGATGTGTTATAAAAAGTTTGTGAAATATCTAAAAACAAAATCTTTGTAACAGCCAATGACATAGACTCAACAAAAAGTAGTTTCGTTTTTTAATAAGAGTGGAAGTGAGATTTTTGACACTCTCATCTTGCAATAAATAAATTAATGTACTTTTTAGTTTTTTTTTAAATGCCTCACAGTTTTTTTTTCTTAAATGCCTTACACTAGAAATTTCTCCTGTGTCGTGGGTGCGTTTACAAACATAGAAACTCAATTCACAAACACCCAGACCCGGAACAATTATTAGGTCATACAAATATATGATCCGTCCGGGAATCGAACCCGCGACAGGCAGCGTAGCAGTCCAATCGCTCAGCCGTGCCGTCTAAGTATTGATGGAATGTTTTTTTCTGAGATATTTTTCCATGAGTCCATGAGAGATGGTTACTAAAAATACATTCTCTACTAATCAAGATTGAAAAATATTGATTGGCTGTAGAATTTCAATGTCTGTGTGAACAAAATGCGACTACTAAAGTAATTCTGGCCTTATATTGCTGAAAGACTTCCCAATATTGAGTAAAAATTATAATAGGTTTTGGAGAAAAACCAATTTGTTAATGGCGCGGGCGGCTCCACATTAGTGCCGTGAATTCACGCCGCGAATTCTCGCCGTGAATTCTCGGCACTAATGAACACAGTGTGCTTAGTGCGAGTTTTTTTACGTTGACGCGATAGTAACGTTTAGCCGCGTTTGGCTAAACGTTACTATTCGCTCCTATTGGTCCGCTGCAAGGTCGTGAGAACTCCCAACCAATGAGAGCGCCAAACGCGGTTAAACGTTACTATCGCGTCAACGTAAAAAAACTCGCACTAAGCACACTGATCGGAAAACAGGCGCGCACGCGCATGAACCCTGCGAAAACCATCCACATTCTCGTTCGCGCCTGTTCACGGGGGTTCACGGCACTAATGTGGAGCCGCTATAAAATACAAGTTTATGGTCTTAGATTATAGAATGTCTAGTTTCGTAGTAGGCTTCTGAGAATTAAAACCAAAACACGGAAGAAAAATAACCCCCGTCGTTCGACTCCTACGTAAAACAACTGAACATCTCCAAGGAAAACGTTTAGATGTGTGCTTGCACTCACTTACACATTTATAAAAAAGTAGCTTCACTAATAGTCCGGTCAATTTAGACATTCGAGGTTACATAAAGTCCCAGCAAGCTGAATTTCTGTGAAGTTGTTCAAAACATTATTATAAACAACTAGCACTTCCCCCGCGACTTCGTCCGCGCTTATTTGGAGCTTTGGTTATGTGAATTTCTTCTTCGGCCACCCTCTTTATGCAGTACTTTTAGAAAATCTAAATCAATGTGCAACTAAAATTCTATTCTCTCTCATTCGACCACGAATATCCCTTTCGCAGTCGGTTTTTGCAACATCCCAGCTTAATAAGCTCCTTCATCCTAAAGATAATTTGAGACTCGTAGCACTTGTAGTAACGAAGTTTCATACAAACTCTGAAGCTAAAAAGTAACCCTTAGGGGGGGAATTTCCCGTCATAATCCCGTCTTAAGTAGCACCTACGTCGTAAAAGAACCCTCCGGTGAAACACTAAAAACTCCTATTACTTGTAGTAATGAAGTTTCATACAAACTACTAACACCAAAAAAAAAACTCTTTAGGGGTTGATTTATCCAAAACTCGTCTGAGGTAGATCAACTCCAAAAACAACCCCTTAGGGGTAAAATTTCGCAAAATCCCATCTTAGTGAGCACCTACGTCCTTAAAAGAATCCCCATGCAAAATTTAAAACCTGTATCTATCAACATCACAAACAACCCCTTAGAGTCCGAATTTCGAATCACCCCGTCACAGTGAGCATCTAAGTTCTAAAAATAAACCCCATGCAAAATTTTAAACTTCTAGTACTTGTAGTAACAAAGTTTCATACAACCTATCAACCCCAAAAACAACCCCTTAGGGGTGGAATTTCGCAAAATCCCGTCTTAGTGAGCACCTACGTCCCTAAAAGAATCCCCATGCAAGATTTGAAACATGTATCTATCATCGTCAATAACAACCCCTTAGGGTTCTAATTTCGAATCACCCCGTCATAGTGAACATCTAAGTTCTAAAAATAAACCCCATGCAAAATTTTAAATTTCTAGTACTTGTAGTAACAAAGTTTCATACAACCTATCAACCCCAAAAACAACCCCTTAGGGGTGGAATTTCGCAAAATCCCGTCTTAGTGAGCACCTACGTCCCTAAAAGAATCCCCATGCAAGATTTGAAACATGTATCTATCATCGTCAATAACAACCCCTTAGGGTTCTAATTTCGAATCACCCCGTCATAGTGAGCATCTAAGTCCTAAAAACAACCCTCAAGAAAAATTTGAGAGTCCTAGCACGTGTAATAACGATGTTTCAAACAAACTTTCAACACCAAAAACAACCCCTTAGGGGTCGAATTTCAAAAAACCCTTTTCTCATGTAGCACCTACGTCCTAAAAAGAACCCGCATGCAAAATTGGAAACTCCTAGTACTTGTAGCAAAAAAGTTTCATACAAACTGTCAACCCCAAAAACAACCCCTTAGGAGCGTAATATCGCAAAATCCGTTCTTAGCGGGTACCTATGTCCTAAAAAGAACCCCTATGCAAAATTTTAAACCCCTAGCACTGGTAGTTTCCGAGATTTCGTGTCCTATGAGTGAGTGACCTTTTGCTTTTATATATATAGATGTCTAAAAGTTCCCCATCATTCCCCTGTAAGGAAAAAAAATATATTCAAGGTCAAAGGTAAAAAAAATGAGTTTTTCGCGATTTTCAGCAAAACGGTAAGTTTTATCATACAAGTACCTCAGACAAAAATTGTAGATCATAAAATTATCTATAAAAATGTGTTAATACTTTTTTTCTTACGAGCCACCGTTTCAGAGATATAACGATTCAAAAAGTTATAAAAGTTGTTATCGTCATATGCATCTAATGAGGTAGTGTACTTAGCGCGTTTTTTTTAACGTGGTTTCCCCAGTAGGCCTACTCCACGGGTCAGTTGTGATCCTGTTTTTTGTAAAAATATTGCAAAATAACGGAAATTTTCAAAGATTGGGAAAGATAAAAGCGTGCCTGTCCCTGTGTTCAATTTACTTGCATCCAAAATGAAGATGAAGAAGAAGCAGGAGAAGAAGATCAAGAAGAAGAACAAGAATTTGAAACTTACGAATGAGACGAATAAACTTCAACACTTTTTTTTCATTTACATCGCTTTTATCTTTCCCAATCTTTGAAAATTTCCGTTATTTTGCAATAGTTTTACAATAAACAGGATCACAACTGACCCGTGGAGTTGGCCTACTGGGGAAACCACGTTAAAAAAAACGCGCTAAGTACACTACCTCATTAGATGCATATGACGACTCACATTTTTTTGTCTAAATTGACCGGACTATAAAATTTTTACACCTTGTTTCGAATACGGAATCTAGACATTATAATCTAAGCTGGTGTTGAATATTTTTCCCAGTTTGTTTATTAGCATAACAACAAATTGCTCGAAATATTACTACTGCAAAGAAATTACTGAAAATAAAATTGTTAACTTATTGCACACTCCTCACTTAATCAATGTAATTTAGGTTATTGATATTCCTTGTGGAGTGTTTTAGTTAGAAACTGAATTTACTCAATTCTGAATATTTAAACAAATGAGAGAAAAAACAGTCTCAATACTTGAACATCTGGCGCAGTATGATGTGTAAAAGATGAGGTCATATTTACGTGTGATCTAAACAATTTTCTCAAGGTATATGATCTATCAGGAAAAAGTATTCTGTTCTGTCAAACATTCTACGTCTTGCATTACCTAATAAGTACATATTGCTCTTAAAAATGTCCCTCCCTTTTTGAAACACGCTGTAATAGAACTGCACTTATTTGGATGACTTTTTATACTCTGCAACCAGGTTTCCATCCAATTTTCCCACAATTCTCATATTTTCCTCTCAAACGTTAATCTCGTACACTATTTTATTATTCACTTTATTGTTTCCATCAGCGAAACTATTATAAATATTTTCTAGTTTATATTTTAAATCAAAAACACATTATTTCTGTGACTTACACCTACTTGATTTTGTAGTAAATTCGAATGAATGAAGTCTAACTACCGACCATATCAATTAAATGGTTAAATGAGAAGTGGCGATAAGCAAAACAAATATTTATAAATATGCTTTATTTAGATAATACAATATGTTGACAATACTATCGCCTACGCCAACTAAAAAGCAGGAAATGGAAGTCGGTGTAAAAAAATTGCGCCATTGAGATGTTTTAAAGGTTTCGGCGTATATAACGTCTCATTTGCCCGCGGATTTCCTCCTAGGGAGGTGGATAAAAGAGCTATCCAACTAGATGATCCTTTTATATAATTTTCAACCGGTACACAAAGTTCCTATGCCCTAACAAGTCATGGTCTTTTCGTATTCTGTTCAAACATTACGTTGGTCCCCATGGGGAAACTTATTCAGTTTGATTGCCTGTACCAGACCCTTCCATATTACCATTACTTTTTGGTACACTCTGTAATAGAGATACACAATAAGTGCCAAAATCTGATTGTTGGAAATATTTTAATTTCGTAGATTAGCACTCCATTTTAACAATACTACGACGCAAACTATTAGGGTGCTCCCACATCTAACGACGCGGATTCGGATTTTTCCGTCGCCCTTTCTCTTTCTGTCGCTTAGAAATGCCATTTGCTAGAGCGAGACAATGCGATAGCACGCGGCCGCCTTGAAGATTCCGTCGCATGCGATCGCATTATGCTTTCTGTTTCGGTCTAGCAAATGGCAGTTCTAAGCGACAGAAAGAGAAAGGGCGAGGGAAAAATCCAAATCCGCGTCGTTAGATGTGGGAGCACCCTTAGCCGGTCATCCCTTAAAACCAACGCATCATATTAGCCGTCGCGTTGCGCTAGAGTTGATAAATAATTCAACACTGAGACTAGGCCATTCCTTTATACAAGCCAAAGAGGGTTTACCTCGATTCGCGGGCTTTCCATTTCTTGATCCTGTGAGGAAATAATTAATGAGTGTAACACGCAAACTCGCAGGCTAAAGTGTGACGTGTCCTTTCTTTTTCTGACCCACAGAACAAAATTCCAAAAGACTTTATGAATGAGTAATACAAGAAAAGCCAATGACGTTGCTGGAAATCATTGTAAATGTACGAAGTTCGTGCATTTCCCGCAACGCCGTTGTTGGCTATTCATTCACGAAGGTGAATCATTTGGGATATTGATAAGTGGCCGTTTCAGACCCTCTGTTTTGGTTAGTTCAGATTTTGTTTCCACTTTGAATTAACTTAGGTGCTCGGAACATTAGAAGTCGGAAAAATGTGTGGAAATCCGGATTTTTCAGATTACGGCTATTTCGGATTGTATTTCCTAATCCCCAGTGATTAAGAACAAATACAAATACAAATAATTACAAATAATTTATTTCATTTCACAAAGTTAGTACTACATCTAGTGGTTGAAGTGTCCTTTTAGGCGTTATTTGCCTGTGTTAGGGCACTTCGCTCCTCCGAAACTTAAAATTACAACCGTGAAGTACCTACTTAACAATAATAATTTTGGTTTTACAAAAAAAATAGATAATTATTCCTAGTTAATATGACTAAAATTTTATTAACAAAGTTTTTTTTTTTTTTGTTATTAAAATCTTATTCCATAAACAATAATTTTATAAGGTAGTAATGGCATGCGTGATTTGTGGATAATGAGAGTGGGGTATAAGCGTAGTGTATGTATGTGACTGGGTGTAGGGTGTATGAAAGATGCATGTATGTGAGTGGGTGAGGGCTGTATGGGTGATCTATGTATGTGAGTAATGTGTGTGTGGGTGAATGTGGACTGTGGGGTGTATGTATGTTTTTGTGTTTTTGTTAGTGGATAACAAGGTCAGAATGCGTGTTGCAAGAGGGCTTCAGTGTCCTCATATGAAAGTCTTTCAATCCAATTAGTTATAAGTTTTTTGCATTCATAATATTTTTTTGTGTATAACTGTAGTTTTTTGTTCACTTTGTTGTATAAGTGAGATGCTCGTCTGTCATATTGCATACTACAAAAATTGGTTTTCGTCTGCGGGATATGCGCCACAAGATCGTTTCTTCTTTTTGTTAGAAGACCAGCATCATAAGGTAGCGTTTTGTGCTTCTTTAAAACAATTTGAAGAATATATAGTTTTCTCACAGAAAGAACTTCACTAATTTGGTAAAGCCTATAGGTTGGGTACCTCTGTTTCTTAAAGTGCATAATTTTGATCAGAGCTCTTTGTGCACGTTCCACTTCTATAAATTTAGTCTTAGTTGCTCCTCCCCATATAGGTATACAGTACACTAAGACAGATTGGACCAGGGCAATGTAAATTTCCTTCAAAAGATTTCTAGAGGCATCCTTACTAACAGTAGCCCTTGGTGGAACAATATGTCTCAGTGTATTGAATATCCAGCTCAGTTTTCTGACTCTTTTTACAACCTGTTCAAGTTGGGGGTGCCAAGATAATCTATGGTCAACAATGACTCCTAAGTATTTAGTCTGTGAGACCTTGGTTATAGCGGAACATGTACAGTTTTTGTTTTGAGCGTCGCCACATACGTGAACTTTAATAGTAAAGTCATGTTTCGGTTGAGTACGATTACGAATACTGAAACATATATAGTTTGTTTTTGATGTGTTCAAAGTAAGCAAATTATTTTGTAACCATTTAGCAACTAGAGCTATTCCAGTGGAAGCATTTTGCTTAACTTCGTCCCAGGATTTTCCATAGAATACTATAGCTGTGTCATCAGCATATGAAAAGACTTTAGCGTTATATAGGTTCATGTTACATAAGTCATTGATGTAAATTAGGAAAAGGCTGGGACCTAAAACGCTACCTTGAGGCACGCCGTAAGAAACCATCGTATTCATCATTCATCATTGCAGTATTGCCCTAACCTAACCCTCTGCTTCCTGTTTGATAAATAGTCTTTCAAAAGATTGAGTGGAGTTCCTCTTATTCCGATTCTCTCAAGTTTTTTGGTCAGGAGTGGAACAGAGACGGTGTCAAATGCCTTTTTGAGATCTAAAAAGATGGTCAAGCATTTATCGCCGTTATCAAGATGATTAGTTATAAGTGTGCTAAGAGCTGTTACAGCATCTTCAGTGGATATATTGTGTCTAAAACCAAATTGAAACGGGGAAAGCAAATTAAAAGTATTTAGATATTTAAGGAGCCTAGTATTAATTAATTTTTCTAGTACTTTAGAAATTGCAGGAAGGACAGAACTAGCCTTCCTTACTACACTACATACCAAATTTGTAAAATTTGTCGGTAACTTTAAATCGAGTTGTAGCAAGTTCTCTATTAGCTATACATACACTTTATATGTACACTTGGTCACGTCGCCTTATCGATTTATTACTCAATAAAATCCCTTGTTTTATTTCACTCAATAGAAAGTACCCCTCTAGTCTAAGGCCATGCGGATAAATCGCACCCTTGTTTAGGGGTTTAGGGGCGACGGCCGTTGCGCCGGAGTCTGATCAATAATTCACCAGTGCGCGACTAGGCCACGGGCCACCCTTCGTTTATATTTTATTCAATAAGCAGTCCCTCCCGTCCACATTCACTTTACAGTCGTACAACGAGAACGTCTTATCGGGTTTTATTGTTTTCAAAAAGTAATTCCACGCCGCTATAGCGGCTCGGCGTATCATGCACTGGTTGGTATTACACTAGGAAATTTATTATAAGATTTTCATCTACGCTTGTCGGTACGCGGTCGCTCAGTGAGACATTCGTGAATCCATTGGCCAAGTAAACCGTCCTGTCGCGTTGGGCGGCGCGCGCATCTTATTATTTAATTTTTCGTATGTATTAAAAATATATTGTTTGCCGAATAATGAGTGTGTCACTGGTGTGGTTGCGTAGGTTGCCGAAGGAAGAGATCGCGGCGCGCGTGGCGGCCTTCCGAGCGAAGCTGTCTACCAGCGGCGCGGGAGACAAGGACCTGCCCAAGGACGAGTTCGGGAGAGTTGCGTGAGTAATCTTTTATTTATCTCTTCGACTTGGGACTGCTCCAAGTAATATTTTTATTTATTCAAAGCAAAAGAAAACCTTTGAAGAAAATGAATAACAGTGTTCTTGAAAATAGCAGAGCATCAATCCGTATTTTTTGAGAGAAGGATTTATTATTCTTAAAATAGGAAGTAATCCATGCAATTCATACTAATGATCACGCTAACATTTTAATTTACTGCTTAACATAAATCGAGACTAGCAAAAACCGTCGTGCATTCAGACTATTAAGATCACTTGCGCACGCGCATACTCCAGCGATGATCAATTATAAAGTATTTCATATAGGTAACAGTTATTATAATTTAGCAAGAACAAAGGAAAAAATCATTTGCGATTATCGAGCATTTAATTTAACGCATTACGTTTACCTTTATCGGTTATTTTTAAAGCAAAAACGTGATTAATTATAAAGTTGAAATGGGCTGTTAATAAGCACGACGGAAATAAATATGAAAATGTTAGTATATTACTAATGCGAACATTAGTGTTCCATTTATAATTTTAGTACGTACCTATGTCACGTTCGCTTTCACAGTTGTTATAAAGGGGGCTATCTCTTTGACGCATTCAATTTGTCAATTGATGCGTCAATAAAATTAAAATCAAGTCTCGTATGCTTTTGACATGGTTACCGGAAATTGAAGAGTACAAAGTATATTACTTGGTACTTGTGAATTATTGGCTAATGTGTTTTCTAACGTAAGGTTCTTTTTTTCTAAGATTGTCACGTTTTCATCATCGCCATTCACCGCTCAAATTCACCCACTGCTAGGTATAACTTTTTTGCTTGAGCCAATCTCCAAGTTCCTGTTCTAACCTTATTTAGATTCTACCAGCGATAGCAATAAAAAAAAACAATGGCTAAATAATTACAGCCGCACAGGCCGATCTTCCGGGTTAAGCCGCGTCTGCCGAGGTTGGTCTGTGGATGGATGACCATCTATCATAGCGAGTTTCCTCCGTGCCTCAGAAAGCATGTAAAGCCGTTGGTCCCGGCCTTCATTTGTAGGTCTTTGACAGTCGTTACAGTTAGTCAGAAGCTCATAAGTCTGACAACTAGTCCTACCATGGGGTATCATATTGCCCAGTTACTGTGTTTTGGAGGTCCGGTAGGCAGCCGCTCCATGTTATATACTGGTATCCAGCTGCACCTGGTTCGACTGACAGCCGACCCCAATATAGGAAAAGACTAGACAGATGATGACACGCAATAGCAACAATGTCGTATCTGCGCCGGAGCATTATAATTTTCCAGCCCTTCGTTACCTTATGGTTCTTATCTTTAGACGTATAACACTGTCAGACTGTTACTGACTAAAATCCACGGTGTCCTTCAATAGCCAATAGCAATATGTTCCGGGGTCAAGGTAAGGAAATAATCCCGCGACCCCGGCAGGCTTTGGCCCTCTGAGAGGGGGGCCCCGTCAGTATGCTGACGCTCTTTGAGGCGCGCGTGGGACATAACGCGCCGTCGACCCGGGCATGGTCCATGGTCGGGCAGCGAGTTGCCCTTTACTCGCTGCCCGCATGCCCAATAAGATATCCTTTCCTAAATAAAAACATTTTTACACAAATGTCTACAGTTACCAGGTTCCTAATCCAATTAGTCATAATCCGATGCATGAAATTAAGTTTCATTTTCATTTCATCTTTAATTCGAAGGGAAAATCTGATGTTCGAATGTGGGCGAAATAATCGCTATTTTAATTAATTTCATTGGCAATTTATCACCGTTAAATTAATTTTCACCGGCTATTACTTGTTTAATTAGATAGTCGTGCCTTGTAAAACACTTTGACATAGAAATAATATCAAGAAATATCTTTCATTATCATACAATATGTGATTCTTTTGAATCAAGTAGTGATTTATGTATTACTAGCTGTTGCTAGCGGCTCGGCTTGCTACTGCTCGAGAATTATCCCACGGGAAAATAAAATCGGGATAAACACTATCCACTATGTGTTAATCCAGGTTATAAACTATCTGTGTACCAAATTTTATCCAAATTCGTTCAGTAGTTTATGCGTGAAAGAGTAACAAATATCCATTCATCCAAAAAAACTTTCACGTTTATAATATTAGTAGGATGTATTTTAACTCCAAGATCTTCTATTAGACCTTCTTCATTACATAATACAAACAATATCAATCTTGTTTAAATGAACGCTCGATCAATACCTGCACGATTCTAGTTCACAAGTGAACTCATGCAAAATATGATCGCAGAATTATCGACTACCTATTCATGTCTCCTCTACTAGGATCTAGGCTATCTTTCTTTCGCGAGACTGCCTTGTCAGGTTACCGTGACCATGGAACGTAAAGGCTTAAGCTTATAGGTGGATCACCGTAGATTTAACATGTTTTTCTGACAGTCCCTCTGATCCCGCTCTGATTGGGTGGGAGGACTCATTTGATGATTTTACGACGACAAGAAACAGGCTTACTTTCTACGTAAGAAATTGGGCAGTTAATCAAGACCGCCAAGTTGGAGATGCCCTTTTCTTTTTCCTTCAATCTCAACAGTTGCTTTCTGTACACGCAGAGAAATGTATACGAGAACTTCTAATTGCAACCGAAAGGAAATGTTGAACTAGAAACTTACACGCAGAGGAATGTCTTTCTACCTACACGAGAACTTCTGGTTGCAACCTTCTAGTAATTACAACATTTCTAGTAATAAATATTAAGTAACTAGTAGATTTAACAAGGACTTAGTATTTATTACTAGAAATGTTGTAAAGACAACAAGTGAGTCTTGCTGTCGACTCACTCTCAAGAGCAAGACATTTCTCTGTTTGTATGTTTCAAGTTCAACATTTCCTTTCTCAAAATATTTTCCTGAGTCTTCGTACAATAGTTCAGGTAAAATGTGCCTCTACACATCATAAAACGAAGACAATCTATTTACGTTAGTCCGCTGATCTATTTCAGTTGCTCCACATCGATAACATAATTTATAACCAGCGCCGTATTGTCTCGTAAATGTCAGGTAAACCTTTGTCTATGGTACTGATGTATCGGCAGGATCGTTATATTGTAATCCAGGGTTTTGGTATTACTGACATTTTTATTTCTTTGGCAAATTCTGCTTCCGACTGTCAAGGTCCACTATTGAAAATTTGAAAGAAACCTTACACGTTGACACGTTTATTATCCGTTAATGGATTACTAACGTTTTAAATAGATTACTTTCATTCAAACGATGAAAGTTGACTTTGTCCCTCAAGGCACATTTACAGGAGTTGTAAAAATGTTTTTCATGTACTTAAATGTTTTAAGTACGACTTAATTGCCGGCCTCCCACCTGAAAACCCCTGAGGGGTCGACTACGGGGACATTTTACCGCTCGACAGAAGTAATAGGGTAAGCCAATTAGCTCAGTTCTCATAAAATCGTGGCCAGAATTGTTCTTTGCTAGTTTTTATTACATTTCCTTCGTTACAGACTCCATTAAACTTGGCTTTATATCGGTTATCAACAGGTTAGCTTAGTGATTGAATATTTCATAACGGAAAAGGTCGATTCTACGAGGAAAACCTTTTAAGTTGATGAATGCCATTTTGGGCTCCTTTTATGTTGTAAAACTAAATTATAACAGGTATTTGAACTTGTTGGTTGATAACCTAAAATATTAATCGTTGTGGAATACACTAAATAATGTACTCGGATCATCTATCAAAAACATAAGCTGTTTTCATTTTATGGAAGTTGAAAATGATTAACTTCTCCTAAAGTCATCGTCATCACAAACAATTGTAACAAAATGACACCGACATTGTAGTTTCTTATATTCTGAAAAGAACTGTATTTTCATTATTTTAGAACCTGTCTTACTTACACGGTTGTCTAAACTCGCGGACCTCCCACGTAACCGATATTCTAGGGTCCTTGCATATCGATCCGATGACGTCTGTCCCCCACGCGACCCACTCCGCGCCCCGGTACGAGGAGACAGGTCGCAGGACTTTTAATATGTCGGAGTACCACCCCACTGTGCCCCGCTCTTGTAATAACTAAGAACTGAGGTGATACGAGTACAGAGGGGGTATTACAATGTCTTAAAACCAGGCTTATTCCAGTGAGTGCACTAGATGACGCTAGACGACTTGTATAGCTCTGTCACTTTCATTCGCCGGAATAAGCCTGGTTTTAAGACGTTGTAATACCCCCCAGGTTGATTTAACCCTTTAGTTCACAAGGAAACAAAATCTGTATTTTTGTGTTTTTTTTTCAGTTTATATGTATATAAATAGTGTATATATGTACAGAAAAATGTGTTAAAAAATCTAGGTAGTGTAGTCTTTGGAAAAACATACGTTAAAAATACTCAACGTTGCGATGTATTGAAGAAATAAGGTGGTAAAATGAACGTTGAGTATTTTCAACATCGCGATGTATGTAGGTTTTTATGAATTTAATAAAATAAACCCTTATTCACAATTATCATGCATTTTATATAAAAAATACAATTGAAAAAGACATAAAAAGAACAATCAGTCATGACAATTATAAAAATGAACGATAAATCACCTTAGGTATCTAAGTCAAAGTCAAAGTCAAAGTCAAATCATTTATTTTAAATAGGCCATCAGTGAGGCACTTTTAAACGTCGAATATTAAAATTAAGGAAAGGGATGGGATGGGATTGATTCTACACCCATTCGCTAAGGTAGGTTGCATGGAGAAGAATGGGCAAGAAACTCCATACTTACTCTTTTTCAAAAATGTTTAACAATGTTATGAAATAACAATTTAAAGAATAAATAAATGTGAAAGCGATGTACTCAAGTCAAGACTATTAAATCATTAAAAGGATAAAAAAAAACAATAATTATACAGCTAAAAGGTACACGGTGTTCACACTTTCACAAAATAATGCAATTACAACTTTAAAAAAATACAATAAAGGCAGTGTGTGAGCATTAAAATTTCAACCAAGTTTGATTCTGCTCAAGCCCTACATTGTACTATGGAGCAGGACCGGCATGTTTCCAGACATTTTTATCTTGGATATAATCTTCTAATTTATAATATGCTTGTTTACTAAGTGTATTTTTTATGTGACTTTTAAACTTTCTTTCATTTAGAGTTAAAATTTCGCTAGGTATTTTATTATAACATTTAACACAGAAACCCATAAAAGATTTTTGGACTTTGGACAATCTATCTATACATATCGCACACCTAGCAGTATAATGACACAATTACATTTTTCTAATTTTACAGAAATGAGGATTAAAGATTTTACAAATGTTTGAAACGAAGTTATGGGTTTATTTTACATTTTGTCATGGATTTTATGGTTTTGGCAACTAGTATAGACCCTAATAGATACTTAGGGGAAAAAAATCCACTTCAGGACTCCAGGAATTACTTCATAACAGTCAGCAAAAGGTCAGCAAAAGGAGTCATAAACCAGTGCCGGTGTGTGATGGACGTTGCTCAGAGACCGGAGCAGTATTGTGTTATGTTCCGTGTAATGTAAATATAATATACAATTACAAAAACATATAAAAATACTCCCCGGGTTCGACGATTGTTTGAAATCCGTCGCCGTTGGAATGTTCTGTTGACAGCTGGTTTTGGTCACTGATTTTACGAAGATTTCGCGATAAAAACACTGTATAACTACTGTTTCATGTATCTTACAACTAGATTTAACTAAATAACACTCATTTAACTTGAATTTAACACTTTTTACTATTTTTTATTAATTAAATCTACAGATCGTTTACTTTTGACGACCGGCTACCAGTGTGGCCAGCCTAAAAAAAAAAAAAAAGAAAAAAAGAAAAAAAAAAAAAAAAAAAAAAAAACTCTACTGTAACACATGATAGTTATAAGAACTGTACCTTTTTGATACAAAAAAAAAATCGTGAGATAAGATTTTTTCTGATTTTTACGTACATTTTGACCGGCATGATATCTGCAATGGGAAGATATTTTAATTCACGACTCCAATAATCCTATATGATGATATTTCTACTACGCCTATCATAAGAGTTATGGCTAAAAAGTCCCGATAGAGATATTTGGAGCAATATTTGTCCCCATTAGTGATATTTGGTAGCATCATTTTGTACAGAATTTAAGTATGTATGTTGTATGATCTTTTATCAACTATTGCCAACATCTTCTGAAAAAAAAAACCTGTAAAAGTAGTCTAAAGGGGACATCGCTCTTAAATCCAGCGGAACTTCAAGTACGCTGTTGGTTCTAAATGTGCTGCATGTCTTAATTTTTCAGTAGTTTTCCATTTACCCGTTTTCCACGACAGTTTTCTCGCTTACTTGTTGTTTTATAAGCTTCAATTTTAGGTATTGTTTTCTCTCGCCTTTTGGAGCAATATATTTGTAGAAACTTGTGGCGATAAGACAGATGAAACTTAGGTGACAAAATAGATGAAACTTGAAGTGATAAAATAGGCGAAACTGACTGGAGAACTGGAAAGTGATGTGAAGTTTTATATGAAGGGAACATGTTATTCATGACGAGTCTTATCCGATGAAAAAACTGTTCCATCGACCAGTTTTTTCATCGGATAAGACAGACGTGAGAGAGTCATTTGTAGAACTATCAAGGTCCAAGTAATTTAGTGACTAAGGCTATGACCAGGGTTTGGAGCTAGAATTCTAAGTTTCACGTTCTTTCGTCCTGTCTTCAAATAACTTCATCGTCAGTACTAGTAGGTACTGCTACTTTCTGATGGAGCATTCTTTGGCGAAAATAGTGACATAACTTTCAGCCTTCTTTGCCATATTGGCTTAAGTCTGAAACTAGCAGAATAAAAAAACATGAAAACACATCCATAGCATGTCAATAAATAAAATATATTGGACAAAACACTAATACATATATTTTTTTACATATATATTCATGCTAAGTAAATCATTAGCAAAGCCGCAATGTTGAACATGCTCAACATGCATATTACAAAGTACTTTTCCGGTTAAGGCGCAACGTTGAGAATATTCAACATATCACTTTATGAACTCTGTGCTCGCAAGTTAGTCAATATAGCCCAAGAGCCCGTGAACCCCAGACCTACGTCATTTTATAAAGGCTGAAAGTTTGTCAGCGGATGCTCCCAACAGTGGTAAGACGATGGACCAATTATGGAGTTTGGGTTATGGTGGCTTTGGCAGGTAAACGGTACTGAAAGTGCGTAAAATGTAAGTTAACTTACGTCATAGTATAAAAGCTGATTTTTATATATAATACTCGGGTAGTAAGTATATGATGTTTCCTCAGCAGCCAGACACTTATCATGGTGGCAACCCCTTGCCAGACACCCTTAATGTTCAAGAAATTATATAAGTTTACTTACGTCATAGTATAAAAGCTGATTTTTATATATAATACTCGGGTAGTAAGTAGATGATGTTTCCTCAGCAGCCAGACACTTATCATGGTGGCAACCCCTTGCCAGACACCATTAAATTTCACGAAATTATAATTTAACTTACGTCATAGTATAAAAGCTGATTTTTATATATAATACTCGGGTAGTAAGTAGAAGATGTTTCCTCAGCAGCCAGACACTTATCATGGTGGCAACCCCTTGCCAGACACCCTTAATGTTCAAGAAATTATATAAGTTTACTTACGTCATAGTATAAAAGCTGATTTTTATATATAATACTCGGGTAGTAAGTAGATGATGTTTCCTCAGCAGCCAGACACTTATCATGGTGGCAACCCCTTGCCAGACACCCTTAATGTTCAAGAAATTATATAAGTTTACTTACGTCATAGTATAAAAGCTGATTTTTATATATAATACTCGGGTAGTAAGTAGATGATGTTTCCTCAGCAGCCAGACACTTATCATGGTGGCAACCCCTTGCCAGACACCATTAAATTTCACGAAATTATAATTTTACCTACGTTATAGTATAAAAGCTGATTTTTATATATAAAAGTAGTAATTAGATGATATTTCCTCATTAGCCAGACACTTAACATAGTGGCAACCCCTTACCAGACATCATTAAAGTTCACGAAATAATAATTTTACTTACGTTATCGTATAACAGCTGATTTTTATACATAATACTCGGGTAGTAAGTGGATGATGATTCCTCATTAGCCAGACATTTAACATAGTGGCAACCCCTTGCCAGACACCATTAAAGTTCACGAAATTATAAATGTACTTACGTTATAGTATAAAAGCTGATTTTTATATATATTACTTGGGTTTCAAGTAGATGATGTTTCCTCACTAGCCAGACACTTAACATAGTGGCAACCCCTTGCCAGACACCATTAAAGTTCACGAAATTATAATTTTACCTACGTTATAGTATATGAGCTGATTTTTATATCTAAAAGTAATAATTAGATGATGTTTCCTCATTAGCCAGACACTTTACATAGTTCCAACCCCTTGCCAGACAAACATTGTAAATCATAAGAAGAGATTGGAGATTAGAATGAGTTATGCAAATAATATTTTTGGAGCAAAGTTATACATTTAACTGATATTATATGTAAATTTTGAAAAAAAAAGTTATTACTATTACATGAATATATTAAATGAAAAATAAAGAGATTACTATTACATGACTATATTAATAGAGAGCATAAAAGAAAATGTTATTTTATTCATTATCATTATTATCATCAGTGTTATCATTTTCATCATCACTGTTACTCCATTCGATATCACGATCTTCTTCTTCTTCGTCAGTTTCTGTAAAAATGTTAAAAGTTAATGGGAATCAAAGTTATAAAAAATAAAATAGATATTCAAGTATTTACGAGTATACCTGAGACAGTTTTCAGTGAATCTCTGACGAAATTTGGTAACTGATCACCTTGAAACCATTTAAAATGGTACTGATTATTTTCAAGTACCCATCCATTATTCTCGGGTTGATAAATTGTTGGAGTTTGTTGATTTACATTATTCAATCCAAATGCTACACACATAGTTGGCTCGCAGAAATTGTTGTAGCAGTTCGGATTTACACGTGATTTAGGGCAGATTTATTCGTCTTACAAATAGTACCATTTAAATGGCACATAGATAAAGGCATATCATCTAATTACTACTTTTATATATAAAAATCAGCTTTTATACTATAACGTAGGTAAAATTATAATTTCGTGAACTTTAATGGTGTCTGGCAAGGGGTTGCCACCATGATAAGTGTCTGGCTGCTGAGGAAACATCATCTACTTACTACCCGAGTATTATATATAAAAATCAGCTTTTATACTATGACGTAAGTAAACTTATATAATTTCTTGAACATTAAGGGTGTCTGGCAAGGGGTTGCCACCATGATAAGTGTCTGGCTGCTGAGGAAACATCATCTACTTACTGCCCGAGTATTATATATAAAAATCAGCTTTTATACTATGACGTAAGTAAACTTATATAATTTCTTGAACATTAAGGGTGTCTGGCAAGGGGTTGCCACCATGATAAGTGTCTGGCTGCTGAGGAAACATCTTCTACTTACTACCCGAGTATTATATATAAAAATCAGCTTTTATACTATGACGTAAGTTAAATTATAATTTCGTGAAATTTAATGGTGTCTGGCAAGGGGTTGCCACCATGATAAGTGTCTGGCTGCTGAGGAAACATCATCTACTTACTACCCGAGTATTATATATAAAAATCAGCTTTTATACTATGACGTAAGTAAACTTATATAATTTCTTGAACATTAAGGGTGTCTGGCAAGGGGTTGCCACCATGATAAGTGTCTGGCTGCTGAGGAAACATCATCTACTTACTACCCGAGTATTATATATTAAAATCAGCTTTTATACTATGACGTAAGTTAACTTACATTTTACGCACCTTCAGTACCGTTTACCTGCCAAAGCCACTATTACCCAAACTCCATAATGGTCCATCGTTCTTACCAGTGTTGGGAGCATCCGCTGACAAATTTTCAGCCTTTATAAAATGACGTAGGTCTGGGGTTCACAGGCTCTCGCTCTAATACAATGTAGTAATTTGTGATTATAATAATACTATAGCCTTCTAGAAATAAAATACCGGTGTCCACTATCAGAAAAAACTCTCAAAAATATTTTTTATGCAATTAAATTATTTGTAATCCGAGGTGTCACTGCGACCGTGATGCCATTTTGCAAAAACCTGGCGTAAAATGTCTACAGAAATGTCAAACTATTTTCTTTTTACAATTGCTTTTAGTTATTAATTATGGGCATCAAATAAAAACTTATAAAAAGTGTCTAATTTTTGATCACCATTTTTTTAAAGTAAGCGTTGAGCCGGCTTGTCGTTGCGAGCTAAAGGGTTAAACTTTCTTTTGTGTTATTTTATTTGCCTTCAAGATTATTGAAAAATTAGTAAAGTT
Source organism: Agrotis segetum (assembly GCA_036375495.1). NCBI lineage: Eukaryota > Metazoa > Arthropoda > Insecta > Lepidoptera > Noctuidae > Agrotis > Agrotis segetum. Next base: position 178,186 of record JAQSVV010000155.1, read on the forward strand.
ACGGGTACAACAGCAATTGAACGACTCGAAATATCAGAAAATAACAGCTTTTTTAAATTTAATGATAATATAATAATATTCCACAACTATCACACAACGCCATCTAGTCCCAAGCTAACAGAGCTTGTGTTATGGGTACTAGACAACTGATAAACATACTTATGTATTTCTAAATACATAGTTACATACACACATATTATAGATAAATTACACCCAGACACAGAACAAATGATCGTGCTCATCACACAAACATTTGTCCTGGGTGGGAATGAAACCCACGACCTCCGCCTTAGCAGTCAGGGTCACTAACCAACAAACAAGACCAACAGGCCTGTCAAAGTAAATTATAGGTTCGCCTTGGATCACTGTCTCGCCTGATAGTAAGCAAAGATGTAGTTGACGGTGAAGCACGCTTGACTAGAAGTAACCTATTCACTCTACTTGAAGACCCCTAGGTTATAGAATAGAATATACTTTATTGCGCACCAAAATTGTTAAACATTTGTTGTATGAAATTGCTAATTCTAGGGTTACAATGGCGGTCTTATCGCTAATAGCGATATCTTCCAGACTCCAGAATAGTAATAGTAGTAATCTTCCAGAATAGGTTATGTAGGGAGGGAATGCCACAACCTAGCTTTCTTCATACAAAATGAAAAAATACTTCGTTGACGTACCTTTTTGGCCTGTTTCTGAGTTAGACCGAAAGTAAAAGTCGCTCATATCATATTCATGAAATCATTTCACTCCCTCCTAAAGAATTCCAAGTTCTGTTCAACACAGGAATAGTAGTAAAACATGCAACTACTTTACGTTTGTTACACGATTTTAGTGTGTAGCACCACAGTATATTAAGCCTGCTCTACACTACTCGCAAAGTTGCCTCGACGAAGTACTCGTCGAAGTTGATCAAAGTCCCGAAGTATGTGACTACACTACCCGCGAAGTTGCCTGTGTCATCATTGTGCCCTTTTGACTCGGTCGCAAAAACCGGCAACAAATGGAAGTCGCCCGAAGCGAGCCGAAGTTGCACGAGTGAAGCGAAGTGCCCTTCTACACTATCGTATTCGGTCAACTTCGACCCACTTCGCGAGTAGTGTAGAGCGGGCTTTACCGAGGTTGTACTAAAATCGTGTAACAGACGAAAAATAAACCCTGAAAATAAATGCTCAATTTAGATCCAAGCTAAATGTACTGGGGGTGGCACGGGTAGGCTCCGAATTTGAGAATATTTGAGATTGAATTTTCTACCTCCCCTGCCCTAAGTTTTCGTTTAGAAATAAAATTCCCTGACCTAACTTATAGTCCTATGAATAGAACAGTACTGTTCTCCAGTACATTTTATTAGTTTGAGGAATATTCTTTTGTTTCATGTTTCTTTTTTTTAATGATCTTTCATTTTTGCAAGAGATTTCTGCCGCTCTACTTCCTATGTGGGGGTATTTTACAGTGGTGAGGTGATGTATCGATTGTTTTAGTATTTTTCAAATTCGTGTCTTTGAATCTAAAAATTGTTTTGGTAATCAGTGCCACAAATAGGTACTTGCTTAGACTCAAAAACTGATTTGAAACCCTGTGCTTTAAACCAACCAATAAGGCCTCATTAAAAGCATCGTATCTTTGTAAATGTTGGCTAATTTGCAAAGTTATAGCATCCTACATATTAACATCGCTTCGTAATCCTTCGATCAGGATTACCTAGATTTTTTTTAATGATTTTAGGCCATGTTGACATTCTGCAGTTTAGAGTCGGTTTATCACCTTTATTTATAAAAGTGGGCGTTCGCGCGTCCTCAAATACGTGGGAGGAGACTCTTAGATCTAGATGAGCTTCACATTGTTGACTAGAACGACTACAGTCGTCACCACCTGTCGGCAGTAGCCGTCAACGCGTCAGCGACAGTCGGCAAAGCGTCGACGGCAGCCGTCAACGCGTCGGCGGCAAGCTGTAAAGCGTTATCGCCGTCAACAAATGGCACTCCTTATGAACCCCTAATGTCTGTCGATTTTTTTACTGACACACATAGGCAGGTAGGAGGATATACATACCTACAGTGTTTTACTCAGTGACTTTAAAAAATACACGAGGATTTGCCCAATTTAGTAGGTACTGTGCAACAGTATCTTTAAAATTATGTGCATTAGGTGTGACTTTAGAGTAAATTACAATAATGGGATGATAACCTTGCCAGACAATACTCAGTCTAGGCAAACGCGTCATTCTCTTGGTTACACAGTTGTTTTTGTTTTAATTGTGTATTCTGTGACAACTGCTCACAGGTCTGTAGCACCTACACTCAACAATAATAAAATAAATAATATTACAGTGGCGTGCTCTCGTAAAAATAAAAATAGCTGTCTTAAATTGGTGTCAAAATATAGGTGTAATTGTGTCACAGTTCCACTTATTTTCACTTTATCACGATGTCAGTTAATTAGGTCACGTTAATTGATTTTAGAATGTGGGCTTAACAGTAGACTAATTGTGTGTGATTTAAGCTTAACTCACCCCGAAATTACTAAAATTATAGGGGAAAATGTGTGTGTTTTTCCCCTATAATTTTAGTAATTACGGGGTAAGTTAAGCTTAAATCACAGACATAATACGGCATACTTTGGCAAAAATAGGCAAATGCAGGAAGTGCGTAAGAAGAAAGATGAGCTTCTCCCAAATTATAGGTTCCAGAAGTATTAAACAAAGAAAATCACAAACATTGCGCTACAACAAAAAGCTCGCGCGTACAACTAACATTTAAAAGTCCACTAATAAACATTCCAAATTGTAACACGAGTAAATCAAAACGTGCCGCTATAAAATCCGAGCACCTACGGAATTTTGACATATTATTTATTAGTCACGCGATGGCTAAACAAATGAGCGATGAGACGGACAGACAGACGTGAATAGTGTAGACGGGAGCGGCCGCGGGGTAGGCATAGTGCGTGCCAGAAACCGCGCCTCCGTGCTTATGTATACCTAGCTAAAGATATTACCCGTGATACATGGGGATTTGGCACGAGATGAGACTAGTATGCCAGGATCAACACTGCGATTGGCAGTCTGGCACTGAGCGATCAGGCACAGGTGCACATTGTACGCTCAAATGATAATAATTCTAATTTTCGGATGCTTGCTCGACTGTGACAGTTATTATTTGTCAATAAAAATAAAGTTTTATTTTATTTTTGTTTCGTGTTGGATATGAAAAAAATTGTTACGAAATATGTGTCACTGTTTCAATAAAGCTCTTTTTATTTTCGGAGACATCTCATTACTATCACAATGACTTAGTGGCTCAGATTGTAAAAAAACTTACAATGTTGAACTTTTTATAAAATGCTTATAATGTTCTTAATAAAACTGCACGCAACTAAATTAAAACATTTAATTCCCATCTTGATAGCGTGCGTAAAACGCTTAGGTTTATTAAAATATTTTATGTTGCTAGTTGCCACCCTAGCTCATATAATAATTACCTCAACCACAGCACGGTATAAAACCTTGTTGGCAGCAGAACCTTTTCCTAATGATCCAATTATACTTCTTTGTGTGAAAGTTAATTGTTTGGCCCCATTCACGGCAAAGAATAGAGCCCTCGAAAGACCACTAGACCGACTTCAGGGTGCTCTGTTTCCCTGCCTGAATGCGGTGGATCCATTGTTTTATTCTATTATCTGGTATACAAAATAGAGCTCTATTTTTCAGCTATATTTGCGAAAACGCAGTGCCAACTGAATTAACACTGCAAACGCTTTAGACTCAGCAGCTCATTATTAAAAACTGCGTAGAAACAGTAAAAGCAAAACTTAGACCCTGCAAACATTAGTGAAGCCGTTGCGTTAATTATATGTAAAATCAGATCGTATCGCCGCGACTACTTGTGAGAAACCTGTGATGTATCAACGCTGCTGCTATAAACGCTCGAAGATAATAACAAAGAAAGTATATATTCCAAAAAAAATATACAAACACCTCTACAGCAAGGTTAGTAAAAATTTGGGTCAGCGTTTATTGTAAAACATTTTATTATTTTCGTTATCGCAACAGAAACAAACCAAACTCTAACATGTGTTTTATTGTAAAAACTAGGTCTTTTTCTTTAGATCACGTTTTTCTCACAAAACACTCGGCAGGTGAATTGTACTTCAATTTTGGAGCTTTTTTACCTAGTGAAATCATCCAAATTTACAACCCGACCGGGCTTCACATAAAGTTTTATATTCTAAGAATTTTCTTCACGTGAGTGCTTATACTAAATTGTTAATTCAAATACTTCCACTTCTGAATTAAACGCTTAAACAATTGAATGTATGTTATAAACAGTTATTTGTAATACTCATTCATTATGTTCCATACATCACGCAGATTAGATAGGCAGAATTCAAAACACGTCTAATGCACTTAGATTACTAGCAAGATTGATTTACTATCACGAATTTGAATGAGCATACCGACATGTTTCTTACGACGCTCATCAATTACTCCTAATTACTTCACGTTACAACAAATAAATTACTCATAGGAAACTAATATAATGAACTAGCGAAGAAAAAGAATTCCAACATTGTTACAGTTTATAAAAATAGTACTATCGATCCAAAAATATTCTTCAAGATATTTATTTGAATTGCGTGTGCATACGTGCTGTTCAAGAATAGAACTAAAGACGCGATATGTTATGTCGTGTAAACAGGCGCGACCGCGAATAATCCAATTTGATACATCACTAGTAATAAGATGACATTCTCAGAATATTATAATGGATGGGATGCCTATCAGTGGCGTACTACAACAACATTGATAAATACAGTTTCAATTACCGCCGTCGCTTTTTGTTGATTAATCAAGATCAATTTCATTTTCTTAAGAAAATATTTTACCAAATGAGAGCAATCAGCTTGAGGTTTGCACAAAAGGGTGTGGGGAGAGCCCTTTGTGTGGCAGTCCCGACAGGGCGCGTATCCGATGTTTGCGCAGGCTGCGCGCGTCGGCGTGCTTCCTGTTATGGCGTCCGACGCCCCGCAGTAGCGCCGCCGGCTCGTAGCCGGCCGCTCAGAATGTAGGCTCTACGCTCCTCTGCTCAAACGAGTCTTCCGCGGCCCAGCCGCCATGCGTTAGTCTAAGAAAAAAATATTAGGATTAAGAAAACAAGTCTTCCATTAGTTAAGTAAGTAGATTTAAAATGCAAAGGGGCAGGGCTCCGCGACGCGACGCAACGCAGAATAACAGGGTCGTGTTCGAACGGCTGTGGCGCGGCACGTTCCAGGCCGTGCTGGCGGGCGGGCGCCGCGGCCGCGCCTCCTCGCTGGAGCCCAGCTCCGACGCCGGCATGGCGCCGCCGACCCAGCGCGCGCCGCCACCCCTCGCGCTCGAGCCCGCGCTCCGTACCATCCTTGAGGGCCTGCGCAACTCGTGCTGCTGCCATTGTAACTGTTCCGCGACAGATCGAAACAACTTTAACGACAATTTGCAGGTCTGTCTCTCCAACGATGAGGAGAGGAAGTCCATGCGATCCGTCATAAGGTGTGCACATAGTTTTATCGATTACAATTTAGGGTATATACTTATTTAGGTTAGAACCCGTCGCTTAATATGCACTCTGTTCAATAAAATGTGATAAATTTGCAGTATAACCAGGTATTTTGAAATATACACGGTTTCAGATTTCACAATCTTAGATATACCATGCCGTATGCGTAGATCATTGATTGTATGCAATGTCAAATGTCAAGATTTATTTGTACATAATGTACCTATAAACATATTGGTTTTACTAGTCGAGATTGTCATGCTAAAATTATACTATTTCCCTTATTTTTAGCGCACTTAGGTGCTGTGCAGGTAAATATATGTTGTTAGAAGGATTAATTTTATTCTTTCATACTAAAGTATCTACTTGTAGAATAATGTTTTGTTATTGGGATATTCCCAGTCTTGAACGCGGTCTTCATATTTTATTGTGTTGTTTGCCAGCGTTCGCGAAACGCACGCGGTCGCAGAGGCACAGCAGGAGAAGAACGCTCGTCTTCGAGACGCGTTTGGCATTTCACCGCGCTTCGTAGAGGGATCGAGCTTGGACCCAGAGAGGCGCGCGCGAGACCACGCGGCCAGGTACCCGCTGGTCAGGACGCCCAGCCATGAGCGTGATGACCACCCGCCTAAGAGGAAGAAAAAGAGAAGGTAGGAGCATTGCATTCATATCATTGCAGAAGATCCTATAAGCAAAACGATAAAAAATAGCCGTTGCATATTTATACATGAGCAATAATAAATGCTCAAACACATAGGTAAGATTGAAATAGGTACAGCCACAACTCAACAGAAAAAGCATGTTTCAAATGTTTAATTTAACAAATAATTATAGAGAATAAATCGTATGTCTGTCTTTAATGGATTGAGGAATGTTTCTCACGGTAACATGCAGCTGTTCCATAGCGACTTGAACAATGGTTTAGATCATATCGATGAGGAAGCCTGTTGATATTAAGGATTAGGTTTTTAAGAAAGCGTTTGAGTCAGTGAGCCGTGTGAGTTTTAGCTTATGATGGTGCCACAGAAACAACTAGATGAAACTTTCTGGTGTGTGCAAAAATTGAGTCCTGACCTTCGCTATCCAAGAAGCCAGAATAGGCCAATCAAAATCAACGATAAATTCGCGAGGCATGATGTATGTCTGATTTTTTAGTATGTTGTTTGGACCCAATGAGCCTAAAGAGCTCCTGTTAGGCTAAATTGTAACATATTTGCTCTTACTATCTTGTATTTTTATCATATTGATAAATCAGGGTATGTAACGATAAGTCCTATCACTATTGAGGAAGGAACGCCATAATTATTAAATCTTCCTAAATTCAGAACGTCCTAAATATTGGATCCTGAATTTAGGAAAGTGTAACACCCTCTTTAAAGAAATAGTTTGGGCCAACTTTGTTTAGCTTTTCCTCTACCTGCACCTTGCTGTTCGGAGGCTTGGATATCTAAGATAAATAGATGCGGTAATATCCCACCTGTTTTATACGGACCGAAACTTCATCAGCGTTCGAGAGACGCAAGCATTCTCGGATGCGCAGGAGGCGAAGAACGCTCGGATGCGGAATGCTTTCGGCATCTCGCCGAGCTACGACCGCCGCGTACAGCGGTACTCGATGTCCACGTCGCCCAGCTCTGACCGCAGCGACCACTCACTCAAGAAAAAGAGAAGGTATGAGTCTCGCGGTACCTTCTCTTTTTTTCTTCCACACCATTTTGAAAGACAGACATAGATATTTCTACTCTTTATTCTTTCTTTTATTTGTTTTGACTGTTACTGAATCATGCTACGACTGCAAATTATATGTGTTATTTTTAATTATATGTCTTTTATTTTCCACTTTTCTTGTTTTAGTGACTGTACCAATTTTATTCTTATTTATTTTTGTGTTTTTGCTCTATGATCGATTTGCTTATGGGACCTTATTATAACAAAAGTGAGACGAGTTGGCGACTCGTACTAAATAAAATAAATCTATTTAAATACGGTACGATGATAAATTAATGTGAATAGATTTGTTTTATTTGAAAGTACATGTTTCGTTACAGTAGAAAATAGTTTTTCAAGAAGCAAGCAGCAGCAAATAGAAGCGCGGGATCTAAGGATCAAAATTATCTTATCTTTTTTTTTGGCAAAGATGTATTTACTGTTAAAAGTATATTTAAAGTAGTTCTATATTTTATTAAGAAACGAAACATCTCTTTTATGTTTTCTAAACTAAACTTTGATTTATGTTGTAAAATCATTATTTACTCAATCAACATTATATTTCAGTGCGTCACCTGAAGCTAAGAAGTTGAAGAAGAAAAAGTCGAAAAAGAATAAAAAGGAGAAGTAAGTTTCCATCATAAACAATTCGTATACAAAATATTTGTTTATTTATCACTTTTTGTATAATTTTTGTAAATGTTGGCGTAAATTTCATAGATTACATTTGAACCCAGACAGGTGATGCTACGGTTGTCAGCGAGGCAAGTATCAAAACTTTTTACATTTTTTTCTTTTCTTTTTTATAAATAAATTCAAGTATCAAATATGTCTGGTCATCATTTCAGTGAAAGAAAAATGTTATGGAACTTCATGAATAGGTATGGTTACATATTAACTTTTATTATTGTATTACAACAACGACGTTTTCTTATGTTCCTTCTGGATATAAAGATTTTATTTTATTACTCTGTTTCAGCTACTAAAGATAAAACTTTATTATAGTTTTCAAATATTTTTTTATTCCTACCTACAAATAAACCTATTGATGAAAATGTACATAATGGGGAAAGCAAGTCAAAGCTAATTGTAGATGGCGCCACCATAGCTTAGTCCTAATCCGATCAATGACGTAGTACTATTTTGAAGTACCTTTAAGATTTGAACTGATTTGAACCAATGACGATGCTTGGAACAAGCTATACTAGCGCCATTAGTTCCCCAGTTGCCATCCCCATTATTATAACATGGTTGTCAATTTAGCGTTTGAAATTTCATCAAAATCATGGTTTAAATAATTTAGTGTCCTATAATACGAAGTTATGAAAAGGCTTCATTAATAGATTTACACATAATAAAATTTGAATACCCTTATTGCTTAGGGATTTGACCTCGGATTTCCATTACAGTAAATGGAATTTCATAATATAAAGTGGAATATACAAGCTGATGTTTAACGCCCTGAGAACTCCACTATTAATATAAATTAGCTCACTCAATTACACAGTTGTCACTACGAAGGTTGTATCACCACCCGTTGAGATATCTATGGTATTTTTGCTTGTCATAGACAAGAGTCCGGGAAGAAAAAGAAGAAACGCTCCAAGTCTCCGGACACCGAGAGTTCGAGTAGCTCCGAGGGCCAGCCCGACAGCGACAGTGTCAGCTCAGAGGATGAACGTACGAAGAAGAAAAAGAAGGTAATTAACACATCCTAGTCTATGTTCATGTGCCATACTCTCTAGCCATTCAGTTAGGATGATGCAGTTCAAAGATTATGTTTGGTTTGCTTCAAAGAAACCTATGCTTCAATACCATGTTTACAAACTCATTTGGAACCAAATTGTTAGCTTGAATTTTTATTTTGTTTTTTAACTTAAAAGTTTTGTCTTCACAAATAATTTTTTGTCTTCAAATTTTGCGTAGCAAAGAGCTGTGTGTGCTCTAAAACAGTTAAATGATCTTGGAATATTGAAAACATAATCTTTGATTATAAAGATCTAACGTTACTACTTCGTGTGTTGGGGTGTGGGGCTACAATCTAGTCAGTATAATTCCACTCGATGCCTCGTTTAGATTAACTCGGGATTCTTCCGCGTGCCTCCAGCCACTCGACTCCACTGCCTCTCAGACAATGTTCCATCTTTCAGTAAACCAGTATAATGTTATAGTTACTTCGCAATCGATTAGCTCGAGTAGCACATTGCTTTCTTTACTTTTTGTTGATGTGTAACAAACACATTGGCCTGATACAATGAATATGACATTATCGGCACCTCCTTTGCATAAAATATTGGCTTCACGAATTTTGGTTTGTGTATAATTTCCTCTCACGGCCCTGACTCCATCCCTCTTGCATCGTTCTTATGTCGAACTAATGGTAGCAGCCACAGTTTGTGTTAGTTTCTGAGCTTCCGATGTGCATAGCAGGTCGCACCGCGCGACCTACGAACGCTCCTCAAGCAGTCGTGTGGGGCACACCAAACATATTATTTAAATGTTATTGTCTTCTTACCTCATTTTATTTTATTTTCTGTAAATACAAGAAATAGCCAGTAAAAATTATCTGTTTAACTGTGCATCATTTCATAGGATAGCCATCTTTATCTGAAGAAATAACGTATACTGTAAGTATATCACAAAGCAATAACACTCAGTAAGACACTATGTTAGGTGATACTAAAATTATGTACTCCGTGATAATTTTGGTAATGCATTGTTAACTATCGCATTTGTGACTAACACAGAGATCATGAGATCACATACACATGCGATCGTGGGTCCAAGTGTGCGCAGTTAGCTCTTGCATGGTGTGTAGTACTTACAAACAGATGGTGGTTCAAACTTGTTCGTGTTACGCGATTGTGTGTGCTACAAAAACGTGCTCGACACCCATGATAACACGCAGAACAAATGAAACCATTGCAATTTTATTTATTTGTCCTAACAACGCTTTGTCAGAGTGAATACACGCCTAAACAAACAGTCATATACTGAGAGTGAGCATATTTTTGTACCACGCACTAGTTATTAATATCCAGACTGATTATTAAAATGTAACTAATCCATAACATTCTCCCTCTTCTCATTTACCCAAAACTTATTAAGGATGCTCCACATGTTTAAATGGTATACAATACCACCACCGTTTGTTAAATAAGGTACGTTACCGAAGTGTAATATTTACATTTGATTTTTGTGTATTACATGTATTTATAATTAATTATGTTGAGCCGTAATGTGTTACTAACATCCTAACATCATTATAATAAGCGAGTAACACACCGGTGCCAACCGACTCAGTCTGTTCTGCTCCCTCTATCTATTTATTTATTTTCTTTGAGTTCACCCTTCGAGAATGTTATGGATACGCTATAATATAACATTCTAAGAGATCGTCCACAGTAATACACCTCCAAACAGATTACATGTTTATTTATACTTGCTTCCATCAATAGCTTTAAGTATAATTTTATTTTCTACTATTACCTTTTGTTTGATGCCTCTATTTATTACTATTCCTTATTAGAATGCATGTGTACAAGTGATATATTTTTCTTATGTTTCCTTATTGAAATTCTTCGTCTGGATCTCATGATGCTCCCGAAGAATTTCTCGTGTAACTTTAGTGTACTATGTTTATTTGCCATTACCACTATAGTCTATTGTATTGGCACTGGTGTTGTATGCCCGTCTATTGGAACCATGATCTTTACGCTTGTTGTCGAATTTTGAACAGAAAAAGTCGAGCAGCCGACGACGCGGCAGCAGTGACCCATCGAGCCGTGACAGGTGAGACTTTATCAGTATCATAATCATGTCTATTTTATATTTACAGCATCGCAGTACTAACTCTTGTATTTTTAGTTCCCCAGTGAAATACACGAAAGAGAAGCAGCGTGATCGCTCCGTCGAAGAGAGAGATAACAACGTCCAGCATAGAAAAGCAGATAGGGAGCGCGAGGAGCGCAGCAAAAAGTACGAGAAGCGAGACGACACGCCCCTCAGGGAGAGAGGGACGCGGCACTACTCGCGTCGCTCGCGCAGCTCCGCAGACCACTCGCCCGAGCGGCGCCAGCGCTCGCACATCACCAAGATTGACAACAAGAAGCGCGAGCCCTCCGCTGACTCCGACAGACGCAAGAGCTCCAAGCGAGCCAGGCGCGACCGACAGCGGTCCTCGCCCGAGTCGGAGTCTGAACCGGCGCCCAAAAGAAACAAGAAAAACTACACCCGCGAGTCCAGCTCCTCCCCACAGCCGGAAAAGAGGCAGCGGAAGAGCTCCTCTCCAGAATACAGAAGGCGAGAAGACACCTACTACAACAGGAAAGAATCAGTCCGGGAAAGTAGCAAAAATCATAGAGACGACAGAGATGAACGAAGAGCTCCCAGGAGAAGTGAATCTCCAAATTCTAGACATAGCAGACGTGAAGACTCACACCCCAGGAAAGAAAAAGATGCCAAATATGAGAAAAATCATAGAAATAATCATGATCGTTACGAAGAACCGCCGACGAAGCGAAAAGTTAGGGAAACGAATGATGAGAAACCGCGAAAAAAGAAAAACAGGAGTGTTTCCAGAGACAGAAGAGACACATCTCCAGAATACAAAGAGCGCTCCCCAGTCAGCAAGAGTTACAAGAGCAGAGAGTCTCGCAAAGATACTGAGAAATCGTATAAGAGTTCACGATCAGAAAAAAGGTATTCATCGTCCGAATCAGAGTCAGAACCACCACCAAAACAAAAATCTGAGAAAAGTTCTAAAGCCAAGGCTCGCTACTACAAGGAGAGGAGTGAATCTCCACCACAGAGGGAACAGCGGAAACGAAGCCCGTCTCCCGAGCCCAAGAGGAAAGAATCCCCACCACCGAAAAGTAAATCAGAGAGAGAAAAATACTTGAAATCAAGTCGAAAGTCAGTAGAAAGCAAACGTGAGAGCAGTAAACCAAGAAGGAAGTCTCCTTCACCAGAAGAAAGACCACGACGTAAAGCGTCGCGAAGTCGGTCCAAATCGCCAACACCAAGGAAGACCTCAAAAAAGGAGAAGCGGAAGAGTGTAACGCCAGTGAAAAAGAGCAAAAAGTCGTCTGAACGTCGCACGGCGGAGCGCCGCACTTCACCGACCAAGAGTGAACACAGAGAGCGCTCGGACAAGGAAAGGAACCAAGAGAGGAAGGACTCGCACCGCTCGCGCTCGCGCTCGCCGCGCAAGAGTCGCAGCACCTCCAGTCTGAGCTACTCGCCCGCGCGACGCAGTCCCGAGCGGTACCGCGACATCATTGAGAAACTGCCTGAAAAAGACAAACGCAAATATATCAAGTCGCCATCCGATCTACAACCCAAGAAGAAGAAAAATAAAGACCTGTCAGAGAGTACGTACAAACCTAAAGTTGTGTGCATGCGCAGCTCATCCAGCGAACACGACGACTCGGAAGTCGAGTTCCTGAGACAAGACGACAGGGACAGGCAGGAGGACTTAGATATTAAAGAGCTCAATAGACTGAAAGAAAGACTGGCGCAACTCGCTAAAGTATCCATGGACCGGAGGAGAATAGAGGAGGAGACCGCTCCATCGACCTCCACGTCGCAGGCCCCGCGTGGTAGTTCCAAGCCGAAGGAAACCGAAGTAGTTGTAGAGAAACCAAAAAAGAAAAGTGTTAGCCCTGTAATAATAGAAGCAGTGAAAAATAAATCTCCAACGCCTCCTGCAGAAGTTAAGAAGAGTCCAGAACCTGTCAAAGAAACTAAAGAGAAGAGTCCGCCTGTGAACGTGGAATCTTCTCCGGAAGTGAAGAGAGGTGAAGAAAAGGGTGGGGCAGGTGCGTCGAGTGCGCCGCGACGTCGGTGGTCGCGGTCATCATCGCGGCGGTCGCGGTCAGCGTCCCGGCGGTCACGGTCCCGCTCGCGGTCACGCAACAAGTCGTCTCGGTCGCGGTCGCGCAACAAATCGTCGCGTTCCCGCTCGCGGTCTCGCTCCCGCTCACGATCCTCGCGGTCCAGGTCGCGGTCATATTCCTCGTCAAGGTAAGGTTTCTTTTATTATAATTTTCAGCGGATATAAGGCGCCCTAAGAATTTAGAAATTGAGAAACTTATTTTTGTTTTTGCGTTCAGATTAACCTTTTTGTGTTCCTACTATTGAAACTAATAGGACCCAACAGTGCTCATCATGCATATAATTGTAGAAAAAATGAAAATGTAACCGTTGATTATTGAAGATTCGAATTTTATTAGATTGTCGAGTCTCTTTTTGTAACTCTATGTGGAGTTACATATATGATAACGAATAAAGTTCAGTAAACGCAGCAACGTCATAATGTTTCTGTCGTTTCCAATAAATAAGAACTTCTGGAACCAGATTGATTTACAATGACGAAAAATATATGTCATACAATGAATACCCAGGGAAAATTCTTAAAATTCCATATCCTGCCACAATAGGCAATTTGACAGCAATAGCATCAATAAATTATAAATTCAATTAGTCCTTCAGAGAGAGAAAAATAATGGACACGCATTTTTCTTTATGTAATTAATACATATTTACAACAAAGATATAACGCATCAAAATTCTAGAGGGAGCTCGTGACGTCAAACGCAAATAAAAACTATACTTGTTTTACCAATTTTCAAAGTGTCGTGTCTTCGTCAATTTTGGTTTAATAACAAAAGAAAAAATACCAGTCAAATATTTTTTGATAATTTATCTGACGGTCAGTATTGTTATACATCTTTCATACAATAGATATTGATGTGTTGTTGCAGACGGTCCCGCACAAGTCGCTCGTCATCGTATAGCAGCCGGAGCTCGTCTCGCTCGTCCCGCAGCTCCTCCCGCTCCACACGCTCATCTAGGTAAACATCACCTTTGAGCTCTCCTAAACACACCTACTACACTAAACTATGAGAGATTCCCTGTGACGCGATCTAAAAATCGCATCATAATCCGTGCAGCCAAACTCGAGATATCGCGGACAAACATACATACATACAGGTCGAACTAAGAAAGGTGGTTAAAAATGAAAATCGTCCTTGCTACTAAGATATAATGATGCAATTAGATTGACTTGAAGTCGTCGTGGCTAGTCTTGGGCATTCTAGTTCACTACGCGCTCAATTTAGTTATCCGCTCTTAAACGAACTAGATCGTTCTTCTAGTTCGTTAGTTCCTAGCTCGTAATAGAGACCGATCAAGAGCGATCAAATCGTTCGCTCGCAAAGAGATGTCAGATTTAGTTTGTCTTTGTTCGCTCGTTTTAATACGGTTCCTGCTGCATGCGACAATTTGTGTAAAGTGTACGAAACGGGATGCGCGCATGATCGGTGAGCGAACGAGAGTATTATAGTGTAGTGCTGTCCCGCTCCCGTGCAATGATCTTAGACCAGTCGATCTCTTTCATTCTGTCCGAACTACTGAACTATGGAGCGGAAAATGTGTTAGCTAGTTCATCTGTGGGAGCAGTTCTTTCGAACAAGTTCGTTCGCGAACTACACAAGACTAGTCGTGGCGATCGTGTTTTATTTGTGGAAAACAAAACACGATCGTACCCGTAGACAACCGCACGTTTTATGTCATACGTCGTTGTTATAAGGATTATTTTCACTTGTAGTTGCAATCGATCGAATTACGTCAAATTGCGTCATGGGGAAGCTCCAATTATAATATTGGTACCACTTCATTACACTTTTATACACTGTACCACAGTTATTATTACAGTAATTGGTGGCAAATAACCCGGCAATATAGGGCATTGCATAAGTGTAGGTTCACATCAATATTATTCATAGATTCAAGCTTTTTCTTGTTACAATAAAATAATTTCAAGAAAAAAGGATTGATGACCGCTTTTGTCATTATTTGGCAACAATTATAGTTGCTGGTCATTACGAGCGCGCAATTCCTTAAATTACAAGACATAAATTTAAATTATGGCGCACTCTCATAAGCGAATACTCTAGCTAGGTCCAACAATAAAGTTGTAGATTTATTACTTTTAACTTTTACGTTATTTCAAAATATGTTGCAGAACTAATAAAAAAATGTTTTACATCTCTTACAATATTTTTTTTATTTGTTTCTGAACTAAATCACAGTACCTTTTTAGTGATATATGGTTTATATTTTGTGACTTAATTTCGATTTAATAAAAAAAATACACTGGAAACGCGTTTAGGTTTATGTGGTGAAATACTTGTTCAGTCAGTACAATATTGTATTTAATTAAAGAATACTGCTACATTAGACTGCAAACTTTATTGTTGGATATTATGGATTGTTAACATTTGACAGAAATAACGCTCATAAACAGTCCATATTGTAGCATCTAATTTGTAACGTTAAAAGTTCAAGAGATGAGTTGTTTTATTTCAAAACATGCCAAAAAATATTGATGTTCACATAAATGCGCTATATTTTGAATCGTTAGGAAACTACTCATTTCGCTTGAAACTATCAAAAGATATTAACATACAATTTCTCTTTCCGCTAAATGAAACTCGGATTACAATCAATGCATGCGATTGGTATCGATCAGAACAATGACCGGCGTATACGCGGATTACCGTAGATCTACTGAGTCGCGCGCGCGCACGCGCTCCCGGTCGCCGTCCATACCGCGCCGAGCTGGCTCGCCCAGCTTCTTGGATAGGCGACGAATCACGAGGTATCAATCAAAACAAGAACAGTGCTTTTGTAATGAAACGCGCCTTAGATTGCTCACATTCAGCCTAAAAATTTACACTTTTAGACCGACTGTCACAAATAATTTACAAGCTAAATTATGTCCCATGTCGGACTACATTTAAGTGGACTTAAAAATGCTACAGAATATTTTGCAAACAAAACCTGGGTCCTAGTAATTTTTTAAAGGCATGAGAACGGGCAATATTTTGATACTAAAATGTGGCTACAACATTTTTCGACCAGCTGAATAACTTTTTCAATATTACCGGCCATTTAAAACATTATAATGTAGTTTATTTCGGCCTTTTATGTCTGAATCAGCATTGTTCATACTTTTCATTTACTGACAGACTAAAAAATATGTGTGGCTATATTAGCGGGCCACACTCAAGATATTATAGTCTGTCTACAATGCTAGCAATATTCCCAGCAATTGTATTGCAGCCAAACATTGCCCGTAGCTAAAGTACCTTTAAATGTAAAATTAAAGATAAAGCTAAATTAGGCCTTGACTCTTAGTGTGCTGGGTACAAGTTTGCTTGTCAACTATTTGTGACAATAGCGCTCAATAAAAAGACAACAAAAATGTACAGAAATGTTGTCTGCTAAAAGCACTGTGTTCTTGCCAAATAGGAATTTTTTAAGTGCAATCAATGACGACATTCTTTTGATAAATAATCACCTTATTTAAAAAAAAAATCTATAAGTTGAATTGTCAAACGAATGTCACCTTTATTGCACAGTGTGTTTTTAACCTTTTCCGTGTGTCGCTTTTTATCCTGATTTATTGTAGGTGTGCTTGTTATTTCATTTTGAGATTGTGTCATATCATGGTAGGTACCTTCATTATTCATTTTAATATTTACCATATAACTGTTTGATGTTTAGAGGTGTTCTACAACAGTTTTCGAATTGGATCTTGCAACTAAATATTTAAACAAAATCAAAGTCTTTACTATGTACATAAAATAACAAATGAGCTGATGGGAACATCTTATCACCTACTAACACACATTATTCGGTCCAAATCACAATTAACACCATGATATGGCATGTTATACATATATGTGTATTCAATCACACGTTTTTGTTACGAGAGAGGATCCCAAATTAAAACTTCGATACTTCGTGTCACTAATCCGTTTTTCCCATAATTTACCTTGTATTGCTTGTCTATTTGACCAATGTAGGAGAGCGTCAGTCTTGTAGCACTTAGTTGCAGCTCACCCATTCAAAATTTTCCAATTGTGTAGTTACATGAAATCGTTTTGATACCTACAACCTTTTATTCGGCGAATAGACGGAAACGTAAGACGGTGCTATCTAGATACTTATCCTTCGAGAATGAAGCGAATAGACTAAGGGGTTTCCACCAGAGATGCGCTATGTAGCTATGCATCCATAGCACGCATCTTTTCATGAAAAAAACACATCTTAGTTGAATCCGTTTCCACCAGTGCTGTGCTATGTAAACTATTGAATTTGATTGGTGGATATCAAACGCATCCGCAGCAACGTAGCATCGCGCATCTCTGGTGGAAAAGAAGCCTTACGTTGATCTTGACACAAACGTTTGTTCTCATCAGCAATACATTTCTGAGATCATCAATCTCTATTTTGACATAACACTGACTCATAATCGGAGTGAACGACGCTATAACATCTCCGAGAACTATACCAATGTAACAGTTTTACTGAATTTTTGCAAATTCATCATGAATATTAACGGGATGAAAATAATTGCGTACGCACTGCGATTTATTTAGATGCATTGTTAAAAGGACAAGTAATACAAGGTGAATTATGAGAAAAAACGGGTAAGTGAAATAAGGACGTTGTATCCTTGTATCTAAGGCTTCATTTGGATGCCTCTCTTCTAGCAAATGGTTTGTGATTTGCACACACATAATAACTGTGTTTTCCTACTTTATTTTTCCTATTATCTATTTTTGTTTTTGTTTTCTTTATAGAAAAAAGTCGCGAAAATATAGCACGAGTTCAGAAGACACAAGTAGTAGCTCCGAGTAGTGAAGTGAATGTGCTAGTGTGAATTAGTTTAAGTAATATTATGTATTGTATTAAAATATTAAGCCCTATTTTCACTTAATATATCGCTAAAGCCTTTTTTATCTTTTTTAATATAATCTGGGTGTCCATATTGGTGTAGAGGCTGACTAGGATAAAAAATCATGTATTTGACATAATCTGATTGGCTGTGAAAAATATTTGAATACTCATTTCATCTGTCAGTCTCTTTGCATCATTTAACAATTTTAGTTGTGTGCGTTCTTTTAACACTGGTCGTGACGCTAACAGGGTGTGCTACTAGTTATAAGATCTTTAATCTTCCATAAAATATTTTTTTCCAAAATAATAACCATATTATTTTTAAAAGACAAATCCCTTTGAAAAAATTAGTGTGAAAGTGAATGGATTATAGCTAATTCTAAAAATGTCCTTCAACTGCTATGAGATCATAATAATTTAATAGTTGTTTTTCCTCCGTAGCGCACCCATAATAGATCTTACATACCCGCAAAACAAATACAAGTGTAGAAGAAGATAATGTGAAGATATAAGTCTCACGTACTGGGAGTTTACAGAGATGCCCGCCAGGCGTAGACAGTGTGCTAATTATGTAGAACATGCTGCAAGTGTTTTCTGTTTCAAGATTATTCATTTTGTTTTATCACATTAAAAGTTTATTGCGAATTTCCTGTTGTTTTTATTTTATTTTTTATTGCTGCATGGTAGAGGCTTGTACACAATTTTGAACTGTAGTAAAAGAAGCTTTCAACTGGATGGATGTATTTTTTAATTTTTTACTGTTATTTATTTGTTGACAAGGTAAGTTATTATTTCCAAATTGCATCTTTCGTACTGTCATGATTTATTCGTTTTGTGTATAAAGTTTTAAAAAGCATTTTATAAAGAAATTATTCCGAAAAAATAAAAGTACCTAGGTACTCAACTTTTTAGACAGTACCATCAGCACGAATTTTCACTCTTTTGCTTTACAGCGTCTTTCCAGTATTTACAGCGTTTTTGTATGAAAAAATGGAACAGCGCCTCTCGTGTGCGAGGAAAGAACTAATTTTTTCCTTGAAAATTGTCAATTTGAAATTGTCACAGTTCCAGTTTACGTCTCAAATACTGGAAATTCGTGCTAAGGGTACAGTCTGAATTTTAACAATAAAAATACTCTTTATTAAATCACTAATGACAGTAAACTTAACGCTCTTAAAATGTTGCATGTTTCATCTAACTGTACTAACGCCCATGCCTGTACTAACACATTAACCGTAACAGCGCGCGAAAGCGCCCGATCCCGTACCGGAGGCCTACGCCGTCGACGCCGACGTCCACGGTCAGCAGCCGCAGCTCCCAGCACAGCTGGTCGCGCTCCCCGAGGCCCGACAACCGAGAGTAACCAACAACCACGCTCATGAGCTCACGACTCACTAAACACGCTTATTTTACTAAACATACGAGTATAAGTTATAAAACCTTTAAAACTCAAGCCCAACGACTATTTATGCACTAAGATTATTTTACTACAATAGATGAGAATATTCACACTACAAAAACATTTTTTAAATGTTTGGTCGAAATTGTAAATACATTCCACATGTAAGGTAGCTAATAGGCCAAATTAATAAACTTTTTGATTGATGTTTTATCAAAAAATAGAATAAGGTAATATTTATCTAGTCAAATGTGCATAATCTATCATTCCTTATTGGAAACGATTACTCTTGATCTCTAAGTATTTAATTTTATTTTGTTTTTATTTTACTTGTTGGTAATTTTATTTAAATTATTTTCTAATTTTTTTCGATATGTAACGAGAATACTCTAGTGAAAAACCACGTACCTACTTTATTACAATAAAGTGCAATATAATTTATTGTCATCAAATATTTACTAATTTATTTTATTAATTTAATTTTACTAGTCATTTTACAATCAATTTAATTTTTTATTGAAATTCTATGATAGAATAGGTGATAACTAAATTATTCTAGAGATGTAAGCTATTGTATTGTAAAAGATTGAAACTGCCTATTTGTTTCAAATAACATAAGCAATAAATATGACGATATTCAATAATAATACTCAAGTGTAACAGTAAAAACAGTTTAATAAGAATATCAAAATATACAGAACTTATACATATTTGGTTTGTATAGAGAAATCTCATCTTATTTTAAATGCACTGCGTAAGAATTGATTTTGCAGATTTGAATTTAATGACATAGTGTTAGGCAAGTCCACAAAACCATGTATATTAAAGTAAACACCTGCTGGTACATAGATAATGGATGGATTGCTGTTGTCAAATAAAGTTCCCTGATACAATAACATTACTTTCATTAACAAAGCATGTGACTTCAATCTGTATCCCATGTCCTGTCTGAATATTGAAATAATAACATACCTCACACAGACTGATTAAATAATAAAATTATCAACACAAGATTAGATAATGGTCCTCTCACCGTATTAGTTATCCACTTCTACAAAACTAGTAATTACAATTTATTCAAGAATGTCATAAAATACATCAAACTTAAAATAATAAATGTAATGAACCATATTTTCATCATAATATTTTAGGATCACTCCTTTGTGACAATCAAGGGCCTTTTAGAGGGAAAACTTGTAAAGACAGTGCAAGAAGTATTGGTGTCAAATGATATCAGAGCAGTTGCTTATCAGTACAATAACACTGTCCCATTCAAACACATCAACAAAACAAGTTAAACATACAATTTTACATCACTAAAGGTCATCAAACTGGCCCATGAACCCTTGATCCCAGAAATTCACAACTGCCACTGTCTTGTAAATATTTATAAAAAGTTTATACTATTATAGTATAATAAATATATAGTATAATAGAATGTTTAACATCCATCACAGAAAAGAATAACATCCACCACCTTGTGTAGAGTATAACTTAATTTCTTCAGTTCTTTTTCTGGCTCTGCTGACGTCTTTTAGTGGCCAGGAACATCGCCCAGCCAAAGCCCACAAGATTCATGAATAAAACTCGCAACTGTAACAGTAGTCATTTTAATAAATAGCTTATCAATATAGAACTTCAAGTAGGAATTGGGTACACAAGATAAGAAGAGCGGCACAAACTTAAATTGATGCTTATTTTTTAAGACTAAGGATAATGAAAAAAAAATTGATGCCAACTTGAGAAATAAGTGCAGCATAATTGAAAATAAAAAAAATATTTAACGAAAAACAAAAAACCCGACTGCTTTAAAAAAAACTAAAAAGAAAGAAACAAGCCCAGTAGTTAAGAATTCACTCATTCACACTCACAGTCGGGGCCTATTCAAATTATAACAATCAAATCTTCCCAACGGGCCCCGACTGTGAGTGTGAATGAGTGAATTCTTAACTACTGGGCTTGTTTCTTTCTTTTTAGTTTTTTTTAAAGCAGTCGGGTTTTTTGTTTTTCGTTAAATATTTTTTTTATTTCATACTTTTTAGTTACTATTCAGAGAATTATTGTTTTGCTAAACAACTTTAAATCGTTATATTTCCTAAACTATTATTTAAAATGAAAAATGATAAAGGGAACCTAAAGATGATTTTAAAATACCTATTCAACGATACCCCACATGACATAGTTCATCGACATTTTTTTTTTTCATTTTGACAATATGGCGTCTGGTTGTCGCTGTGGTGAATTTTGATTACTGTCATGTCTTTAGTGACACTCGCAAGGTCAAGACGAATCGATTAACGTAAAAATTATCAAAATCGGCCAACCCATTTGGTCTCTAGAACGCCACATAGAAACAAACATACATACATACATACATACATACATACATACATACATACATACATACATACATAGACTGATAAACACATTACCCTCCTTTGCGTCGCGCAGTCGGGTAAAAAATACATGAGTTTCACTTACCATAGGAGGCACGAATGCAAGGTTGATAACTTGGAATAAAGTCAGCCATTTCCAGTTAGCTTCTAAAATTGGCATGTAGAGAGCTAACAGCTGTTTGACTGCAGCCTTGTGGTTCTTGCCCTCAAACCTAGCCAAGGTATACAGTGAAAATGCTTGCATTACCGGTGCAAATATTAATCTTTCAAATAAAAGCTTCTTGGCCAGTGGGAATGCAACAACTTCTTCAGGGAAAAACCTCTCAATAAATTCATAGAAGTAATGTGGGATGGTGCCACCAAACAGTAATCTGAAATAAAAGGTTTTTCATTAGTATGATAATGAATTCATGTTGAAAGTTCAGAAATCATGAAACTCAAGATTCGGATTGTAAATGTAGGAAGCAAGCACCCAAAGCTGTGCTATTCATTTATTATGATATTCTAGGACTGGATATTTGATATACTGTTATTTATGTATTTCTTAGAAATAACGATTTTATTATTGCTTACCCGTAAAGGCCAAAGGCTAAGATTGGATCTATCCTGATATTGTCACCAGCTACCAGCTGAGACGCAATGCTGCCGGCTGTTCCCACCACACAGCTGGAATTAATTATTATTCATATCATTAGCATCATCCATGCCATGGTCATAGTCAAGTAAAAAATGCAATGCAAATCAAGTTAGACTTTGGAATCAAACTTTGTACAACCATGTTATCTGGACAATATAAAGCTGACAACCTCTAATCCAGTAATCGAATAGATAACTTACCTTGTAATCGCTTTAGTTTTAATGGGATGTATGTACAAGTTTTGTAAATACGATGCCAACAAGTTCATTATTGGTTTTGATAAGGCCATTTTTGCTTAAGTTCAATGAGACTACGTTACTTCAAGTATCACAGTAAGCTCTCTTAGATCTAATTTGATTATACTGCTCGTAATTACAGAATAACTGATAATGAAAGTATTTTGATAGCGTTATCAACAAAAACGTAGCAGTTTCCCAAAGAGATTATAGAAGAATCGTGCCATTTTTGTTTTGACATCTGTCAGCAGCACAGATGAAAGAAATTATTCCGCCATAGACTAAGGGTCCGGAGAGCATGATAATATTTCCAGTCCTCGGGTAGGGCTAAGAAACTTATCAGAAAAATTCTGAAATGTGTTTAGCCCGCCGGATGCACTTCGCTTAGGTATTATTCAGTGAAAATGTTTGCATCGAGCGCCGTCCGCATGCATCTGAAGCGGACGATCCGTCATAATCATAATTTTTCTTGCAGTCTAGGGTCTCTAGGAGGTCGTTGGCCGTGACGGAGGGAGATCGGAACCACTCGTTCACTCCTTTTTTGTCCACTCTTTCATATTAGCCTGTCTCTACTGGTAGGATTAATAATTAAGACCCTATCGAAAAATTCATGAGGAAGAAACTCCAATATTATCATCAAACGATCATCGCCCGGAAGATACCGGTGGAGCATACGGTGCAGGACTGCCCCGCTTGGTCAGAGCATCGCCGTATCCTCTCGGAGAAGATAGGCGGCGACCTCTCGCACCCAGCATTGGTCGAGGCCATGCTGCGGGAGGCGCTCACAGCAGCGGACGTCGCGAAACGATTTCCGGCCTCCGTAGACGCGGGCATGTACCCGTGTACATGCCCGCCACCAGTAACCCACTGACTCGCCGTCCGAGCAAGGACCAACCATGTCCGAGTCAACGGCGCGTCGTCGTGTTCCACGCGCGCCTCAAAGAGCTATTAGCAATCTGACGGGTCCTCCTTAGAGGGCCAAAGCCTGCCGGGGTCGCGGGATTGTAAGATTATTAATATTGTAATATACAGTGTGTCCGGGCACGAGTTAGCGATATTTGAAGAGGATATTCTATTCTAGGCTCATTTTCATCGACAAAAATGCTTTAAAAAAAATTCTTACCCCAAAACTTCGCGAATGGCAGCGTTTTGGAGTAAGAATTTTTTTTAAAGCATTTTTGTCGATGAAAATGAGCCTAGAATATCCTCTTCAAATATCGCTAACTCGTGGCCGGACACACTGCTGCATGTTTATCAGTTGTCTAGTACCCATAACACAAGCTCTGCTTAACTTAGGACTAGACGGCGTTGTGTGATAGTTGTGGAATATTATTATTTTTAAATGTCTCCACATCTCGGGATCATAGTGTCCCTGTCCCCGGGCTTTTGGAGGGCTTGCCAGGAGCCGGAGCCAGCTTTGCAGAGGCCCATTAGACATTTGAAATGAACTGGTGCTCCATATTATTATTATTTATTTATTCATTTTTAACTCTTGTATATATTTTTATTTATTTTTTATAAAAAAGAAATAAAAAACATTAAAAAATACCAGCCCCAGCGTCGGGAACAGGGTCCGGGCTGGTTCGGGCCGCCGGTGGTCAAGGCCCCTGAGAGAGAAACCTCCTAATACGCGCCGTGTCCAGAAGTACTATCTTCTGAATCAGGCGCTTGATCCAGCTGCCAAGCGA
Source organism: Agrotis segetum (assembly GCA_036375495.1). NCBI lineage: Eukaryota > Metazoa > Arthropoda > Insecta > Lepidoptera > Noctuidae > Agrotis > Agrotis segetum. The sequence goes on from JAQSVV010000155.1 coordinate 202,529, forward strand.
GAGCCTCCTACGATGTTGTTCGAAGCTCTTGGCAATTAAGCCATTTGCAGACACGACTATCTCGGCACCATGACTGCCGTATTTACGTCCCACATGTCAACAACCTCAACAGTTATGATTTTTATTAGTATCAACGGGTAACCTTGGCCCTAGAACGTAAAGGGCTATCGAAGGACCACTGTGGATTTTAAGCGCAAGCGACTGTCAGACAGGTCACGATAAAAAAATCCATAAAATAAGTTCAAAAATATATAAAGAATGATATTTACTTAAATATAATCTTTATTTTCTACACAGAGAGGTTTACATTATGCAAAATATAATAATTAATTACATTTGAAATATATTACTACACAGTTGCTAGAGTTAGATTATGAAATACAATTTAAAAAATATTTTCATCACAACATAATTTTTAGTCACATAATTTTATTATTTACATTAGTTTAGAAAATGGTGTTAGTAAATATTATAGATATTAAATTACTAAAAAAATATGAATGTATTATATAGCCAACCTGTAGCACAATTTAATTTACAATAAGGCAATTCATAAGTAATTGTTAGTTAAATTAAAATTTTATCTAAAATAACAATATTATTGCTTTCTTTACAACCTTATGTTATAAATAAAATTAATTTCGATATTTTACTAATAATTTCTAATTTCCATCATAAAGTTTATCAAGTTGTTTTTGTAAATTATGTGATGTGACTGCTGGAGTGTCGGGGATATGAAACTCTCGTTTTTTAGCAACTGGTGTGTTCAGGAAGTTCATCTGTTCCTTCATTTTCATGTACATGCTTAGAGCCCTGTTACCCATATCAGCTTTTACCGGCGTAATAGTTTCGTTGGACACATTTGGCATTGACTTACAGAAAACTTTTTTCCTTAAACACAAATTCTTTTTAGGTATCTTGTATGTTGGTGATTTTGAACATGACTTTATTACTGAGCATGGCTTACTTATGGATGGACTTTTTTCCGGACTAAATTTCTCTGTTTTTATAACTTTGGGAGTCACTTTGGGAGCATCTTTGGTTTCAGTTAAAGTTTTGTCTCCATTCTCACAAGGTTTCTTATCTTTAATTAGTTTTCTTACATACTGCAGAGAAGTCATCTGAGACTGTTTAATTTTATTCAAAGCAGCAATGCTATTGTCTATCATCCTCAAATTATGTTCAGTCTGTTTCTCAATCTGTAATAAATCTTCAATTTCTGTACTCATTTTCCCCGAGTTAGCAACAGATGCTTTATTAAGTAGATCACACAATGAGACTATGACACTCTCTTCTCTCTTGGTGTTCTCATTACTCTCTGCTGGTTTATCAAAGCTCATGATAGTGTTATCATGGTAAACAGCAGAGCTTTCTAATTCACTGGAGTGGTTGAAGAATTCTTGGACATTCCTGTATTCTTTGAATGGAGTGGACGCTGGAGGAGTAACTGCAGCTATTTTCTCCAGTTTGGGTTCCTCTGCAATTGCTTTCGTTTTTTCCTCTGCTTCATTGATCTCTTTCTCGTTTTGCAAGAAGCTGGCGTCACAGCTTGACTTCCAGGATTCATTGGACATAGGAGTGTCAGGTACTACAGGAATCAACTTTTTCTTGATCAATGGTGGCTTCGGTGGAGGGAGCTTTTTAATACCAGACTGGTTGGAGACATTCTCTTTATTAGCTAGTGTCATTCGACTCTTGATGGGCTTGTTCACAACTGGTGTTTCAGCTATGTTGTTAATGCCACTTATCCTCACATTGGTACGAGCTGGAATGATATAATTGTTAATACTACAAGTAGTAATAAAATTATAAGTAAAGTTATTCTAAGAATAAGATCTTTCAATTACCTTGTAATGTAAATAGAGACTTTTTAGGCCTGAATGCAGGCCTTGTGAACTTTGGTGACTCAGGAACCATTGTGGCTCTAATGTTTGAAACAGGCTGTAAACAATTTAGGACAAGTTTAAACGTAAAACTATTTAAAGTGGCGTTATGTTTACCCCTGTAAGCATAACACCACTTTAAATAGTTTTGTTATTTCTAAGGCAGGGAAGGAACTCTTTCTGCCAGTATAAAATACTTACTTGAGGCTTGGGTTGAAAATGAAGTACTTTTCTGACAGCATTATGTTTCATTTTCCCATTGGCTGTGTGGCTTACTGTTTTGTCTACTTTTACTGATGAGTTCCAATTCTTCTTCTTAGTACTTGTCCCCTGAGCAGTTCTCCTGGGAGACTGTACTCTAAGAGCTGAAAAAATAACCAATTTTTGATAATAATAATCTTCTGCTGCTATCATTACTTATTTGGAGTCAGCACATTCTGTTTTACTTCCTTAATTTTACATTAGTTGTCATGCAAAGTGAAACTTGGAAGAATTAAAAACAATTTGATGCCAAATAACTTAGCGTTCAATAACATTTACTTAGAAAGTCTTGTTTCACTGTTTTTAACTTACATAAGATGTCAGCTCTCATTTCCGCAATAGTTAGAGGCTTTAATACTCTCTCGGCGGTGCGAGTGTTCAAAATAGTCTGGCGAGGTTGCTTCTTTGCAGTCAGAGCCTGCATGCTGTCCTTGGACAGGATTCCTATGAAATAAACATTACACATGTACATTTTGTCGGTCCTAATACGCAGGTTTTCTCACCTAGTTTCCATAGAACTAGATTACACTAGTTTATTTATTGTATAAAATTGATGAACGTTACTTTGTTATTCCACTAGGTACACTTGCTTCTGGGAGTAAACACTTCACTTACCAGTAAGCCCAGGGAGCAGTTCAGCCATTGATTTAGGTTTTAAACTCGTCGTTGTATCCATTGTGATATATTTTATCACTCAGGGTCCAGATATATTTTAAAAACAATTGAAATAAACATGAAAACATTCAAATATTTTTATTGTCAACCGTATATTCTGTCAAAACCGTTTCGATTTGGCTTTATTTGAACTCTGTTATACGCAGAATTCGGAACCTTTCCACGGAGTCACTTTCCCTATGTCTAAGTCAAATTACGCAAAACGGAACGAACGACTAGTTTATGGGCAAAATGAATGGTCATGCACAAAGGTTTTTTTATTCATGGCAATGCTTTTATCTAATGTCAAGCCAGCCTGCCTGTCGGCTGTCAAATTGACAGTTTTATCAAAATAAGCTTTTGCGTGTCACTGCTGTGCGTTATTCATTCATTGTTGATCATTGACTTTGCCGGCTGTATCGTATCGGACCGACAGAGTACCTAAATAGAGGTAATCGGACTCAATATTGTGCTTTGTACTGAAAATGGTGGCTATTGTTGAAATTCACGGGTATGAAGAGTTCGTGAAATATGCTGAAGCCATAGATCCAAAGGGTCCACCAGTAGTTTTTTACTTTTCTGGTGAAAAATTACCGTCTGGAGAAAGCTGGTGTAGCGATTGTGTGGAAGGTATGTACAGCTAAAACTTCCAAAAGCTTTTTCAAAAATAAGATTAACTATTTGCCTATTTACCGCCCTTATAATGTAAGGGCTCAATATTGAGCTACTATTATGATCGATTTACATTGAGTCAGTAACTGACGTCAGTGCTGGCGCCGAAAACTGACTCGTGCTATTTATACGGAGTCAGTATGTGGTCGGAAGGTACTGTACTGACTTGAAATCAATTTACACTATGGCAGTGCCAGGTCAGCACTGACTCGTCAGTGGACTGGCGTCAGTTACTGACTCAATGTAAATCAGCCTTTACTGATGACGAATACTATAGAGTATAGAGCTAGCTAATGAACTTCAGATTTTAATAGCTAAGAAGGAGGTTGTATTGTAACTACACCTCTCTGACCATTATGTCAATACAGGATTTTATTTTTAAACATTTTATTGTCAAATTCTGAAATTATAAATGGGGAATAAAGTGGAAGAAATTCAAAATTATGAACAATTCACTGCATATGTTGATAGGCTACCAAATAGAGGACCTAAAGTTTATTTCTTTTTCACTGGTAAAAGAAAGGATAATGGCCGCAGTTGGTGTATGTACTGCCAATTGGGTAATAGTAGTTCCTTAGATGATTATAATCATCTTATGGGGCCTACTACATCCACAAGCTTCACCAGTTTTAACTGCGCATGCTTTCTCGCGAAAAAACTGTAACTGGCGCACCGCGCTTGATATCTAGTTTTACCAACTGCACGCATGGTGTTCCATTTACAAACCCGCTTTCTGAGACAGAATTCTGTTGAAGCTTGTGCATGTTGTAAGCCCGTTAGTCATTCTGTGAGGACTATTGATTGATCATGTCAGGGTACCAAAAGGGTCAACTACCTATGTACCACTGAATGCCACATTGATAAGACTACACTGTGGTGTAAATATAATTTACAACAAAATTATATTTACACCACTTGGAGAATGTGAATGGAGAGAAGGACCAAAGAAAAAATGAGAGGATCATGTTAAGAGTGATAAAAGAAAAACAAGTAAATAATGATTGTGATGAAGGGAGAGCGGAAGAAAACATACCTACTGTGCTGACTGAAAGTGTAATGGGATAAGGGCAGGAAGATGATATGATTGTACCATTTTACATGAATAATTGATATTTTATTCCATCATATTAATTTGTGAACAACTTTTCAATTGCTGTTTTATGTACAATCGACCAAGCGGAATTATGACCCACCATAAGCCTATTTTCCCACAGACATTCAAATACAATTAGGTCCACATTCGCGTAAACATACATATCCATGGTAACAACTTTGATCTTTGTCAATTTGACAGATTCAAACGATTTATTGTCAAAATGGGTCATGATTCCACTTTGTCGACTGTACAATGTTATAGATTTTTTGCTTAAATTAGATTTCTTTGTTCACAGCTGAGCCTGTAGTAAAGGCTTTCTTGTCGGAACTGAAGACAGATGTTATATTTGTTTATGTGGATGTTGGTGATCGAGAAACGTGAGTATTACAGTGTGGATTTATGTCCATTGTAAAATAAACTAGATATATTGAAATGTCAAAATGAATACCTACTTATTTACTTTTTTAGTAAAATTGTTGTGTCATTTACAAGTATACAGACCTCAGTCCAACAGAAAAAGATCTTTATCTTATCTTTTTTGTTGGTCTGAGTATACAGACACATTGCTATCATACTGAAATGTGAAAAAAGGCATGCTGAAATGTGAGGCAACCCAGAATTGGAATTGTTGATGTTAAATTTTAGAGATATATTGTCTGTCTAAAGTAACCCAAAACAAACAATGAGTTTCATGGTACTCCTAATTTTTTTGCATTGGATAATGACGTTGTGTCCAATGCAGTGTGGCATTTGAACTTTCCTGTATGTAATCCAATCATATGAAATCCTGCAGGTGGAAGGACAAAGCCTGCTCCTTCAGAACAGACTCCAGGCTGAAGCTCATGGTAATCCCCACAATCATCCGATGGAAAGGAGTGCAAAGACTTGAAGGCTCCCAGTGCAACAAGAGAGAACTGCTACAAATGCTCTTTGAGGATGAAGATTGAAGGCAGTCACTGTCCAAAATCTGGTGGAATTTTACGTAACCTTGTATATAACATCTATTTTTAAGAAAGGTGGTGTTTATCTTTTATTAAATACTTTTACAGTCACATTCAGTCTTTAAATGAAAAGAATTGTACTTGATAATTCAGGAAAGAGTATAACCAGCATGACAATGACTGAATTTCAGTTACATGCTTGCCTTGCATGCCATTAAACATATCACATTTCCACGGAAATTATTCGCAATTAAGAAAAACATTGGAACCTAATACCCTATTTTAAAATAGAAAAATACAAATGTTTTTCCTCTGTCATTAATTTCTTCTTTTCCATAGGCATCACGTTTTCGCAACAATGTTTTTACATGCTACCACTATAATGTTTGTAGTTTTTTTCAGCCTGAAAGATAAGATAGGTAAAATTATTAGACTGCAGATCGCGCCGTGTGAAGCAGCATGAGTTGGTTTTATAGGTAAATAGCAAAGTAAATGATAAAGAAATGAGATATAAAAATGCTTGTGTAATCAATGTTTATTTGTAATTACATTACAATTCCGTTATCTAAAATAGTTATTATAATTGAGCAATCATTATGTTGGGCGAAGATAATTTATACAAAGCACTGATATCTTCTTGCCATATTGAAATTGAATAGTCACTGAGCCTGTAATATGAAAGGCATAAAATTTGTACACATAACATTCTAGAACAATCTCATTAGGAGGAAATGCAGGTGATCTTTTCTCCATACAAACGTAAAGCAATGATTTTTACAGAATACCAAATCAATATGGACGTACCTACTCAATTGGACGTAGGTACTACTACTTACATCCCTATATCTCCTTTTTGGTGATTCTTTATATTAAGTATATTAATATGCGAGAGCCAAATTTCTTCAAATACTCGTTTTTACAATTACTATTTACCCGCATTTCCTCATAAAATACATATTTTATGTTCAATTTTATACCTACCTAATTCAAAAGTCTTTATTTTTTCAAGTATTTAATAAGGATAGATAAACTAAAGAATTTATCGTTATACACACACAGTAAAACAATAGTATACAGACGTATTGTTTTCTTTTAAATGCTTATTATTTGTCAAACAATAGGTATTATAATTATTTTGAAAACTAACAATGGCCACACCCCGCAACAGGGGGCGTCTCCATTACATAACGCCAACTGCTTGATAATGTAACCCGTTTACTCAAATTACCTGAATGGATATACAAATACAATGTACATTTCATCCATTCCTTAAAAGTCACCTTCGCGTGTTGGAAACTATCACAGAAATGCTTCCATATAAACATGTAAATGCATTGCATTTGTTCCTATAATACTTACTTACATAACTTTTATTTTAAACCATATAACTCCCCTATGTATTGTATATAACATTTTTTTTCTTATTAACTAACTTAAAATAAAGTTGGAAGGTATAAAGAACAATTTACATAGCTAAGTAATTATTTAATAACAACAATTATTCTAAAAATCACCAAAAACTACCAAATATTTGTTAAAAATGGTAGGTAGTTTGTAAACTAACAATAATTATTTTGCTAAGTCATGATTTTTTAAATCGTAGTTAATATTTTTTGTGGAGAAACCCATGTAACTATGTACTACGATGAATGCGAAGCGGTAAAACCGGATGAAAATATGCGCTAGCGCAATACTAATGAAGGAAAGAGTGATTTTTTTCCTGTATATGACTCAAATAAGTTTTAACCGAAAGGGCTTGAGTACTTGTAGTGGTTTGAAAAATCAAATGTGATGTGACGCTAGACTCTGTGAACTTAATTTGCTCAAATTAATTTACATACAAGAGCTTGATGAACCAAATGGTAGCGTCATACTGAGGGTCTGTTTTCACCAATTGAAAAAATCTTCGCGCACTATACCCTTGTTTTTGTGGGAACGTTTAATGTCTACGTCGAATTCTATACTTAAAGGCAATACTGATACAGTCTTTTTTTCTTTGACATAAAAGGTACGCGAAGATTTTCCGTCTGGTGGAAATTGACCCTGACTGATATGAAATTATTTGCATCTGATTAAACTGATAACCCGTTCACGACTTTGGAGCGGTGAGCGGAGCGACGGGCGGCGCGGATAACACATAGTTACTTTGAAGTACGCGAATTCGCCACTGGCTATGCCTCGTGGCGTGTGTCAAACATTGCTTCTGTACATTTGATCTTACCGCTCGCGCTAAGACGCGGACCACATAGAAAAGATGTAAGACGCAGACAGGGCGGAGACATGTGTCTCTTCGGCGTCTCATTCATACAAAATGTATGGAAGCGTCGCGACGTACCTAAAACACAAAGAAGAGACGGGGCGCGGGCACGACTCTCATACATTTTCGCAGGTGCGCGACGCGTCCTCGTCTTCCGTCTTTTCTATGTGGCCCGCGCCTAAGGCCGCTTGTACTGTACACGTCCGTTCTTTTCAGCGGACAACGGACCGTTTTTTAACAACTCGAACTTCGCAGGACAGGTCTCCGGTGCATGTACACATTTTCATTATAAACCATACACCACCGCGAATCCGGCGAAGAAAACGGTCTGCTGTCCGGTGAAAAAAACGGACGTACACAAGCGCCCTAAGTCACCGCTCACAGCGGGAGGTCGTGAACGGGACATCAGCCATAATCACATAGGTACTAGGTACGGCAAACGCTGCATTTTTGGCAACTTCAACCTAAACATTAATCCTACAAGGCGGCAGTCTCGATGGTGCTACTGCACGCAGCTGCCGGCTGGTCGTCCGTGAGCCCATCATCACCGATGTTCAAGTCTCTGGTGGGCACGGATATGAAGACATCGTAGTATACCTTCTTGTTGCGAAGGAACGCGCTTTTGTTGTCGAAGATTACTGAATCTGTGAAAAAGGTAACAGTATAAAATACTATTTAGACCGTTTTGCTCCAATAAAAAGGTTAGGGGCGAAAGATATTTGATGGATGGATGTGGTTTTATGTAGAAGGTAGAAAGTAGATAGACTGGATTGGCACAAGACACTTTATCCCAGTAGAATAATCCATTTTTCTTTTAGCGTGGTAAAATCTTCAAATGAGTGTAGGAGGACTCATTTGAAGATTTTAAATGAGTCCTCCCACACTCACTCACTCCAGGGCAGGGCGGGAGGGACTGTCAGACTCGGTATTGACTAAAATCCACGTTGTCCTTCAAAAGCCTTTTACGTTCCGGGGTCACGGTAGTGAGATAAGTCCCAACACCAGCAGAATATTCCCATGGGATAATTAAGTTACGAATGCAACGCAATCAAACCGCTGGTAACTGTTAGTCTATCAAAACAGGTTGAACGCGACCCCAGAAAATAGGCAGTAAGGCCAGCTTTAATTTATGTATCTTCCAATATTTTTAACAGAGGGCGCTGTTGGTAAATATTTGAAAGAAGAATGAATCTATCGAAAAATAAAATGGCGCTAGCGCTGTTAGTTCAAAGGCTACGCGTCAAAACATCTATGCGGAGGTTTTCATGCACGATTATAGGACTCGTGTGTTAGTTTCATTATATAATAAATTAAATGCAGAATATAACTGACCCCATTAGAGGGCCAAAGCCTGTCGGGGTCGCGGGACTGTCTTATCATGTAACCTTTACTGGTTACGCTTCGTAACTTATAGTTTTCCTTATATTTTTCAAAATCACCTAATGGCGATTGAAAGGCATTGGTTTACTGTTCCAATTTATTGATCTGTGCCATATATCGTTGATTCGGTGATTTCCTTGTGCTGTGCAGCGCGCGCGCGATGCCGCGCCGCGCCGTATAGGCAGTCTCGCTCTAACCTTGGGATCGTATGGATGCGCATGCTATGTGTGACACTAATTAGTCCCATCGCGCCCTAAAACCCCTGAACTGAACCTATATAAACTGTTATCGGCCTACCCCAGACCTATGATAGTGTGTTGTGTACTGCTGGCCAGCATAGTGTATCCAGAAAAGACCTGTGAGCTGATCATCCCGAAAGCGGACACGTGGCCGTCGCCTGCGCGCCCTTGGGATCTGTGGTCAAGGTATGTGGTGCAATTAATGAATTGGACGATCTCCTGTGCCTTTCTTCCCGATTGCGTAGTTTTTTTGCCTTCAACTTTTCATGACAGAATCAGCAATTATAGCCTAGATTGCTCTAATAATCTAGGCTCAATCCGCGTGTGATTTTAGCAGAAAATTTACAACTTCTGCAGGTTATACGCACCATTTTGGTCCTTCGAGCCGGATAGATTAAATTTGGGCCTTTTTACGGCCTATTGTTAAGTCCTAAAAGTCTGATTTTGAGCAAAAAACTTAGGAATTTTCAATGTTAATTGCATATCGTCACACAACTCTCATCTCTAATGCTTCAATAATAAGGGTCAAACTGCCTTGCGTTTGCAATAGGTCAACCGTTTAAATCTTTAAGTTCACTATTTAAAGCTCCGAAGAATACATTTAATTGAATATCAACGTTAATTCATATCGCTAAATACGTTTATTTTATAAATCTGTTAGTTTTCGAAGTAATTACATATTTTTTTGATCGGTTGTAAAAATTGTGGGTAGTGGGTATAAATCGTCGTACGTTGACTGTGGAATGTTCTAGTTCTGAACTTGGTCCGCGTACCCACGATTATATTTAGTTACGCATTAGTAACTTCTACATACTTATTATGTTGGTACTAATCGAAATTTCTAAACGAATAACATTGATTGTTATGGTATGATACACATGTACCTATAGGTTCGTTAGGTTTGCGCCTGCTATATTCGTATTGCACGAGCAGGTATGCTTATATGTAAGTATAGCGAGACTCAACCGCATATGATTAATTATTGCAATTAACCATATTATCATCGCGTCGCTTGTTGTTTTGTTTTGTAAGGTAACTTGATTTCTTGACAGAAACCTTCAGGTAAAATAACAGATGTGTATAAACTTTACGCGTTAATTCTCCTCAATGGAAACAGCCGTATAATTATACATATCACACCCGCACCTCACATTTGTAAACGTAATAATTATATAACTTATTTCAAATAGTCATCTACGCGTCTACTCGTGAGGAAACTTACTGTTTCTTACGAAGTTATTTCGTTAAGAATACACTCGCATCGCTTACGAAAATAAGTTTTTATTTTTTTTCTAAGTTCAACACTTAACTTATTGTTAGTTAAGAAGCTGTAGGAACCATCATACGTCATATTACTTGTATTGAGTAAGTTAATCTCATTCAAGTAGAAGTTAGTGCAGACAAGTTTATCGCAGCGTATCCGACATAAATGCTATTATCGGGTTGTAGATATATCTGAGTTAATCATAGTTATAGTATAGATGGGTACGTTCATAAAATATTTGGCGTGCTTACTATTTTAATTTATATTAGTTTTTGTTACGTGCACTCGGTTAAAGCGTTGGTAGTTTATATTTGTTTACCTTTCAATTTAATATTGTTAGGGTTTCGCGTGTACGGAAAGTTCGTTCCGTACTATTATATTAAGTTATAATATCTTTAATTGAGTAATCGGTTTCATTTGCCCCTAACCTCACTCACTGGGGTTCCGTAGAAGATAAAAGTTGGTTTAATATTATTATTTTGTGTCATATTTAACTTCTGTTCACAATGAGTGACAAGGTTAAACTTAGATTATTGGAAAGTAAACGTGACGCATATTTTGCGCGGGCTCAAAGGATTTTGGATTCAACTAAATCTTTAACTACCGAAAGATTACGCAAGGCTTTCATTGCTCAGGCAAAACAAATTGATGGATTGCGTAGTGAATTCAATGGACTAATGGACGAGATTAATATGCTCAATTTGACATTGGATCCAACCTGTGAAGTAAGCTATGGCGCATTGCATTCATTTGATGATTTGGTCGGCGAAATAAAGTTTAATTTATCTTCATTAACTGAGGCAAATGATTTCCAGAAACCTGGCCCGTCAGCGAGCCCTACTGCTCACCATATACAGGTTCCTAAAATCGAGCTGCCTACCTTTGACGGCGATATTCAGAGCTTTCCGTTCTTTTATGAGACGTTCAAACGTATTATACATACCAACACAGATTTATCAGATTCGGATCGCATTCATTATCTGTTGAGTTGTTTGAAGGGAAAGGCTAAGAATGTGGCCGAAGGTATTGTACCTTCTGGCAATAATTACCTTGTTGTTTGGGAGGCGCTTATCGCCAAGTACCTGGATACTCGCGCGCTCGCTACTAATTATCTAAATCAGCTGTTCTCATTGAAATCGTTCGGATCGACACCCGCTAATATTGAAAAGGGTTTCGATAAATTAACTTCTACGGTTGCGGGACTGAAACAATTGAAAATAAATAACTTAGCTGATTTTATATTTATTCATTGGGGTCTTAAGTTAATAGACTCTGATATATTATCGCAAAACATTTTGAAATGTCGCTTCGTAATCAACAGGAGTTAGATTATGGTTATTTCGTAAAGTTTGTTCGTGAACAAGTAAAAATCTTGTATCGCACCTCTCCTGCGGCTAGTAAGTCCGCCCCCGCAGGTAGTCTCCGCGCCTCATCTAAAGAATCGCAGGTGTTTGTGGCTACTGAATCAAAATGTTCGCTTTGTCATTCCACGCATAAAAACTTGTTTATGTGCAAAGCGTTTCAAAAGTTGAGCGTTGATAATAGATTTAAGTTTATAAAAGACAATAACAGATGTGGTAATTGCCTAAGTAGCCAACATACTGTCTCTAAGTGTTTATCTAAGTCAACATGTAGGAAATGCAACGGGAAGCATCATTCCTTATTGCATTTCGAGAAATCGACGCAAGCCCCTGCGCCGACGCCCGGTAGTGCCCCCGCCTCATCTTCTGCAGCCGATCCAGCTGCTTCCGATCGTGTGGCGTTGTGTACGCATTCTTCTGCTCAAGTCCAGGCCACACGTAGTACGGAGGTGTTGGCTACTGCCAAGGTGTTGGTGGCGGGTAGGAAGGGTAAGGCCGTGGTGGTTAGATGTCTCTTGGACCCTGGGTCACAAAAGAATTATATAACATCGCGTTGCTGCCGTATGCTTGGTCTGACTATACACACTGACTCGATAACTACCGTTCGTGGTATTGGTGGCACGTCGCAGCCCGTTCGCGGCTCGGTGAATCTTACGTTTAGCTCACGGTTTTGCTCGCAGCCTAAGTATGAAATAGACGCTTTAGTTTTGGACCAAATAACCGGACGGCTTCCACTGGGTCCTATAGATACGTCCGTATTAAATCATATTGATTCTAAACTACTCGCGGATGACAGCTGGGGTGTGCCAGGTAATATTGATATGTTACTTGGGGTCAAGCAGTTCGCTAAGTTATTGCGACCTAGTCACGTGACCAGCGTACCCGGTTGTCCCGACGCATTGGAGACTGTGCTCGGCTACATACTTCTCTCATACCTAGGAGAAGCACCTATCATCGAACCTCCAACTGACACTCTGTCTTTCTTTGCGAGTTCTGTTGACAACTTCGATCTTCGTAAGTTTTGGGAGATTGAAGATGTTACTGCTTCATCCATTGGGAGTATGGATGATAAACAATGTGAAGAGTTTTATTGTAACACAATTACTCGCGCTTCAAATGGCAAGTATGTTGCAGCTTTACCACTGAAAACAGACGCGTCAGCATTGGGAAATTCTTTTAATATGGCTCGCAAGAGATTCTATAGTCTTGAACGTAAACTTAAATCCCTTCCTAACGTCAAGCTTCTTTATGATGACGTCATACGGGATTATTTAAAAAACAATTATATTTCGTTGGTGCAGAATATCGTACCTGAATGTATGTTGCCCAAACGAAATTGTAAGGAGCGAGAAATGGAATACTATATTCCTCACCATGCTGTCATTCGAGAGGATAAGGTGACCACCAAATTGCGTGTGGTCCTAGACGCCAGTGCATGTACAGATAACGGTACCTCGCTCAATGATATCTTGTACGCAGGTCCAGTCCTTCAGGCTGACCTTTTCAACATTTTATTAAATTTTAGGCTTTTTAGTGTCGCTATTTCCGCAGATGTCAAATCTATGTACCTACGTATAGGTATACGCTCACAAGATCGTTCACTACAACGTATCTTATATCGGTTTAACGAGGAAGAAGAACTTCAAATTTATCAGTTTTCAGTGCTTCCCTTTGGTTTAAAGTGTAGTCCTTTTATAGCTATTCGCACTATCCAACAGTTATGTCAGGATGAAGGAGCTCGGTTGCCTCTCGCCAGGGACATTTTGCAGCGAGATATTTATATGGATGACATAGTTAGTTCTATACCTAGCAGTGCGCTAGCTATAGACTCTGCTCGTGAACTAATAAAAATATTCTCCCTCGGTGATTTTCAATTAACGAAGTGGTCTAGCAACAATGTCGATGTTCTACGAACTATTCCAGAGTCATTACGACTTTCACAGAGCGTGGACCTCAGTAAAGATCCGACCCAGAAAATACTGGGACTTCGTTGGTTCCCTGACGAGGATTGTTTCGTATTCCAGGTTAATCCTGATGTTCGCACTTGCACTAAACGGAATATTCTTTCTTCCATCGCACGTCTTTTCGACGTTTTGGGCCTCGTTGCACCGATAATTTTATACGCCAAGCTTCTCATCAAAGAGCTTTGGCTTGTCAAACTTGGATGGGATGACGTCCCACCCCCTCGCATTGTTCGTCTATGGGAACAGTTTCAATCTGAACTGCCAATGATCTCTGAATTGAGATTTTTGCGACATGTTGGCGTCGTAGAACGCTGTAGACTCTCACTCGTCGGTTTTGCCGACGCTAGTGAGAAGGCTTATGGTGGTTCGGTTTATGCCCACGTTGTCAGACCTGACGGTAGTATCGTGGTCTCGCTGGTGTGTGCGAAATCTAAAGTCGCACCACTGAAAGTCGTTTCGCTAGCTCGTCTCGAGTTATGCGCCGCACTCCTCTTATCAAGTGTGATAAAGCGAGTATATAACCTTTTCGCAGCTCGACACGCCATTGAGGTAGTCGTAGCTTTTTCGGATTCAACTGTAACGTTGAGTTGGATTCATTCCGCACCGCATCGATGGCACACCTTCGTAGCCAATCGTATTGCTAAGATTCATGAGAATCTTTCGGCAGATCACTTCTTCCATGTGAAAGGGTCTGAAAATCCCAGTGACTGCCTCTCTCGCGGTTTAACGCCTGCCCAATTAGTGCATCATCCGTTGTGGCTAAATGGGCCGTCGTGGCTTAAACTTCCCCGCTCTGAATGGCCGATAAAACCATTCGTTTCAGGCGAGTCGCAAGAGCTTCCAGAAATGAAGCCCGTGGCTTTACCTGTTCTCTCGCACGAATGCTCTGACAGAAGTCCTCCTTCTGACAACATTTTGTACGTTTGCTCTACCAGGTTCTCGTCCTGGTTTAAATATTTAAAAACTATTTGCTTAGTTTATAAGTTTATCAAACGGCTCCCTAGCGGGCCCGTTACCGCGTCTGATTTAGAGTTCGCTGAAGCTATTGTGTGGCGATCTGTGCAGAGGATTCACTTTGAATCTGATCTCGATCGTTTAGCCCGCAATGAGTTGTGCTCTAAGCCAGTACAACGGCTTAGTCCCTTCCTTCACGAAGGACTTATCCACGTTGGAGGTCGCTTAGCAAACTCTGAGCTAGAGTTTGACTCTCGTCATCAGATCCTCCTTCCGCGTCAAGATCACATAGTGGAACTTTTAGTTTCCCACTATCATGTGACAAATTTCCACACAGGTCCAACCTTGCTCGTATCGCTCTTACGACAAAAGTATTGGATCCTGTCTGCGCGACGTATTGCACGTCACATCACCTTTAAATGTAACATTTGCTTTCGAGCAAAGCCACGACCTACCTTTCCTATAATGTCGGATTTACCACGTTGTCGCGTTGAGTCGGCTCCTAAGGCTTTCTCTCATACAGGTTGCGACTACGCGGGACCCTTCTTAGTCACGCCGGTGCGTGCTAGAGGCCAAAGGGCCAGGAAAGCGTACATCTGCCTTTTCACATGCTTGACAACTCGCGCTCTGCATCTTGAGATTGCCTCGGATCTTAGCACTGCGAGCTTTCTGTCTGCATTGAAACGCTTCCTGGCGCGTAGAGGTCCGGTTCAGTGTTTGTACACGGATAATGCTACCAATTTTATTGGAGCCAAATCCTATCTCCGAGATCTCTACCATTTTTGGCTGAAGAGTATCGCCCCTTGTGGGAAAGAGAACTTGCAGAGCATCGAATCACACTCAAACACATCCCTTGTAGAGCTCCACATTTTGGTGGTTGTTGGGAAAGTGAAGTGAAGAGTGTCAAGACGCATCTCTGCAAAGTCATCGGTCAGCAAATTCTTAGCTTTGACGAGTTTAACACTATGCTAACTCAAGTAGAAGCTTTACTAAACTCGAGGCCTCTGTATGCGATCAGCTCAGATCCGTCAGAGCCCACTCCATTATCACCAGCGCACTTCTTGCATACGAAACCTCTTTTATTTCTTCCCGCTCGCGAAGTCAATGAAACCCGGTTACATCTTATTTCGCGATATGAATTGACTGATCGGATGGTTCAATCTTTTTGGAAGCGGTGGCGCCAAGAGTACTTGCACACCCTACAATCCAAACAAAAATGGAACACTCCTGCCAATCCAATACGGGTTGGTATGGTTGTCGTCTCCATGCAGGACAATGTGATGCCTCTGCATTGGCCGTTAGGAGTAATTCACGAGATATTTCCCGATAAAAACGGAGTTTGTAGAGTCGCATCTGTTAAGACTCAAAGCGGGATCCTTCGGAGTCGCCCGGTAATAAAGTTGTGCCCTTTGCCAACGCAATAAGTTTAGGTACCTTAATATTAAGTCTTACCGTGCACCAATGTGCAGTATTAGATTTAGTTACCGCGTAGCATAGTTAGTTAAGTATTCTTATTTGTTATCTAGAGTCGCAACCGTTCTTATAGCCTTTGTGGAGTTGTGATGATATGCAATTTTATTTATTTCTCCTTGGTGTTTCGAAAGTGGGAACTTTCAAGCCGGGGAAAATGGTTACGCTTCGTAACTTATAGTTTTCCTTATATTTTTCAAAATCACCTAATGGCGATTGAAAGGCATTGGTTTACTGTTCCAATTTATTGATCTGTGCCATATATCGTTGATTCGGTGATTTCCTTGTGCTGTGCAGCGCGCGCGCGATGCCGCGCCGCGCCGTATAGGCAGTCTCGCTCTAACCTTGGGATCGTATGGATGCGCATGCTATGTGTGACACTAATTAGTCCCATCGCGCCCTAAAACCCCTGAACTGAACCTATATAAACTGTTATCGGCCTACCCCAGACCTATGATAGTGTGTTGTGTACTGCTGGCCAGCATAGTGTATCCAGAAAAGACCTGTGAGCTGATCATCCCGAAAGCGGACACGTGGCCGTCGCCTGCGCGCCCTTGGGATCGCTGGTCAAGGTATGTGGTGCAATTAATGAATTGGACGATCTCCTGTGCCTTTCTTCCCGATTGCGTAGTTTTTTTGCCTTCAACTTTTCATGACAGAATCAGCAATTATAGCCTAGATTGCTCTAATAATCTAGGCTCAATCCGCGTGTGATTTTAGCAGAAAATTTACAACTTCTGCAGGTTATACGCACCACTTTACCCTGGAACGTAAAAAGCTATTAATGACCATGACAGACAAGAATCACCGTGGATTAGCAGACCATTTAATCAGTACAAGTCTGACAGTCCAGCCCTGTGAGGACTCATTTGACAAAAATAAAAAAATATCAGAAAATTAACTTACAAGTGGCGGGTCCATGGACAGACATAACGCCGACGTCCGTGGGTCCCTCGCTGACCTTCCGTGGTCCATGCACGACGCTCTCGTTGCCGTCCTCGTCGCGACGCTTGATCACGAACTTGATGTCGTGGTGGTCTACTCCAAACTCCCATCTGGAGTGAAAAAGTTAAAGTGGTTAGGGTCAATACACACCTAGACGGGACGGTATGGTGCATATTTCAATAGAGCGACTCAAAATCAACTTCTTTACTACAAGAAATGATGCGACGCAATGGGGATGGCAACTGGGGAACTAATGGCGCTAGTATAGCTTGTTCCCGGCATCGTCATTGGTTCAAATCTTATACGTACTTCAAAATAGTACTATCTCATTGGTCGGATTAGGACCTAGCTATGGTGGCGCCATCTACAATTAGCTTTGACCGGCCTTCCCCATTCGACCAAGTTCAACTAGGTACAAGTGAAAATCATGATATAAAACGTGCGGTTTTCTATGGGTAGATGTAAAACAAAACACGCTCGCCACGACGACGTAAGTCAATCGAATTGCAACATTATATCGTAGTAACAAGGACGATTTTTCATTTTTGGTTACCTAGTAGAAACTACAAAACAAATCAATCAAAAAAGTTTGAGGTTTCTTCATTGAAAGGTGGTACTCACTTCAGAACGCTGTCATTGTCTGAACACAGCAAGTCGACGACATGCTTCTCTCCAGTCTTGATGGTGACGCGCTGGAACTCCTTCTCCGAGCTGAAGGTCTGGTTGCTGGAGTAGTAGCTTTTAGGAACTTTACCACCTGGCCGCACCTGTAAAGAGAAAAAGGTTTTTTATATAGCTACGAAAATCACTAGACTTCGACCTCATCATCTTCCTTAACTGTCTTTTCATAACGGACAATAAAGTACGTGATCCTTAAGGCTGCCTGTCCATTGATGCGGAGTGAGCCGGCGGAGCTAAGAAACGAGGAAATATTAACCAATAGGATTGTACAAAATCTCCGCCCTCTTCAATGGTGCAATAGGTACTATCGGTTATTTTTTTTTTTTTTTGACAGGCAGCCTAAGGATTTTGTTTTTTCTTTAGGTACCTGCAGAACCCTGAATACTATATTCATCTTATTGCTTTTGCACGTTCTTGCGAGTTTTATTTTCACACGCTATGAGTATTTCAATCTTCATCAATCGATCTACAGTCGTCTAATCCACATAATCATAGCTCAAAGTCTTCAAAAATCTAGGAACCAACTTACGATAAGCGAACATCTAGGATCCCCATTCTCATCGAGCATGGTGCCTCCGTAGTGCTGCGGCAGCTGGTCCTTGTCTACCATGGTGAGGACCTGCGCCTGCCACTTCTTCGTGTCAGAGCCGTAGATCTTTATCTTGGAGATCGTGTACTCGTGCATGAACTTCTTGATCACTGAGAAGGCTAGCGAGAATACTTTTGGCGCTGAAATAGAAAAAACACTGCATTAAAAAAAATAGGTACCTACCTACTCAACATAACATTGTTGCTCAAGGGGTGAAAGTTACTTATTTAGTTCGGAGACGGGGTTTGGTGCCCGTTACTTAGCGATTCTCCCTAGGGCTGCAATAAATAACTTTCAACCTGCTCATCAGACATGTAATGACCTACTTTCAGAGTGTGAGTAAGGGTCGATTTATACTAGCGCAGAGACGAAGCGCATCGAAGCGTATTTCTAAAACTGAACATAACAATTTCAACCTTAACTCCACAGCGTAACGCACATACATGCTGACTCTCTTTGAAGCGCGCGTGGAACACGATGCACCGTCGACTCGGGCATGGTTCATGGTCGGACAGCGAGTTGCCCTTTACTCGCTGTCCACATGCACGCTTATCGGGGTTTTTGACGACTTGGTACAGCTCTCGTCTCTTTCCCACACTGGAACTTCTCTGGCTTTAAGACTTCATGGTAGTTCACCAAGGGCCCAAGGCAAACTTAATGATTTTTCAAGCTCAAAAACAAGGGTGACGGGTGTGGTGTTATTTTCGAGTAAAAATAACCATAACTCCAGCTGCAGAGATCAAATTATTGTTTAAAAAGCACACGCACCATTAACAATGTAGCAGATCTTCAAGATTTCGGGGTAGTTGGCTTCGTACAGCTGCAGCAGCGTGAACACCATCTCTGCGGCCGGCTTCCACGCGTACTGCCTGATGTTGAAGCCTTCCAGGTCGAAGAGAACCGTCACCTGGAGATCAGATAGAAGATGTGTTAGAAATCTAATCTAAAAAAAAATATTATAAACAAAAATATTAGTTCCGTTTCAAGACGTTCTGGCCAAGCTGTATGTAAGGATCGTAGAAGGTGGTGCTCTGTAGTTTCTGCCTACCTCCATGAGAAAAAGGCTCGGCTTTATTTATGTTTGTATGTAATTAAATTTGTAATTATTTACTGATGTTGTCAACATGCCTATTATCTACTTGTGACCAGTAGATTGGAACAGTCCAGCTTCCTACTTAGTGATAACAACACGGATTAGCAGTGATTACTGGCATATCTTCATTTGTAAGATAATATATCATTTTCGTGATTAAACAAACAACAAATAGACATGTAGTACATATGCATTTAAAATACAAGGTCATACTAAATTAGCTAGCAAAACTACAGATGAATTTAGAAAACCGCAGATTCATAGTAATGGATATCTACAATTAAACAAGCACAAAAAATATTAACTAGTTATATTATAGTGATAAAGTTTGTTTGGATGGACGTTTGTTACTCTTTCACGCAAAAACTACTGAACGAGTTTGGATAAAATTTGGTATACAGATAGTTTATAACCTGGATTAAGACATAGTTTTTATCCCGATTTTATCTCCCCGTGTGATCATTTTCGAGTTGTAGCGGGCGAAGTACCTGGCATCAGCTATACTTCCACTTTATATGTCTAAGAGCTTCAATTAATGTACCTTCAATGCAGCTGGTCCATGTGTCTCCGCCTGCTTCCTGGCGGTGGCGAGGTAGTTCTCAAGGTGTCTAAGGATCATGCGGATGACATCAGTCTTGGTCACGGAGTGCAGCAGACCCCACACGTCCAACCCCACGAAAGGAACGATAATTACTGGAAACAAAACGAAACACAATTTAATTACAATCCTCAGGAAGTTTTGGGGACTTTGAAAAGTTGAGATTCTGATTAAAGTACATAATATGACTGTGATTTTGTGGTCAGCAGTGCTATTGGTCTTGCGTGCGTGCTCAGTCACCGTCATTATTCCCTTGTCTTAAATCTGTTGGTGCAGTGTGGTTTTTTTTCTTCCCTACTTCTCTATTCATTTTCGTCTCAGTAGTCAGATTTTTTCTAGCTACCTATAAGTATCATCCTACACATAATACAGCGTCTTTATTATCTACACAAAAAAAAAAAACCTACCATGGAAAATTCTGTTCATAAGTGACCTTGCGAGTAACGGTATAATTTTATCATTATCGAGTTCTAAACATTTCATCGCACGTCGTATATTATATTCAAGTTTCGTAACAGCATATTGTACCAGGGGCAAGGCCTAAGGCATAGCACGCACTACGATTAAACACACGCGTTTGGGCTGAGCACGCACCATGGTGAAGTGAATCGCAAGCGGGGGAAAACGCAAAACCGTTTATGTAGATTGTAGACGCACTGCGATTGATGCTTCGCTTGATTTTATTTCAGTACTATCATGGATTTCTGATCGAAGATTTACAAACCGCGATCAAAAAGTAGGAAAAGCGCAAAACCAATGGACGGATAAGTTCGTATGTATGCCAATTATATTAAATCCATTTTCCTGCGGTTTCAGACTAGAGGTTTATTTAAACATTTTACTTTGTAGAGATGTTACAAATATTCGTATTGTGAAAATAACGAACGTCAAAAATCAAACACTCGTACGTAAGTCGTAACCTGTTTCTAATATTTCTGTGGTCGTAACATACTATGTAGTAAAATAACTCGTACTTAACCGCGTCTATAACACCAGTGGGGGCTGTTCTCACTGGGATGCGGTTTTGCGATTTTTCTATTACCTTATAACCGCACGTTCTATCGTGTGTTCTCAACCTAAGAGTGAAGAAATCGAGGGGAAGTTCAGACCGCGTAACGCCGCTGTGTTTGAGTGACAGTGACAATGACCCGATTGTCGCAACCTGCGCATACGCATGGAAATGTGAGAGATGCGTGAGACAAATATTAGAGGATGGAACTACCGAATTGATTTAAAAAACGTTTAGTAGCATAACACGCGTTGTCAATATCACGTAGATAATATTATGATAGTGAAAGTCTGACAACGTGGTAATCTGACGGCACGGTTACAGCAGTGGCAGATCGCTTGACTGCTGCGTTGTGTGTCGCGGGTTCGATTCCGGTTTGGAACAAATATAACAGATAAAGAAGAAATTTCTAGTGTGGGGAAATGCTTTTGAAAAATATTACATCACGTCTGTGGTCTTTGGAAGTTTATCGTCGTAAAATCATCGAATAAGTCCTCCAACACAGGGCGGGTCGGGAGGCACTGTCAGAATTGTACTGAGTTTACTCACTAAATCATCTACGGTGATCTTTCAATAACCGTTTACCTTCCAGGGTCACGGATTACCTGATGAGACAGTCCCTCAGTCTTTGTAGGGTAATGTAGAGCTATAATTTAAGTTCCACGAAATAGCTTAGAGGACGAATAGTATGAACTGGGATATTCCATAACGTTTTTTGTCACCGTTAACATAAGGAAATGTTTGTCTACGATTTTTTTTTTGAAGTAATTATCCTTTAAAACTGCTGAACCGGTTTTGACACAAAAACGCGTGAATTCGTTGTAGGAAGTCAGTTGAATGTTAATAACTGAGGTTATAACGTAATGTTGTGCCCTTTGACCACGAAGTTGATCTCGAGGAAGTCATATTTGTGGTGACAGAATTTACAGCTTTACAGGTTAGACGCCATTCAAGTATTATGTAAATCAAATTGTATTACACATAGATTAACATCCCAACCCCTGTCTCCTTCTTGTCAGTAAGTGCCCCCCCCATATGTTCAGTTTGTTGAACCCCATTATCACATTATGTTCAATTTGTTAAAAAAAATCTAGGGAAATCGCGAAATCTCGGATAATTAGACAATGGCTATGACGTGATAAAAATTTGAAGTAAACAGTGAACTTTGGGGTGTCAATAAAACCCTTTATACTAAGGCGCGGGCCACATAGAAAAGACGTAAGACGCAGACGGGGCGGAGTTATACAGGGTGTAATCGAAATAATGGGCAATATTTTATTCTAAGGCTTTACTCACGATGCTGATTGCATTACGGCTAATAAATCGCAAATCTAAAATATTATTAATGCAATTATGGACATCTTTAAAAATGAAGTAGGTTGCATTGCAAAGGCTTATTATTGCAAATAAGCACTAAAAGTTATAAAAATAAATCATAAACCCCAAAAATCTTAAAGTATCAAAATTTTGAAGCACATACACCGCGCGCGGAACGAAAAGTAAACAAACATCAAATAATATTAAGCGAAGATACTTGCTTAATAATGTTTTTGAGTTCCGTATGCCCAAGTTTAAAATATTGCTCATTAATAAAATTTTACCCTGTATATGTATGTCAAGATAAAGCCTAAGAGTAGCGAGCTCATTTAATAAGAACATGATCAGTGAAACGCTTTACCTGGTGATCCTTCTTTATCGAAGCCGGTGCTTCCACTAGGGAAGTGTTTCTCCAGGGCCTCGGGAGGCTGCCATGTCTGAAGAGTTGTGTCGATGCCCCACTTCTCGCGCCATTTCTGGGACTAGAATGGCAAAAGTAGGTACTTAGTATTGAATGGTCATGTGAATGTTGTAGAGATAGAAACATAATTTCATAATTATTAACGAAATATTCATCATTTATATAATATATTATTCCGGTATCCGTCAAGTCAAACTTGTTTCTATTCACGATACTTACAGAAACTAGTTTCATTCATATGTTGTAGCAAAAATCCTATTACTTTGATTGTTTTTGTGAACCGGTTTTGAGGCATGTCTCCCACTTGTGCCCATATTATAGAGCGGAGAGATTATTTAAAAAAATAACGTTGTCGCACCCTAGGATTTTCCGCCTATGTCGTAATAGGTACGTTCATCATTATCAGCCTATAATGTTCCCACAGCTGGGACACAGGCCTCCTCTCTGTGAGAAGGAGTGAGCCATAATCCACCACGCCGGCCCAGTGAGGATTGGTGGATGTCACATGTCTTCGAATTTTTGGTTCTAGGACATGCCGGTTTCCTCACGATGTTTTCCTTCACCGTTTTGAGAGCAGTGGTGATGAAATAAATTACATACACAAAGTAATGCGTCTGGCGGGGTTCGAACCCACGACCTACAACTGCTACAACTCGTAAGTCGGGAGTTCGGGACCGATCGATACCACTGGGCCACCACTGCCTGCTCTCGTTACCGGTTAATAGGTACGTTAGCAAACATATAAACTCACAAACACAAACATACATACTCGTAGGTCTTACCTAAGTGGCCTACCATGGACCATTAAGATAGGTGATGGTCGACCATTAAAAATACGAAGTGATGGTTAGGTTATCTACGTTTATTTTATGTAATCGGTCGTACATGCATAGGTAATAATCATTTAAAAAATGATGTACAGGGTTGCCACACGACCACAATCATAATGTACATAAAGTTATGAATGAAAACAAGAGGCTAGTCCACTGAAAAATTAAACTTTTCTGCCAGTTAGGGTCAATTCACACCGAGTCGCTACAAGTGCAGGCATTTTTTTTTTTTAGCGTCGTAAAATCATCATATGAGTCCTCCAACCCCGGGCAGGGCGGGAGGGACTGTCAGACTTCTACTGACTAAAATCCACGATGTCCTTCATAGCCTGTTATGTTCCGGGGTTACGGTAAGGGAATAATCCCGCGACCCCGGACAAGTGCAGGCATAGAGGGCCTAAACCACAACTGAAACTGACTTCTCTTTCCGAATGTTGGGCAATGTCTTTTATCAAAGTATACCAGTTTTTTTAAAACCCTAACTAATAAAAGCTGAAGAGCCTGAAATGTAGACCGATTTTGATAAAACAGAAGGATCACAAGACAATCTGCTTTCTCCATCTCAAGAATCTCTGCATTACCATGGCGTCTACAGACTGGATCCACACTCGAGAGCACAAAAACAGCATCGTCTGCGTCACACCTTTTTTATCGTAGTCAAAATCATCAAACGAGTCTCTCACACTCAGGGCAGAACGGGAGGGACTGTCAGTCTTGTCTTGACTAAAATCCACGGTGATAGAACAGTCTTGCGACCTCGGAAGGCTTTGGCTCTCTAGGCGTGGTGTATGCTGAACGGCATTTTAATGGAACCCCATTAGATCTGACGAGTGGACTTCCTCACTGTCAGATATGTAAGGGGCCCCGTCAGAGTTTCAGCTACACTTAATAGCAAGCGTCCACAGGTCGGCATCGTACGTATCGGACGCATCGCATCAAACGGATTTCTGTATCGGCAGCGATCGGATTGCCGACGCGAGTATCAGAAATCGGATTGCCGATGCCACCTTCATTTGGATTTTTTTAGTGATCGTACGTTCGGAAAGTGTTTGTGAGAAAGGAGGAAAGCGATGCAGAAGTTGTTATTGCTTGTTTATTAGCAGAAGAGGAATGTAAGAAAAAAAAAGAACAAATGGTTCAGTAAGCGTGCGGGGCGAGTCCACCGATCGGCATTCCGTATGACGTCATCGGTACGCATCGAAGGCATTGCCGATGATCCGTCCTTACGATGTGGATCAGTGGACGCAGTTGTATGAGTTTTCATACATTCAATACATTGCAAGGCAAACAAAAATCCGTTACGTACGTACGATACGTCCGATACGTGCGATGCGGACCTGTGGACGCACACCTTTAAATACCTTTCGGCATACACCACGCCCACGATCTTAAAAATCATAGACAAGGCACTTGCAACGTGCATTAATCACCATTCTTACTCAATGTGGATTAAATTAAAAATCTAGGTCTCTAACACCAATTTAAAACTAGAATTAGAAAGGAAGACATACGGATATTCTCATTTTAATTTAATTATTATGTTGTTGGTCCAGTTGCAGTGGACTAGACTAGCAAGCTGGACTGCTGTCAGTTTTTTTATTTCGAAACTTTCTTTAGGTTGCGGGTCTACGATTACTTCCCAGAATTTGATCCTTGTGAGCGGACTACCGGATGGTTTAATAATAAAGCTGGTTGTTTTTTTTTTTCAAGAATCAAAGGATTCGTTTATATTGTATTTTGTGTATTTTTTTAAGGTATTCATTATTTTTAGATATTATTATTCCTCATAGTTTCGGATGTAGCCATTTACGCCCAGTTGAAAACTTCACCCTGTTTACAAACTATGTACAGGTAAACAAAAACTTAGGTAAGAGTGATACGATTACTAAATTAGAATCTATTAATAACTTTGAATTTTGATGGCCATCAAGAACCGGAAAGGGTTAGCCAACCGTGGCCTTGAGTCGTAGGTTTTTAACCGAGTTAAATATTTAAGTGTTACGTACAAAGAAAGTTACGTAGTTCAGCCCGGTCAAGTGTGAGTGTGACTCGTCTAATTCCGAACCAAAATCATCAAAAAGGTCCATAATTATAATTAATCTCCATAAAGGCGGTCGCACACTTAAAATAAACTTCTTTTATGATAATTATGATATGGTAATATTTTTTATACAGATATTAAATTAATATTTTGCATGTCCATGTCCCCGAATGCTGTATCATTGTACCATCACTGATTAAATGAACGAATGGGAAATGTATTATTTACATTCAGGCGTATTTATTAAACTATAGTTTATGCTACCCGTTAAATAACTTTCAAAATTAGTTGATTAAACAACAGACGATAGACGGCACGCGGTTCTTAGGTTCGATTCCCGAGCGCGACGGAACAAATACTTGTATAATTTCAAGTTCCGGGTTTGGATATTTGTGTTTGTGTGTTTAAAAGTTTGTAAGCGCACCCACGACGGGGACGGGGTAAAGTCTTATTTAAAAAAAAAGGTTGCACTCCAGGAGTGCCGGTAGAAGTGAAAACTTTTTTGTTACTATGTTTTATTTTTAATTTGAATGACGTCTTACTCATTTTCGATCAGGGTCACGTGACCCTGACGCGAGTTTTAAATTTTTTACCCATTACAGAAAAAGTGTACAACGCCGCTAAAGAAGTTTTCACTTCAAAAAAAACTTTTCATCATTTAGCCCGGCTTATGAAGCCATAGAATAATACTACCTCTTTATAATATTAGAATAGATTAAGTACGTTGATAAAATTACTTACATCTCGAAGCATTTTTTCCGCTGCCTCGGGATCCCATTGTCTTGCTGAAAAAAAAGTTTAATTATATTAAAAAAAAATATACATGAATTTGCATACAAAGAAACATATTTTTCGTTCATGATTTAATTTTTTTTTGATCTAAAGTAGCTAATAGTATTAAATAAGTTATGCAAATGGATTGAGTATTTTAATCAAAGTAAGTTAATGTTAAAATTAAATTATTACGTGAGTAAATTAATAAAGGTGTAACATTTCAATGCCAAAAAATACATTAAAGTTCATGGCCAAGCCAAGGACTGAAATTGCGTAGCGGATGCTACGGCGTAGGCCGAAAATATGCGTAGCACAATCTGAGTATTACGAAAGCTACGTAATTTCGGCTCAACGCGGGTCGCCACCTTGCCCCTATCTGTCTTTCCTTGTTATTTTGATTGATCATTTTCAATTTTGTCACAAAAAGGGAAGATTCATATTCGATTGACCAAAAATCACAAATTGAGGTAGATCACTTGTTTGCGTCTGTAAAATCACATGCAGTCGGGTCGGTAAGGAACACGGATCAAGATTTCTTTCGAGCATGAACCACAATTCTACACTGAAATTACGTACGTGGCTTTGGCT
The DNA here is from genome assembly GCA_036375495.1 of Agrotis segetum. Lineage (NCBI taxonomy): Eukaryota > Metazoa > Arthropoda > Insecta > Lepidoptera > Noctuidae > Agrotis > Agrotis segetum. Next base: position 229,811 of record JAQSVV010000155.1, read on the forward strand.
TCAATTTGAGAATAGATAAATTATAATAACCATAGACTCGAAGACGGAGCCCCGCTCTGACCGGGTCTCCTATTACTGTCAGCAGGGTTTAAACTTTAAAGGAACCTATCATAAAATGATAAGCGAGCTAGGTTTTTACTTTCGCTCGCTCACTCTATTTCATCATTGCATTAAATGCACTTCCTAATTGCATATTTAACAGACACTTAACTAAGAAATCTAGACGTTTCCTTATTTGCTAGATTCTCAGATCGAATGAACACTGGTAATTCATCAACTAGTTTTATCAAGAATATACTGTGCATATACATATATTTTATGTATAAATCATACTCATTTACATATCTACTGATCTACTGTCAAGTAGTACCTACATGCTCGCTTTATTTCCAAGTCTTAGGTGAAGTTTATGTTGGTATATAGGTGCTAATTTTCTATGAATGTGATGATGTAGGTGTGTGTCTTATCTATCTAATAATACTATGAGGATTGTAGCAGCCAACTTACCTCTGAGCCATCTCAATAGGTAGTGGTCATTGTGTTCTGGTTTCAGGACATCTTTCACGCTCCTTCGAAACTGAAACAAATTACATTATTATTAAAATAAATAAGATTACAGAGGAAAATTAAAATAAATTGTAGAGAAACTTTTTTTTTCTAGAGGACTCAAGCTGGTTTAAAAAGATTCTCACAATAAAAGAAAGAAAAGAAAACGTTGCTACGCGACCATATTGACGAGACAAGCTTGTCAAAACTAGTCAACACGATCAAACGAGAGTTTTACTTATTTATTTACGTTTTCATCAATTTGAAACATAATCATGGGAGAAATGGATAATATATCGTCTTTTAGTGCCGATGGCGGGCAGGACACCGTGGGTCTACCACGCATTGTGATGGTGACAGAAGGCTCCGATACATCCATCTCATCTCCGTCATCCACCTCTCCGGAAGAAGACAACTGGGCAGACCTCATCAAGTCATCAGAGATACCTCCAGAATACTGGCACATCCAGAAACTAGTCAAATACATGAAGGCTGGCAACCAGACTGCTACTATGGTAGCATTATCTTGCCTTAAAGATCACGACCTAACTATAGAGGTCAATCAGAGGGCAATACAAGAGATCGGAGGGCTGGAGCTACTTGTTAATTTATTGGAAACCAGAGATTTGTGCTGCATATTAGGAGGCTTGGCCGTCCTCAAAGATATTACTCCCAATATTGAAATAAGAAAAAAAGTTACGGATCTAGGAGCGATCCCATTACTGGTGGGACTGTTATCGGATCCTGCGAGAGACGTTCAGATTCTGGCAGCAGAAACAATCGCTAATTTAGGGAGAATAAGAAAGAGCCGGAAGTTCTGCAGAAAATTTGGTGGTATCCCAAAATTAATTGATTTACTCGATATTAAAGATAAGTAAGTTTACGAATATACGAATACGTAGTCGTAGGTTCCTACTTTTTCATATTCATTAACAAAAGATTATAACTTTCAGAGCTTTGCAATCACCTCGTGAAGAGTTAAATCAAAATGAGCTTCAGTTTCTGGACATCGCGAGAGCAGGAGCGAAAGCGCTTTGGTCGATGTCTGCATCCCAGAGGAACCGGGAAGCCATGAGGAAGTACGGCATGATACCGTTGATCGCCAAAACAATGAAAACTATCCATCTTGATGTGGCCATTCCTGCAGCGGGTTTGTTGCAAATGTGCGCGACGGAAACATCTTTCCAATTGGCAATTCAGACTGAGAAGATGGTGGATGACTTGATCAAACATCTAGCGAATGAAGACAAAGACTTGAAGGTAAATAAATTCAATCGAGGATAAAATCATGTAAAAAAACACGTTTTTGTATGGGGTTCTCCTTAACTATTTTAATTGAAAATCAAAACCTTAGTTTGCTAATAATAATTCTCGGCTCTGCTCCTTATCAGCCTAGGGCTCGGCTAACAATATTTCGCCACGAATGCAATGACTAACTTGCCCCTATTATATCGAAATGTATTATTGTCTTACCATTAACTCATCCAACGACCGTGTCGGTCTTAATGATAGGCAAAAGTAATGATAATAAAACAAATACATTAATTAATTGTGTGCAATATTTTAGACGTACTGCAGCTTAGCTATCTACAAGTGCGCAAGCGATGCTTTAACAAGGGACATGATCCGTGAAGCTGGAGGCTTGGAGTTGTTGGTCGAAGCCGTATCAGACACTACCAATAGACCAAATAAACCTTTAATGGCCGCTGCGACTGGTGCAATATGGAAATGTGCTAGAAGTGACGCCAGCGTCCAGAGACTAGATACCCTTGGAACTGTTCCCATACTGGTGAGGTTGTTAGATGATGAGAATGACGGAGTACTGACGAATGTAGCTGGTGCACTAGCGGAGTGTGCCAAGTTTCCTCCCAATAGGGATAAAATTAGGATTGCTGGTGGGATTCCAATGCTAAGTAAGTAACTTATGGTTGATAAGGACGGTAGTTTAGATGTTTTATGCCATGTTGGTGAACATTACATTATGTAAGTATAGCAATGTTAATATGACACTCTAAATCCATAAAATATGATTCCAGTTCACCACCTGAACAACACTCATAAGCCGCTGTTGGAAAACGTACCACTAGTTCTAATGGAGTGCGCCAAGGAACAGAACTGCATGTACCAGATTGACGAATTAGATGGCGTGAGACTCATCTGGTCTTTGCTGAAGAACGATTCTAAGAAGGTGCAAACAAACGCGGCGTTAGCACTAAGTCCCTGCGTGCAGAATGCAGCAGATTCCGGCGAAATGGTCAGGTCTTTTGTCGGCGCTTTGGAGCTTACGGTGGACTTATTGGATTCTGACGATCATAATGTTTTGTCTGCGATCTGTGCCGCCATTGCTACAATCGCAAAGGATCAGGAGAATCTGGCGGTTATCTCCGATCATGGCGTTGTGGGGAAACTGTCTAAACTTGGTCTGTACTGCATTTTTTAATGTGTATTTTTGTTTTGAAATTGTACCTATAATTCTTCCTATTTTGGTTTTCAGTGAACACGACCGATGATCATCTCCGTGCCAACCTCGGGGTGGCGATAGCGTACTGCTGCGAATGGGCACAGAACCGGCAGGAGTTCGGCAAGCGCGGCGCCATCACGCCTCTGGTGAACTACATGACGTCTCGCGACCCCAACGTGCACCGGGCCACTGCGCTGGCGCTCTATCATCTCTCGTTCTACTCGCTTAACTGCGTTACCATGCATGCGGTAAGTACTGTTTGTGAACTCACAATAAAGGGCTTCACACACAGCAGCTATAATGTAAAGATGTACATTATAGCACGATGCATCTCATTACATCTTTCCATATAAATCGTCAGGAGACCACACACTGCAGCTATAATGTATATTTTTACATCTTCGAATTTCTATGGAAAGATGTAATGAGATGTATCGTGCTATAATGTACATCTTTACATTATAGCTGCTGTGTGTGAAGCCCTTTATGATTGAAACTGTTTTCGTTCGCATTGGGAGTATCCAACTTGTGTCTGCCTCTCACTTGCTACATTTTAATGAGTTTTATGTATTATAATATAGGTAATACATTGAAGCTGAGCATGTCAAAATAATGTTTTAAGTATGGCTTAACTTTTTTATATTATGTTCGTCGCAAGATTAATTCTCGGCCAGCTGTAAAGTTAATGTTACTTAATTACTTAGATATAAATACATACGTAATTTCACTTATTGATCTGTTCTGGTTTTAAAACAGGTTGTATGATTGTGACTGTAAGTTTGTACCACTTAAACCATGACAAGTTTTATTAATAGATATTTTATGAGGCCCATTTTCAAGGGCATTGTTTACTCACCTACTTTTATCATATACCTATTTATAAAGAAACGTGTAATAAAGGCTTCTCGCCTTTACGAAAGATCGCATGCGATCAGCAGTGTTAATACTACTATACTTTGTGGCCTCAGCGCCACGCTGGGACTTTAGTTTGTTATTAAATATTCATTTGATGATATTACCACCCAAAAAAAGGCTACTGATAGTGGCACTATTCAATTGCACAGAAACGTAAGCGCTCAACGTTCGCGCTCGAAGAATCTCAGAGATGTCTCATCGAAGAGCTCATCTCGTAGAGTCCAACGATTAGATTTCTTATACTTTTTTTTTTTTTTTTTTTTTTTTTTTTTTTTAAGGTGGTAAAATCATCAAATGAGTCCTCCCGCCCTGGGTGGGGCGGAAGGGACTGTCAGACTCTTACTGACTAAAATCCACCCGTGTTCCTTCCTATGCCCTTTACGTTCTGGGGCCACGGTATCCTGGGTTAAGAAAAAACCCGCGACCCCAGCAGGCATTTGGCGCGAAACACGACGCGCCACCGACCCGGGCTTGGTCCTTCGGACGGCGAGTTACCCATCACTCACCGTCCGCAAGCCCGCTCCGCCGCTGTGCCCTCTGCTAATCAGAGGGACACGCGTTGGAGCGTCCACACGACAGGCTATTCGCATACGGGCAAAGAGACCACTTAGGCACACAGTGCTTAAGAAAAAGTTTTTGCCCGCATCCCAGGGTGCACCGGCCCGAAAAACTGGTCTTCCCCCCGGACGTATCCGAGAAGGAACTCCAGTCCACGGGCGCACGTGGAGGTTTCCTGTCATAGCACCCCAGATTTCTTATACTTAGAGAAATTAAAACAACACTAGATAGGTATCTATGAAGACTTGATACTTTCTGCTGCGAAAACAAGACAAATCAAAATAAAAACAAATTGTTAGTCAGTGTTAGGTACTTTGTCCATTCAATTATAATGAGTGTGCGCACATACTGACCTTCAGGTTTTTGTTTGTGATGTAAAATATAATCTAAGTAACTATGTATAAACCCCGGCTCTAAACGTAAACACAACAACGTGAGTCATTAGTTAATTTTGGTTTTATGGTAGGTACCTACGAAAATTAAATCATCATCTGCCTAGACTTTTCCTAACAACAGATACAGCTGAATATCAGTATTTTACATGAAGCAACTGCCTATCGGACCTCCACAACCCAGTAGCTGGGAAATATGATACTCCATGGTAAGACTGGTTGTCAGACGTTTAGAGCTTCTGACTAATAGTAAGACTGTCAAAGATCTACAAATGAAAGCCGGGACCTACGGCTTTACATGCTTTTCGAGGCACGGAGGAAACTCGCTATGACCACTCTCTACCATTTGCAGAACAACCTCGATCAAACAACTGTTTTTCTATCTCTAGCTAGAGAGAGAAAGTAAAGAAGCAGATAATGCTCAGTTCATACTAAGCGGGCCAAAGCTTGCCTGAGTCGCGGGACTTTCAAATCAATATGTAGGTAACCGTGGCCAAGGGCTATTGCGGTTCACCGTGGATTTCAGTTTCTACAAGTCTGACAGTCCCTTCCATCCCGCTCTGTGTGAGTTTCACAGCTCAGAGGAACGATAAAAAAATGTCTATGCTTAAATGTCACTTCCATAAATTAAATAATCTGGTTTGCAAAAAAAGATCAACATTTATCATGCCTACATATTTACTTAAACACGTTCTTATTCTTTGCCGTTTAAGGAAAAACTTAAAACATTTAATTTTCCCATAAAGAGCAATGTTACTTAAGTGTTAATGTTTAAAGTTGATCTTTTGTTAGTAAAGACAAGGGTAAACATCCCAACGAAGCAAAGCATCATAAAAAAAAAATACAAGTAAGCGACCCGACAAAAACTTCCATTATGTGTATGTTTGACTTTTAAATGCTGTTGAACTTTAGTAGTTGATTTTTCTTTTTATTAAAAATTGATTAACTCCTTATTATTTTATTTTGTCCGCTAGAATTATTTAAAGTACTTACTTTTTTTTTTAAATTAGCAGATTTAAACTTTATTGAGTGGTAAATCTAATATATAGTTATGAAAATAATTTGTTACAAAAAAAAAATCAAAGAGAGACGAAAATTGAAGCTCATATTTTCTTTGGGAAATCTGTATCGTATGCATTTTATTTGGCTAAACCACAAATCATTAATTGGCTTATTTGTTCCCAGGCTGGCGTCGTCCAGTTCCTCTTAGAGACCATAGGATCCAAGGACCCAGTTCTCCAAGAAGCGTCTGCAGGCTGCCTCTGCAATATCAGGAAGTTAGCATTGGCCACTGAGAAGGTCAAACTTAAGATGTAGTGGCCTTTTATTTTCGGTTTTGTGTAGGTCCTGTATTAATTAATTAAATGTTTTGTTTTCAATACGGTTTTATTTTATTTAGATTTTTGTCTTATGCCATTTAACGGAATAGTTTTGATGAGCATTTGAAATGTTATCTGTCCATCAATGGTGGAATCAAAGTGGATCAAAGGTAGTATAGTGTCGCTTCGGGACTCAATACGCCCGTGACGTAAGGCACTACTTTATTCCCTTGGTGCGTTATCTACTAACTTGGCTTGGTCGATAAATGGAATATCTAACACAAACATAATTTTTCAGTTTGTACCAGTTAGTTCCTGAGATTAGCGCGTTCAACCAAAAAAAAACTCTTCGCTTTATAATATTAGTATAGATATTAAAAGCATTAATTATTCTTTGATTACCCATTAATGGCGAATATGCGATCGTAACACAAATAACGATTAACTACTAAATTGTGGCCATAAACATTTTATTACATGAAATAAAAACTAATAATTACTAATCATTAAATTGTTTACAAAGTTCAAGTATAACCAATTCACCATAATATACCTACCTCATGCATTTCAAAAATGCATGAACATTTATTGCTTTTCGTAAGAAGGTAAGGTAACACAGGTAGATGGTAGGTAACCTAAAAATAAAGAATTTTAAGCGAAGGCTTTGTTAGAAAAAGCTGCATGCAGGCAAACTCATCGCAAATAGGCATGCCAGTCCGTTAGGCGCAAAATACACAGAAGCGATGAGTTATAATGTACGATGTGGATCGGATTTTTGTCTCTTCAAAGGAGGTGTTAATTTTTTCCCTACATTTAAGGCCCAGCCGTGTACCTCAAGGACAAAAATACGAAATTATAGGAAAAAAATCGTAGATTTTGAAAAAAAATATGTTGTATTTATTTTGGCATTTGTACCATAAGAAATTGTCGATCCAAAATGTTAAAACTTGCAACCCAAGAATTGATTTTCAATCTAGCAATGTCATACGTCTCCGACATGATGCGTTTCGTTACTTCATTTATAAACGTGTGAAAACCCAAAAATGTAGTTTATAGAATTTATTTATGTATTTCAAATAAGTTATAATTACTAGTACACATATTTTGTGAATAATCATGGGAATAATAATTTAAAAAAATGCATTTATTTCACATTTCGTATTATTTTTTGCGTTTGGTTATCTGCCGGCCAAAAGCCAGGGTTCCCGACCTAGTTCGATAGTTTTTTTCTATTGTTGTTGATATTCATTACTGTCAAAAAGCTGTCAAATAATGAAACATCGATGTCATATTTTGACGTGATTTTGACAGATGAAACAGATTGACAGCCGTAAACGCTGTCATAAACGTTTCTTTGAACGCAGTTCCGTTGCGAAGTAGTGTTTTTTCATATACTTTTATTTCTTTTTCTATCTAGTATTGAAGGATTTTAAATACTGCTAAAAATACTAATTATTGGAAGGGATTTTAATAATAATTTGTACCTCGGTACATGGTTGGGCCGAAAAAATAACACCTCCTTTTATTCGTACAAATTGTATGAAAGATGCGTCGTGCACTTGAGAATCCGCGCCACCTCACTTGTAAAGAAGCGACAACAAATCCGATCCACATCCGCATCGTATCCAAATCTTTCATCGCTTCTGTGTATTTTGCGCCTTAGAGGAAGAAAAATAGTGGCCCCTTTTTTTTTTTAGTCGTTATTTCAATGCATTTATGTGCGTTTATTTACAAAGATATAATATAACGTTCCTGAATTCGAAAGTAGGGGCCTAGGGACGTCATAAGCAACTAAAATTGTACTTGCTTGTCGCGTATTCGCAATTTCAAAAGTGTCAATTAGCTTCGTCAATTTTGGTGTACGAAGCAAACGAAAAAATGGACGTTCCAATTAGAATACGCTACTCAGTCGCATGGGCAGCAGTGCAAGCAGCACATCATATTGTTCATATTTTCAATTCAATACAAAACGCACGATGCAGCCCGTCAATAGCGTTTGATAGTCCATACAAAATTTATGAAAACGAAGAGATTATTACGTATCGTCTCAGAAATCACGAATACGATTAGTCAAGTTTAACGGATTTGGGATAAAATAAATTATCATACACAATTATTCAAACCGTTTAAAACACATTATTCACAGTTTTGAAATCATAAATTATTAGCAAATTTTTAAAAGGTAAGTGAAGAATTAGCAGCTACGCAAAATTGGGGATACCTAATGCGTTAATTTTATTTTCGTACCACTTGCTCAAAAAAGTGACATTCTATGCCACAAAAAGCGTACATAACAATAGTCATTATTAATCTGTTATAAACAGCTTTCCCTAGGGAAAGAAAGTTGTACTGAATTTCATTCATCCTCTAGGGAGAGAATGTGATTTGAATTTCGAATACTTACCGATAGTAAACTACATCAGTCTGTCTTTACACCATTGAGTTTGTATGTAAAGCATTATACAACTTTTTGAAAAAGGAATACGCATTTATTAATGCAGTTATGATTTTAATAAAATTACGAAAATCGAAGAGGCAGTATGAGCTTGATGCCTTTGCTTTTCCGAGAACACAATATTAATCTAGGAATTTGCCGCGTTTTGTTTTCTTCAAATACATAAACGTTGAGTTTAATTTATTTTTTTAAGAAAGGTTATTGTTAAATTTAAATGTTTAATTAATGCTTATCTCATATTATTATTATCCTCCTTTATTCATTTTTTATCACATTTTATACATTTTTAAATATTATTACAAAAAAATAAAAACATTTAAAAATATAAAAAATAGGTGCCCACCAGCATCGGGAACAAGGTCCAAGCTGCCGGTGGTTAGGGCTCCAGAGAGAGGAACCTCCTCACTATGCGTGCCGTGTCCAAGAGAACTGCTTTCTGCATCAAGCCCTTGAGCCAACTGCACAAGGAGAGCCTCTTAAGATGTTGGTCGAGGCTCTTCGCGATTAGTCCATTGACCGTAACGACTATCGGTACATTGACTGCTGAGTCCACGTCCCACATATCAACAATCTCGTGAGCTAAATCAAGATACTTGATTTTTTTATCATTTTCAGCTTTCACGAGATTCTCGTCATGAGGGACGGTGATGTCAACAATCATTGCACGGCGCTCTCGGCGATCTACTACCACCACTATATCAGGCTTATTGGCTACAATAGTCCTGTCAGTGATGATAGATTGATCCCAGTACAATATGGCATGACCGTTTTCAAGAACTGGGTCGGGCACATACCTATAGTATGGTACTTCAGAATTCACAAGGTTGTACTGCAGGGCAAGTTGCTGGTGGATAATCCTAGCTACTAGATTGTGTCTGTGCAAGTACTCGCTGTTAGCAAGACTAGAACAACCGGAAATAATGTGTCTGATCGACTCACCGGGACGGTGGCATGCCCGACAGATGTCAACCGTACCGTCCTTGACAATATATTTCCGGTAATTGGTAACATAATAATAAATTATTATTTATTATTATGTTAATTTTTTCGCAAGTGGTACGAAAAGTAGAGTATTTTCCTCGGTGATAAAGCTGTCTTAGTCTTGGGTGAACTTAAATCCCTCGCTACACTCAGGACTCGTCTTAAATCCCTCGCTTCGCTCGTGATTTAAGTTTCTAACACCCTCGCTACGCTCGGGAGTAAGCCTCGAGTCCTTCGTTATGCTCGCGATTTAAATCGTCACCCGCGACAGAAGACACTGCTTTATCCCCTTGGTTAATAATCTACTATTACTTATTTATGAACGCTGTCAGTCTTCATAATTACATGGTTTTTTATATTACACAGTTCTTATGTATACATACGTAAATGCTTATTTTGCAAAAAGTCAATACCTATGTAAAATTATATAAAAAAAGATGATTTCCTCATCTATTCACAAGAGTTGGCTCTGTAGTGAACTAAAAAAAATGATTAGGGAATGCAATAATAAACATCATCATCACACCGAAAAAAGAATTGTTAGACCTATAAAAGTATTTGAAACTTTTCAACACATTTGCTCGAAAAATGCATTTACGAAGCCTGTATACATTGTTCGAAAGTTAAAAATTACGAACCATACAACGGAGCGTGCGGTAAAATAGGTACTCTCACCTAAGTACCTACTTTACCGCACGCTCCCTTGTATAGCGCCGTGCGTTTTCTTTACGGTTTTTTTTTAATTTCCATTAAAAAATAAAAGAATTCCACCAAAGAGTTTCACATTTTGAGAATAATCAGCCTGACTGATCGAACCTCCTTGGAAGCTCCTTTTGATCAATACGTTGTCTCACTTTAATACTAATGTGTAAATGAGACGAAGGATGTAGTTCTAATTTCCACCACGTGCATGTGGCGCCATTTGCAAATTCACGCCATTTTCATAATAGGATCTTCAAAAATTGTTGCGACTTTTCTACTGTTACATAAAGTTGGTTTAATTACATATTGTACAGTTTTCTCGCAAATGTGTTGAAAAACGTTGTATGACACACGTGCAGAAATTGGTGTTTACAAACTCGTGACTATGGTAAGCCCTCGGCTACGCCTCGGGCTTACATTCGTCTACTCGTTTGTAAAAACCAACTTACCGCACTAGTATCATAAATAACTATTCCAAATGCCTTTTATACACCTGAAACGGTTACAACGTACCTACATTTCATTTCAGTGTTTTAATTACATTCCTATTTCAATTTCCTAGTACACTACAGAGCCGTATTTCTTATTTATAATACAGTAACATCGCCAAATTAATTAAAACTTGTAAATATTTGACAGCTATTTGTGACGTTGCCAACTTTCAGGTTATTTTTGAAAACTCTAGCTGACGGATTTATTTTTGCAATTTATTGATGGTGCCAAGATGCCTATTGCTTGAACAATGTATACTAATGGTAAGCGTCCACAGGTCCGCATCGTACGTATCGGACGCGTCGCATCAAACGGATTTCTGTGCCGGCAGCGATCGGATTGCCGACGCGAGTATCAGCAACCGGATTGCCGATGCCCCCTTCATCGCTTCTACTGATCGGCATTCCGTATGACGTTATCGGTACGCATCGCATTAAGGCATTGCCGATGAGCCGTCCGTACGATGCGGATCAGTGGACGCAGTTGTATGAGTTTTCATACAAGGCAAACTAAAATCCGTTACGTAGTGTGCGATGCCGACCTGTGGACGCACACCTTTAATGCATGGTCATTCGCAAACTTCGGGATGAAGTTGCTTCATACCTTCTCTCTAATAATTTCATTTATTTATTATGCCCTTTTCACCTCACTGGTGATTGAGATGAACTTTCAACTTTAAGGTTCGGAGCTTCAGACTTATTGTTACGAAAGAGCTCAGGCGCAACATAAGCTTCTAGACACCGCATAATCGGATCATATTATTGAGCGTAACATCGGTCTATGTAAATTTTGGGTACATACTGCCCGTAATAACACAGAATATTTAATAGTACCTAAAGGTAATGATAATTTACATAAGTTTTGTAGGGTAACATCTTAGTGGTTCATTTTGCGTAATATTTTGGAAAGTTTGCACCAATTTTATTAAGATGTTTTCAGAACTGCAAGGCAGTGCAAGGTTACCTTATCTTCTTTTTTAAATAAGTAATTAAAAACCCGGTGGGACTCGCGCACGAAGGGTTCATGTTAATTAATAATATTTTTAGTATTAATTTAGTATCTTAAGTATTTAGATTTAGTTATGTATGTATACCTACATACATAAATATATAATAATTATGTAATTTAAGAAAATTTAAGAATTTTGGCGATATTATCGTAAATTATTTAAAAAACCTACTTGTGATATATTAAAATTTACCTACTATGTACCTACTTGCAATTTAACCATATTTCGGTTGGCAGTAATAGTTTTTTTTTAATTTCAAGAAAAGTACGGCATTTATATTTTTATTTTTGGGAAATGAATTTTTGTAAGATAATAAATAAAATATGTAATGAATATGCCGCAGACATGAATAACAGTTTCAATTTATAGCATTACAGATTACAACATCGTCATTGCGTTTCTACAGGTGAATTAATAAATGAAAGGAAGGTTGCAATGAGAAAGAGTGCTGAGTGCAGTGCCAAAACCTCGTTAGTATTCATTGAAACACTTATAAATAAAATTGGAGTGTCTGTTTGTAATAAATTGAAATAACCGTTTTTTACTACATGAATAACAATACACTAAAATAACATTTTTTACAATTTTTCGGTTAATAAAATTTTATTTAGTTACCTGGGCAATTGGGCATCGCTTTACGAAGATAACCAAAACGATGGCAAAAACATACCTAACCGAAGAACATAATGTTCGTTCTTTAAGGTCATCATCAGATATAGGACAAGCATTACGAATTACAAAACTCGAATGATTTGCAGTTTCACACAATGCCTTTGTTTGGTTTGCAAATAAGAAAAGTTAATGAACGACCTTACTGAGCAAAAATCTACCCACGCACGACACGGGACTGTTATTATGTCGAGGGGCTTTCTTAAAATGCACCGCGGCCACGGAGCTTAAAGGTTATCGAAGGAGTAAGGTGGGTGTTACTTGTTAGTCAGTAAAAGTCTGACAGTCCCTTTTGTCCACCAAGGGAGGTAGGACTCATTAGATGACTTACGCCTAAAAACTGCGGTCGAAAAACCGCGCCTACAGTGGCCGAACGAAAATCGCCTCGCGATGTCCGATGCCGTAGTGGGCGTCTAGGCTGCGTTTCCCCTGAAGCGGAGCGGAGCAGAGCGGAGAGAAATTCACCAATCACATAGCGTGAAATCCACATCTCTTATCCGCTCAAGCCATTTAATTTTTTTAATTTGCGCCGGCTGCAGAGTTGTGAGGCTGACGCTGTCATCTGTCTGTGTCCCGCCTCCTCCTTCGCTAGCATGACGCGAGAGGCTCGCCAGCACAAGCTATTAGCTTCTGCTTTACAGAAGGTCATCAATGAAATGATGACTTAATTCATTTCACAAGAAAATATGAAGCAATTTGTTACTTTGCTTTCGAAAATCCGGATATAATTTGAAAAATATATAAATTAAGGCACCATTTCATAGGTGACTTGATTACGATAAGTAAATTGCGACGTAATTACTGATGAACATTCCAAGATAACCTTTAATTACTTAGCCCTAATGATATCAGATTACTTAGTTAATAAAATTAATCTAAGCTTGAATGAGCTAGCGGTGCGGCAGGGTTATTCTCTAAGAGCGACTTACTTATTTTAAACATGTTTCACTTTTGGTGAAAGTCGTCCTAAGGCCTTAATTCCTTTTAGTCCCTTTGTACACTAGACGACGCAAGTTTTCGATACCTTACGTTACGACTTTGGTATCCACTGACGCATGCCTGTGTACGAACCTGAACCACATTTAAACCTCTATGGATTCGTATGATACAAAGTCGTAAGCCTGCTCTACACTACTCGCGAAGTTGGTCGAAGCGAAGTTGACCGAATACGATAGTGTAGAAGGGCACTTCGCTTCGCTTAGTGCAACTTTGGCTCGCTTCGGGCGACTTCAAAGCCAGAGTAGTGTAGAGCAGGCTTTACGTACGTCAATCGCGCTTACGAATTTAATTATTTTATTTCAGATCAAAAAAATAGAATTGTGTTCTTAAAGCACCATAATGCGACGGTTTACAGGATTACCTTAATTCTGACGCGTAAAGATGCCTCTAGAATAATTTTAGCTTATGGAACAGAGTCAAAATCAACAAAAACACTTTAAGTAAATACACATTGGTGATAGTTGTGGATAATAAGATGTTGTTCCATTATGAAATTTTGATAGTCACATTTTTATAAAAATAGCCTTGATTTGACGTCATCTTTTTGCATGTTCAAGCAACAATTGCCCGTGCATAGATTAGTCATGTTAGTACTTCGTCGAATACTGTCCAAAAATCAAATAAGTTAGCCAACTATTATCGCTAACTTTTCATGCTCTCGTCGAACGGGGATTTCCATAGACATTAGATGTACCTATATAAGTCACCAGAGTGCGTCAATGTTTACCAAACTTTTAACTTCGTAACTGAATGGTCACATTACATTACAGTGATTTGTGAAAATTACAAATATCTAAGTTATAAGTACCAAACAATAAAAACACTAGACCGGGTAATGATGAGAATCTTTTGGTAAAAAAATATCATTTGCAAAAATTATGTAAAAATCAGTCCCGATAAATCGTTATCAACATAAGTATTTAATACTATTTAATACAAGTTATCAACATTTTTATCTTTAACAAACACAACTAATTATTGATTACAGAGAAAGTATTGCTATATCAACAGAACAACGGTCATCACTGTGGTTGGACACATTACCATGGAACTATAGGTAGACAGTAAGGAAACATACAGTACAGGGCAACTCGCTGTCTGACCATGGACCATGGACCATGCCCGGGAAGACGGCGCGTGCGTCGTGTTCCACGCGCGCCTCAAAGTCAGCAAAAATGATGCCCCCCCTCCCCCTCAGAGGGCCAAAGTCTGCCGGGGTCGTGGGACTTATATCCTTACCGTGACCTGGTTTTAGTCAGTGGTGGGTGAGAGGACTCATTTGATGACTGAAAATCAGAGTCAGGTGGCAAACTGTGCTGCTGAGCCTCGGCTTTTCGAACTTTTTTAGGTAGGTATCAATTATTTTGAATGCCAATAAACACAATTTTCTTTTTTTTTCACTTAGAATTCATAGTGGCAGGAAAGCCTTCCATTGTTGAGCGTTTGAACAAACATTTGTCATGCATGAGTGTTGTTGACAAATGTTGGAGCAAAAAACAGACGACAAATATTTGACGAAACATTACTCTTTGTAAAAGTCGTGAGAATTGACCTTCACCGATTTACACCTGTATGTAAAGTATTGACAATTTATTAGTGAAGACCTTGGAATAAGTTGCGAGTTGGAAAGAGCTACTTAGTTTCGCACCCTCAGGTAGGTATTTAAAGTTTGTAAAAAGCAGTAATTTTTTGGTCGAACTCACTTCTGTATCCCAGAAAAATAAAGGACCACAGAAGTGATACCGTAATCACATTTTTGCAGAATAAGGGTGCTCCCACATCTAACGACCAACGGCGGATACAAGGGGGGGGTCATGGGGGTCATGACCCCCCCCCTGGGCGACAGGCTGGGTCATAGGTGGCCACTGCAATTTTAATTATTATTATGCACTAAAAAAAATTGCCCAGCGTCACTCATTTTTGTGGACCACTCACACTTGGCCAAAAAAACAAAAAACGCCAAAATTATCAACATCAAAAAATAGCTAAAGCTTCCTAAGAAAGTTTTCCTGTAGTGTTCTTATGGAAGCAGATTTCTCCCTTTTGACCAATTTAAAACAAAAATCCTGTATAAGTTTGGTATAGGTCATTATTATTTATATTTTTTGCCTTGCCACGATCGACTGGACTAAGTCGCGATCGACTTTATCGTGGTAAAATCATCAAATTAATGAGTCCTCCCAAGGCAGGGCAGAAGGGACTGTCAAAATAAAAGGTAGCCCTTTACGTTCCAGGGTCACGGTATTCGGGATGTCTTTCTTTCAAATCTATCTAAACTAAACTACGGAGCTACGGTGTCCGCACGGTAGGGTCCAAGTTTTTTAGACCCTGCCGTAAAGATAGACCTCAGAAATTGACCGAGCAAACCTTAAACCTCACCTAAAAGCAGAGGTTTTAGGCGAGATCGAGAGGTTCTATGGACAGTTATACACTTCGGTCGCAAAGCCCGTTGACCGCTTGGTAGGAGATCCAAGAGCCAAGCTGTCCCGACATTATACCGAAGATATCCCGGACATCAGTCTGTACGAGATTAGGATGGCCCTTTAGCAGCTTAAGAACAACAAAGCACCGGGCGAGGACGGAATCACTTCAGAGCTTCTAAAAGCGAGTGGAACACCGGTACTTAAAGTCCTCCAGAAACTCTTTAATTCCGTCCTCTCTGAAGGCAAAACGCCTGAAACGTGGAGTAGAGGTGAGGTGGTGCTGTTCTTCAAAAAAGGTGATAACAGCCTATTGAAGAACTACAGACCCATCACGCTTCTAAGTCATGTTTATAAGCTGTTTTCAAGGGTTATCACGAACCGTCTCGAACACAGACTTGATGACTTCCAGCCTCCCGAACAAGCCGGTTTCCGAAGAGGCTATAGTACCATAGACCACATCCATACGCTGCGGCAAGTTATACAGAAAACCAAAGAGTATAACTTGCCATTATGCTTAGCATTTGTGGACTATGAGAAAGCCTTCTATTCGGTGGAAACATGGGCGGTACTTGAGTCACTCCAGCGATGCCGTATTGACTATTGGTACATCGAGGTGTTGAAGTGCTTGCTTGTATAATAACGCCACCATGTCACTCCGAGTACAGGATCAGAGCACGAAGGCGATACCATTGAGAAGAAGCGTAAGACAAGGGGAAGTTATCTCCCCGAAACTGTTTACTGCCGCAATGGAAAACAAGCTTGCAATTGCCTTCAAGCACCTGGAATGGCAAGGACTTGGCATCAACATCAACGGCGAATACATCACTCACCTTCGGTTTGCCGACGACATCGTAGTCATGGCAAAGTCGATGGAGGAACTCAGCATGATGCTCGATGGCCTCGACCGAGTTTCACAACGGGTGGGCTTGAAAATGAACATGGACAAGACGAAAATTATGTCAAATGCCAATGTTGTGCCCACCCCAGTCTCTGTTGGGAAATCGGTACTCGAAGTTGGTGACTCATATATCTACTTAAGACAAGTAGTCCGGTTAGGTAGGTCCAACTTCGAGAAAGAGTTCAACCGCCGAATCCAACTTGGTTGGGCAGCGTTCGGGAAACTACGCAATGTCTTTTCGTCCGACATACCTCAGTGCCTCAAGACGAAAGTCTTCAACCAATGTGTGTTACCAGTGATGAGTTACGGCACCGAAACGTGGTCTTTCACTATCGGCCTCATCTCAAAGCTCAAAGTCGCTCAACCGCCGAAATAGCCCACCGGATTAGCAAGCTGAAGTGGCAATGGGCAGGCCATATTGCTCGCAGAGCAGATGGCCGATGGGGTCGAAAAGTGCTAGAGTGGAGACCACGGACTTGCAAGCGCAGCGTATGACGTCCACCAGCAAGGTGGACAGATGACGTTATAAAGGTCGCCGGAAGACGCTGGATGCAGGTCGCCTCCAACCGGTATATGTAGAGATCAAAAGGGGAGGCTTATGTTCAGCAGTGGACGTCCTATGGCTGAGATGATGATGATGAAACAACGGAGACAAGCTGTCTGCAACATGGTGACCCCCCCCTGATATAAAAGCTGGATCCGCCCTTGCTAACGACGCGGATTCGGATTTTTCCCTCGCCCTTTCTCTTTCTGTCACTTAGAACTGCCATTTGCTAGACCGAGACAGAAAGCATAATGCGATCGCATGCGACGGAATCTTCAAGGCGGCAGCATGCTATCGCATTGTCTCGCTCTAGCAAATGGCATTTCTAAGCGACAGAAAGAGAAAGGGCGACGGAAAAATCCGAATCCGCGTCGTTAGATGTGGGAGCACCCTAACTCTGCTTGTAGAAACTGTGTATGTTATAACGTGAATTTTTATTAGGTACAGATTATTGGAGTACCTACCTAGATACCTATATTAATTTCATAATCGCATATCTAATTTCTGCAGAACGTGTGAAACAACGAAATAAAATTAAACTAAAGTTAAGTAGCGTTACGTACATTGTTTTGCTAGCTATAGAGAGCTAATATACTTTACTTGATTAAATCGTGACTGTTAGTAAACAATAGATACTCAAACAACTTTCTTTTGATGTCCTTATTAACGAAAGTACTTATAATCTGCGGCTGTGGTACGGTTTGCCACATTGTTATTGCCAACAACAGGCAAGCAAAAATAAAACTGAAAGAAACAATTAATGTCCAAATCTCTTTGGTCCAAATGACGGAAAAATCCCAAATGACTTTATTATAATGTTTACGTGCTACTAAACATTACAAACGGAACTCTAAAAAATGTTCATATAAAGTTAAGTTTAAAATAACGTAAGTAGATACAAACACTTGCGTAAGTGCTCATTGGGATTGCGTTCAAGTAGCGTGTGGTAGCGGTTTCTGACCTTCGCCATTGAGGTTTTGCAACGGAGACAGAACCGTTGGTCGTAAACATCGGCGACATTGTGACAATGGATTAGCCGGCTTATTAGTAGACATAGACACGTTGTGAATGATGTGACGTCACAGTAAAGGCTTGCACAGACGGGATTTCTTTCTACAGCCTGCTCTACACTACTCGCGAAGTGTACTTCGCTTCGCTTCGTTCAACTTCGACTCACTTCGGGCGACTTCCATTTGTTGTCGGTTTTTGAGACCGAGTCAAAGGGCACAATGATGACACAGGCAACTTCGCGAGTAGTGTAGTCACATACTTCGGAACTTCGATCAACTTCGACGAGTACTTCGTCGAGGCAACTTCGCGAGTAGTGTAGAGCAGGTTTACCTATCTCATAACAAAGAAGTTATATATGCTTATTATCCCCTAGAGCCTAGGAGCTAGTCAATAAGTGTCAAAGTCCACCAAGTGTCAAATTCATTTGATGTCACTGACTAAGAAGTGTATCAACACTATTTTGAGTAGAAATATTTTCATCGCATTACATTACTTCCTGTGTGGGGGAGCGAAAGGGACTCTGACGCTCGTACTGGCTAAGAAGCACCCTGTTTCTTCAATTGCCTTCTTGAATCCAAGCTCGCACAACCTTAGGTATACCCAAGACCAACCCAAGATTTTTACAATTAACTTGGGGTCCCTCATACTCGTATAACTGCATATAAAACGCAAAAAGACAGGATAGGATCCAGACATACAAGCCATAATATTTTTTTCTTTAAAACCAACTTCAGTTCCGTCTGTGAAGACCTTATGTATTTAATAGTTACCAACAATTAGCCCTTGGGTCAACTGAAGTTACTCATTGTGGACATAATGACACACTACTTGCAATTATGTCTACGTGCTTTGTAGATATCCATCTTGGTTAAATTAAGTCAGATCTAAAAACATTGAAGGTTTGTGGCATAACCTTAACTTCGAGTGGTAAAGATTAAACTTATAACGCACATTATAATCAAAGAATATTATCAAAGTAGGAATTACAGTGTGTATGTACCTAATTGTAAATAAACTTCCTTATCGTCCCTACATTTTCCTTGATATGTTTTTTTTTAACTAAATAATTATGTATAATAACTAATTATTCAGTTGTGTTATTATTCATTCATATAATTTATGCTCTTTGAATGCAGTTCGTGTTATTTATAATTGTACTGTTTTCTGAGCCAAATAAAGATTTCGAAGACTTTTTAATGTTAAATTAATTATTTATCTAACAACTTCCTAAACAGTATTTCCGTGAGTCAATAACCATTTAGTGTAGCTAAAATTACATAATATCACGTAGGTACTATAATATACTCTGTGGTATCACAGAACCAGGCAGAAATAATTAGGACAGAGATTGCACATGCACATGTGCAAAGTCATGCAATATAATATACTTTGTAGCTCGGTAGCTTCTAACATAAACATAACAGACATCCTGTGTTACGTGCAGCTGCAATAATGGTAAAAAAAAATTACAAGTAACAGCTGTTCTATTTAGTCTATGCTTTAACTAGTCTTATTTCAAATATACTAGTTTGTAAATGAATGAATGTCGATCGATGCAGAAACCATTAACATACTCACCTTGATTGACGATACTTTATGCTGACTCACTTATTTGTCTTTAGTCCGTGTTCTTTGTTTTGAACTCGTGGTGCACTATTTATGAGAGTCTAATTTGTTTAATTAAACCGTAAATTAGTACCTATTCATTCAAGTTTACCTACATATTAAAAATTAAATTAATCTGTTTTTTGTTTTTGTATTCCTCAATGTTAGCGTGCAACTCTTGCAATTTTCATTTTGTCCATATATTATGTACAAAGCATTTTTTTTATTTTGACTTTTCACTTTGTGGTTTTCTCTTCAATCTTTTGGACCGCTTTTGTTTGTTAAGTGGGAATCAATTTGATAGTTATGTCCTTGATTTATTTAAGGAACAGCTCGTGTGAGTGAACGGATAATTTATGCACTCATCTTTAAATTAAAATACTTGTTATAGAATTACAAGTTTCAACGCACATTCTGACACGTCATTACATTGAATATATGGTGGTTCTGGACGACGGAAACTATTTGTTTACATAAGATCGAGATAATATCAGGCTAGACATTATGATCTGAATGCAGTAACTTCTTCCTATAATCACGTGGTGTATAAAGTTATATCATAAAGTGTAAGCAAGCTTGTAACTGGGTGCCGTAGACTTAGATTATATTAATGGCCAGATTCCGTGTTCAAAACAAAACGTAACGTTTTTCACGATGCTTCTTTTTAATGAATGTGTGAGTGAGGACCATCCACACATATTTTTTTTGAACATGACTGTACTTCACTTGTTGACGTGGGAATTAAATGATGGGATTTTTTTTTTCTACCATTCGCAAAGATTTTTTGGGGAAAAAAAAATTTGCTGCGAGCGGACTTGAACCTGCGTCTTCCGGATAAGTACTCCAGACGCATTACCAGTTAGGCCATCGCAAGCATCGCTGTGAACCCTCTGTGAACCATTAATTTATTACGTCATAATAGTGGAGTTATTCTGCAAAAATTAACAATCGACTGTTCTCGTCACTTCCGTGGCGCTAGTAGACATAGAAGTGACATCAAAACTTAATTTCCTATAAGAGCTAAACGCGAGTTTTATAATGCTTTAAACTTGCTTATAAGTAGGTATAGTATACGCAACCCGCGCGTGAGTGTGTGAAAGAGGGCGAGGGAAAGAAGTACTTACCCGAAAGAAAGTACGATCGCAGGAAAAAAAAAAACAAAAAAAAAAGAATTGTTTATGTTTGCGTAAATCCAATGCAAAGTATGCGATTAAGCATGTTTACACGATTTATTTCGATACAGATGATTATAATTATCGTCCTGGAAGCATAATACATTGTAACTCCCTGGAAATTGCGTATTCTTCCCTTCCACTACCTGCTTCATTTGCACACTTTGCAACCGTTATTATAGCCTAATTAATTAACCTAAACATGACATGTGATTTGACCGCATACCTAGTTAATTTGGTGCCGGTCACCTCCCGGTCACATTTTTGACTTCAAAATTTTTATTCGCAGGTAGGTAAGGTTTAATAAAATTTATAAAAAAAATGCAGAACAAGAATCAGGTAGCCATTCCATTAGCGATACGCTGACACCATTTTGTGTAGAACTAAAATTCGCACAAACGAATTAATTACCTACACAAGCAAGGTAATTAACATGTGGATATTTTGGCACATATATTATGGTAATGCAACCTAATAGAATAAATACTTATAATTCGCATTTTTCAGAAGCGTTCAAAAACAAATTTGGATTTTAACGTGCCTCTTCATGTCTCTATGGCCCGAATCTTTCTAAAATAAAATAAAATATCATAAATAAAGAGACACTTTTAACTTCCATGATTTTTAAAATATCATCTTAGTATTATGACACCGCCTAGATGTAGATTGCTTTATAATGTATCCTAAGACAATCGGGTAACGTTACATGATTTTATGCAATCAAATACAGACATTAGGTACCGAAGTGGTGGATTCAGTTTATGTAATAATAAATAAATCAACGGTTGTTTATACCAATATTATAAACGCTGAAGATTTTGTTTGGTTGAACGCTGTAATCTCTCTACTCACGGACCTACAATGGCCTACAATGTTCCCACTGCTGGGACACAGGCCTCCTCTCTGTGAGAGGGAGTGGGCCATAATCCACCACGCGGGCCTAGTGCGGGTTGGTAGATGTCACATGTCTTCGAATCTTTGGTTCTAGGACATGCCGGTTTCCTCACGATGTTTTCCTTCACCGCTTGTTTTCTTCACTGTTCCGGACGGACGGACTACTATGGTTCGAGTAGGTATAAATGTTGAGAAATTTTTTTAAAGTTGGATTATCTTTTTATCGAGGAAGTCTATAAGCTAAATAATGTCATCACATTATGACTAATAGGAGATGAGCTGTGTGGGTGAAACCACAGGGAACACCTACTTTCTTATAATCGCGTACCATACTTACTACTCAAGGTTTACGCATGATTTTCTCAAGGATATTTAAGATACCTATTATTTTATATAAAAATCCTGAAATTAGAACGGCTCTACCCATGCCTACAGTAGCTATTGTTTCTTTTCTGTAGGAAATTCACAAGTCAAGAATCAAATGAAATGTTGGTATACCTAGTACGATTTTCTTACATGTATTTATCTATTCTCATTAGCATAATTACTCACAGCACACAATACTTGCATAACAATAATTAAATGATACACGCGAACTTCAGATTTGTATGAAAATAAAAATATTGGCAACACTGATGCTACATGAACTGCGCCTCCGAAGATAGATATTATTACCGTGTCCCAAGCATCGTTCTGCTAGGATAAAAAAATCCAACCTATTTCTTATGCATCCGTTAAATGACAATACAGCAACGGCGGATACAAGGGGGGGGGTCATGGGAGTCATGACCCCCCCCTGGGCTATGTTTTGCCTTGCCACAACGACTGGGCTAGGTCGTGATCAACCCCTTGGCCACCCCTTTATTTTCTTTTTTTAGCTTGGTAAAATCTTCAAATGAGTCGACCCAGGGCAGGGCAGAAGGGACTGTCAGATTTGTACTGACTAAAATCCACGGTGTCCTTTAATAGCCCTTTACGTTCCGGGGTCACGGTATTCGGGATGTTTTTCTTTCAAATCTATCTGAACTAAACTACGGAGATAAGCTGTCTGCGACATGGTGACCCCCCCCTGATATAAAAGCTGGATCCGCCCTTGCAATACAGAATGGGTTTTGTCAAATGAAGAATCGACAAATTGACAGAATGTAGAAAGACATATAATGGCCAAAGCATGGTGATGTTTATATGGAAGAAAAGACTTTCTATTCTTCAGTCGTATACGGGTCGTGCCATATTCGGGCAACAATAACGTCGAATTGAAATAAACTTTGTCTAGAAATTCTTTGGAGAATAGATATAGAATTGGTCATGCCACGCGAGCTGTGTGCCAACCATCAAACTGGCAGACAAAGTTACTTTCACGTTATAAATTAGTAGTTACGGAAATAATTAAGATTTCTTTCAATTTGGGCTAACGTGTAGGTGAATGACACGTCTAGCCAACTTAACTATTACTTCGACAGACTAATTAGTTATTATCATTTTGATTTTGACGACCACATCGAAGTAATCGCAATGTATAGATCCTGTCCTGACCCTTAATATTCACCAAGCTATCAACTTGGATTTCGTCCCGTTATTGGCAAGACGCAACCGTTTACCTGATTACTACCTACTACTTATTCCAGTTTTAAAAGAACTTGGTCTTAGTTAAGGGTGTACCACACAACACACTCCAATCGGGAATAAAACATTGAATCAGCAGTTCTTTAAAATTAGTTGACTAGGTAACTTTTTTTGGAACACTCAGATCAAAGAAATAGGCAGATAGAACGCTCAGAACACGCGAGTGGGTCCACCAAAGTTAATACAAAATCAAATCGAATTACATTCCATAAAGTTTTCTTTGTTGTGACGTGTTGCGCCGACCCCAAGTAAAATGGGATAAGGGCAGGAAGATGATGATGATGATGAGATGATGATGAAAGTTTTCTTTGTTTTTGAGAACAACTTTTATAATGGTTTAAGACACGAGACGGCATATTTTGACAAACAACAACAACGACGCGCAGCTTGATACGACGCGTAGCTTGGTACTGTCGCGACTTTGTACTAGATTTTGATTTTGTATTAACTTTGGTGGAACCACTCGCGTGTTCTGAGCGCTCTATCTGCCTAATTCTTTGATCTAAGTTGGAACATCTCAATTATGTATACGTTTTCGAGAATACTATGTTTTCTTCGTGAAGAAATTCTATGTTTTCATCATGTCATACTGCCAATATATCCCACACATTTCTGATACACAATATATACTTAGCATTGATTGCGTAAAGATTTAAGAGCACTCGTAGAGCTCTTGTACCAGAATTGCTGAGTAAATATTTTCAATGAGATAGCGGTTTATTTATGGTACATGATATCCACTACTTATTGTCAATGGTTGTCATTAGATAGACCATAAATGATGGCGTTACGATGGATTAGAAAGTTATGAAAGTAACAGCAATAATGCACTCTCTTATATCTTATACCTACTTACTCGTTTACATATATGTAAGTTTTTGTAGTTAACACTGCGTTTCTTTAAATAGGGTACGGTACAAATATTAAAAAAAATTGTTTGGAGCCAACGAAGTAGCACAGCACCTACTTTATCTTTATCTATCTTCTTCTATATATATAAAATTCAAAACTGACTGACTGATCTGACAACGCACAGCCCAAACCGCTGGGCCTAGAAACTTGAAATTTAGCATAAGCCCTCCTTATACCACGTAGGTGAGCACTAAGAACGGATTTTGCGAAATTCGGCCCCTAAGGGCTTGTTTTTGGGGTTGATAGTTTGTATGAAACTTCGTCATTACAGGTGCTAGGAATTTCAAGTTTTGCATGAGGTTTCTTTTTAGGACGTAGAAGGTCACCATGACGGGATTTTGTGAAATTCGACCCCTAAGGGGTTTGTTTTTGGGGTTGATAGTTTGTATGAAACTTTTTAAGTACAAGTGCTAGGCGTCTCAAATCTTGCATGGTGGTACTTTTTAAGATGTGAATGCTCACCAAGGTGGAAATTTTGAGAAATTCGACCCCTAAGGGGTTGTTTTTGGGGTTGATAATTTTGAGATTCAAATTTTTACATAGGGGTTCTGTTTTGGAAGTAGATTGTCACCATGACGGGATTTTGCGAAATTCGACCCCTAAAGGGTTTGTTTCTGGGGTTGACATTTTGTATGAAACTTTTTTAGTACAAGTGCTAGGCGTCTCAAATCTTGCAAGGTGGTACTTTTTAAGATGTTAATGCTCACCAAGGTAGAAATTTTGCGAAATTCGATCAATAAGAGGTTGTTTTTGGAGTTGACAGTTTGTATGAAACTCGATCTGTTACTACAAGTACGAGGAGTCTCATATTTTGCACCGGGTTTCTATAGGATTTAGATGCACACCAAGGCGGGATTTTGCGAAATTCGACCCCAAAGAGGTTTGTTTTTGTGTTTGACAGTTTGTGCGATACTTTTTACTACAAGTGCTAGGCCTCTCGAATTTTGCGAGGGTTTCTTTTTAAGATGTAAATGCTCACTAAGAATGTTTTGCGAAATTCGACCCCTAAGGGGCTTTTCGGTTTTGTTGAATGTTGATTTAGTTTTTCCAACAGTATCCCGTATAAAGGGTGACCGGGACTAGAAATTCACAAAGGCAACGTTCGAAAATCACGCGGACGAAGTCGCGGGCGTAGTGCTAGTTTATAAAATAAAAATAAAAGTACCTAGCCTAAGTTATTTCTTATTACATCAACTAACGGCCAATAGAAGTCCCGCCAAAATCGGCCCAGCCATTTTAGAGATTCTCCATTACAAACAGACAGTCAGACAGACAAACAAAAATTTAAAAACAATATGTTATTTTTGTGTATGTTCCGTATATTTTCATATGCATAATTATAGTAAAAAACTTTTATTTCAATATTACAAACAGACACTCAAATTTTATTTATATGTATAGATATAAATAAAATACAATAGCTAACTAAATTCATTCAAATCATGCCCCAATATTTACGGAGGTAACTCGGATCAATTCCAAGTAACTGTTTCTATATTTTTGTTCGCGAACGTGATAAAAACGTAGTGTGGTCAGACTCGGAATAATTGTTAACCCAGGTTACATAATAAACCAATGTCGTTCTAGTTTATTGTTGCAAGCCTAGACGGTCATTGAACGGTAATAGCCAATAACACTTCCTGCAGACATATTTTATGGCCGTGGTGAATCAAACGTTATCTAACTTATGCAAAATGGTGTCTGTAGATGTTCAACTTCATCATTAGTATTTCAAACTTCAAACTTTTTATTTTTGGAATTGAATATTTATATAACAGATAAATTTGGGTAGTACCTAAGTACTAAATACCTACCTATTTTGTAGAGCAGTTTTTTTTATAAATTTATTGTTTTCAGTTCACTCAGAAAAAACAGAAAGAAAACTAACAAATCCCAAAGAAGAAATTAATTTCATTTCAAGGAAAATTATGTCAGACCTAAATTCTGCGATTTCACAAGCGAAACAATACCGTATTTTTAAAGTTATAGGAGAATCGCCCTTCTCATAACCGACAACACAATGTTGCCATCAATAAAAACGTCAATACGTAACTGATCTAAAAAAACTTTCCTAACCGCAATCGAAAGTGAAGGTAAAGGAAAACTTTAGAAGTCGGTTAAAAAGTAAACAGCTTAAGTGTCGCCACAACGATCAGTGCTACACGATCGCAATGCGCTTGAGTTCCCTCTTATTATGACTCAATCACTGTATGATACGAAAATTGACATGTCTTTGGTAGTCTGTAAAGTAGATAGAGCACGGTACACAGTCGATGGATGATGAAAAACTCAGGCAAGTAATGATGTTTCCAGAACTTATGGCTAGAATATAAAAGCCCCGCCTTGAGCCATCCTTCAGCTGATATTTTGATATTATTCAAAGCTGTACAAGTGGGGGCACACCTCACTCGCTGTGGTAAGACCCCTCTTTGAGG
The DNA here is from genome assembly GCA_036375495.1 of Agrotis segetum. Classification (NCBI taxonomy): domain Eukaryota; kingdom Metazoa; phylum Arthropoda; class Insecta; order Lepidoptera; family Noctuidae; genus Agrotis; species Agrotis segetum. The sequence continues at coordinate 256,829 of JAQSVV010000155.1, forward strand.
AGTGGTTGGATAGGGCGTAACGGCGTCCTGACCTACCGCCATGACGCAGGTACTCACCGGACACGAAAGTTTCGGGAGGTACCTGTGTCGGATAAGGAGGGAAGAAACGCCTGGGTGTCACCACTGCGAGGATCGCCCGGAGGACACGGTGGAGCATACGGTGCAGGACTGCCCGTTTGGGCAGAGCACCGCCCCGCGTCCTCACGACGGCGATAGGCGGAGACCGCTCGCGCCCGGCATTGGTCGAGGCCATGCTGCGGGGCGAAACGGGGTGGGAAGCGGTCGCCTCCTTCTGCGAAGCAGTCATGCTAGCGAAGGAGGAGGCGGGCCGCGTGAGGGAGACGACAGCGTCCTCCGTTCACCCCAGCCACATTGTAAATTCTCCTGTACATATCGTACGATGCGTTTACAAACATAGGAACTCACATACACAAATACCCAGACCCGCAACAACCAGTTGCAGATAACTCATCTATTCGACAAGCCATTGCGAAATAAGAGAAATATGAGGCTGCTTTGTCTAGAGCCGCAGTCTCGAAATAATTTACCTAGATCTGTGATGCCATTGCAAAATGCCGATCGCTAAATATATATTTGCGAAAAAAATTGCTTGCCTAACGATCATATTAGCTCGACAGTCGAGATAGCTATAGTAAGTTATAGTGTCTGCCCGCTAGTTAGTGCGAAATGCGTCAGGTTCCTAGATTTTGTAATAGTAACTTGCATCACGTCATCTTACTGTAACTAGCGAAGCCTTGTAACAAGTTGGGAAAAACGTATAGTTTAGATTCGTAAGTACTTGATTATGTTCGTAATATTAATGTGGCTAGAAGTTTTATTCAAAATTGCCTATTGCCACAGAATACCTAATAGTACTACGATTGCTCAAGAAAAGTACGTGAAGTTAAACAATGGGTTGCCTACACAAAAAAAAAAATTGGTGTTCACGATCATTCACGATGTTCATTCCATTAGTTAGAGGAGGAAGATTATTTATGTTTTTTTTTATTATTTTATTTGATTAGCCAGATAGCATGAGTATACTAATTGCAAAGTTTTATGACTTTATACATTAAAATAACAGTTTAAAGGTTGCAATGACGAAAATATGCAAATAAAACTCTATACAGCTTGACATAAAAATGTAGAAAACGGAACTAAAATTTTATTTCTGACAGCGTTTTAAAATCTTTGATATTTGATGTAAACAAAGGCCGCAGGTTTGTTAGATTTATTATTGTGCCATGAAACTAACGTAATAGGTAAAAATATAATATATATATAATAAAATAAAATAATTCAAAGTGCTGGTAGCGCGAAGACAGTGGCGACATCCGGTTTTCTACATTTTTATGTCGAGCTGTACATTCATAGACATTGGGCGTTTTTCCATTAGACGGCACGGCACCGGCACGGCACCGGCATGGCCGTGCACCGGCACCGGCGCCGGGGCTTCGTTTTTCCACTGCACCGGTTCCTAACCGGCCCGGCAACGGCACGGCACCGGCGCCGGTTCCTCAGCATGGTTTTATTTGTTACTAGCTGTGCCCGCGACTTCGTTCGCGCGGATGTCGGAATTTAACAATGTATTTTTTAGTGCGAAGCGCCTAATTCTCGCCACGTTTTTCAATATATTTGAATAACAATTCAAGAATATTTGATGTGTTTGATCGCCCTCTGTTGTTCAAAGGCAGTACCATTCAATTGCTACTGGATTAGAGTAATGAATGAAAAATGAATTAATGAAATATTATGTTGATATAAATAATAAATAAAATTGTTATGTTTCATTTATGTAATTCATTGAATGACACGCAAGAACATATATTTCTTCTAAAAAACAAAATAACATGATCATTAGACTTTCAAAAGTAAAGAGGCTAAATTAACCTTATTACGAGCCACAAACCGAGTCTCACTACTACTACTACACGCCTGCGCACTCACACACGCACACGGCTACAATTCATACACACATTATGCACATTTGCCGGCCGGCACCGACTGGGAAGCTTGCTACCCCGGCGACGGCGACGGCGCCGGCAGGACTCAACGCCGGGCCGACGCCGGCGCCGGTAAGTGGAAAAGCGAGCCATACATTTTCATATTTATTCTTGCTTCCCCGGCACCGGCGCCGGTGCCGGCGCCGGCTAATTGAAAAACGCCAGGCCAGCACCGACTAGGAAGCTTATTACCTCGGCACCTGCGACGGCGCCGGCAGGACTCATCGCCGGGCCGGCGCCGGTAAGTGGAAAAGCGAGCCATACATTTTCATATATTCTTGCTTCCCCGGCACCGGCCGGCCGCCACCGGTGCCGGTGCCGGGCCGGCTAATGGAAAAACGCCCATTCAATTAGCAAAAATTTTCAATGGACGACACAACAATAGAATCGAACTATTTTTATTTTTTCTCGACAAATGGCAATTTCCAATATTCTTTTATGTAGTTAGGCATATAAGTAACTACTTTAATTCAATGCGAAAGAATTAAAATGTGTGTCTGGAAATTATATTACGTTCTGGATGAACTATAAAATTGGCAAATAGCTATTGAAATAACCGTAAATCATTTTAAAAATGAATATTTTTAATAAACCTAGCTGTTGATTAACTTGATAAAATATTGTATTAACGGAAACAAATTAGAAAGTAATTATTATACCTAAATTAATGTTTTTCTTTTATAAAATAAGTACCTACTTATTTAAATTGGATTACCTGTGCCTTTTTTAACCCATTTACATACCTACACAAATATAAGATTTATTAGACCTAATTTACTTATATAAAACGGTTTTTATAAATCCGGATTTTAAAAACCGGGTGCGTTCCGATGTGATTGCATGCGCATTTAATGGGGTCGCGCTTAATCGGTAACACACAGACAGATTATTAAGTATTCTGTGATGACACGGATACTCTGTCTAAGCTAAGCTATGTAACTATCGTCTGAAGATTAAAAATTAAAATTGACTCCAAAAATGAATTCCGGTTTTGAAACACATTCGAGTCAATTTAATTTAAAAACAGTATATAACAGCTGCTGCATTTTTAATGTTAAGGTGTCTGGGTCAGTCATTTTTGAACTGACTGAATAACTGGGGCAAGAGTTTGCGATTTGCAGAGGTTATGTAATACATTTGATTTTTGTTAGGAAGAAATGAGGAATTAGCTATTAATAATGTACATAACAGTAGAGAAAGGTGGCCCAATAGGGTAGTTTCCAGGGTCAAAATAATTACATTCTATTTAGTCCGTATTTTAGATTATAAAAAAATATTGGACACGTATTTTTTTCTTTTTTCGATTAAACAAAAAAGAACAAAGATAATAGCCTATTTAAGTTACCTGTGACATCACTCTGCGAGAAAAATGCCACGCATCGTGACGTCACACGTAACTTTAATAGGCTATATCTTTGTCATTTTCGGTCCAATTTACAAAAAAAACAAATGTGTCCCTTATTTATGAATAATTTAAAAGACGGACTAATTACATTTTTTAGGCAACTAGCCTATTCGTATTTGTCTGCAAATTTTTGAGCAAATCCTCCAATGTTGGTTAGTTTTGGAAATGAAATCAACTTTACCAAACCCCTCCAAACATAAAAAGAGGCACTACTGTTGTTTATAAAATATCAATTGTGTGCATTCATGTAGGTACTAAACATACGATTATACAGAACAATGTTCGAGTCAATAGGTAGGTTTGTACTTTGTAAGCAGTTTTTGTGGGCCATTGTTAGAAGCAGTTAATTTGATCTTTTTAATGACGGCCCAAACTTGTTTGACTGGTTATCATTATTTTTAACTACGTAAAATTTTCCAATTCCCGAGATTATTTTTAGCTACTTACTTAATAACTTTAGGTACTATGCATCACCTAACTTACATATTATTTATGTGTTATAAAAATTATGAAACGTATTATATGTATACACCGTGACTTTTTAGTCGTCTTACAAAAAGGGTCCACTTAATGTATCCGACCTAAAATACCTCTAGGCAAGTTTTTTTTCTTTTTTAATCGTTAATAATATATTTTTTAATACATTAGAAATATGAAACACCCTGTTAAAATGTTTACGTATCAAGCTGTAAAGTATACCTACCCAGTGCAATAGTCGGGCAGATCATTCCATTTCCATTTTCTATGAGACAAGGGTGTTTGTATCTAAACCTTGCGTCAAAATAACGAATTAAATTTTATTTTAAAAATTTTCAAATCTCTTAGATACCAATTTTTATATTATAAACGTGTTCTAGTCATTGGGTACATGAACTGGGCTGCTTTTGTAAGACGACTAAAAAGTCACGGTGTATAATTTTTCAGAACATTGCTTCAGATACAAAATAGTCAAAAAAAACATTGAGATTTGATTTTAGTAATATCGATCGAATATTTGAGTTTTAATCATAATCTGGGTTAGGGAACTTAGCATGTAAGATATCCTTTATCCCAGTTATAATCCCAGTAGTAGGTAGGTATAAAGTGTGATAATTAGACCGATAGTTAGACCGATTCAAATATCTCGGATCAATGCTTACTGCACTAAGTAAATATGACGCAGACGTAACTCATAGAATAAATGTGGCGTGGGTAAGGTGGATAGCCGAATGCCAATAAAAGTAAAAGATAAAGTCTCTTTTAAGTAATAAAGTTGCAGTAAGACCTGCCATAACGTACGGCCACGTACCTACAGCGCAGAATGCTGGGCGGCCAAGAAGACTCATAAACAAAAGATTACATTATGGATTGCAATAGGTAAATCATTTGAATTGAATTGAAAAAAAAATGAATTGAATTGATAAGGGCATTTCTACGAAGAGGGCATTTTTTTTGTCCTTTTAAAAAAAACGTGGTTAGAAGTTACATACACATCCCAAAATTTTTAAGCGTACGTCCCAATCTATATTCTAACTGGAGAGCATAACATAAATTCCGTACTATTTCTTAATTTTCCTAAAAAAAAATCTAAAGTGAAAAAACGGGTGTAATTTCACTGATTTTGACCTGTCCCTTTTCCGAAATCGATTGAAAAATATTTTATATTTTTAAATGGAGCTGAATTTCAAGCAAACTTTTGATATTCTTGGGTATATGGATAGCCAACCAAGAGACATTGACAATAAATAAACCTATAATTGCTTATTTTGTTACATTTGTGGATGCGTAAAGATTTGTCCCAGTCTAATGAGTCATTTTCGTGTCATACAGAAAACACTTGATTACGATACTAAATACCCGCGAACTGGACATCACCATCCGATTCTTGTAAACTGTCAGGTGCTCCCGAGCAGGCCATGTAAGTGCATCTGTGGTGTGCTGCTGTTTTTTTAGATTTTCGAAGGTGAGAACCTGTTTCCGTGTCTTTAGTTCGGAGTCTTTTCTCAATACCGTGTCAAAGATATCTTTTGAATGTTTTATTTTTAAACATGTTTTGTTTCCCTAGACTGAAGTTTAACTAGACAAAAGCATGGTTTTTTCATTTAATTTGTTTGAAGTCGTAACAGTAATAAGTTATTTTGATTAGAACGATATTTTTTCAATTCCGTGGCCCTCAATTTTGTGTCCTGGTGTCCACGGAATTGAGAACGATGGTTTACCCATGTAACTAATCTCGGTTTATATGTGGTTTAAAGTCACTTGCTTCACAATTTGTCATGGTAAAGTAGTTTACGCCATACATTATGTGTCTATAATGTTGTATAAAAGGTTTAAAGTATCTAGAGTTGACGTTGCAATTGCAAGATCTGATTTTAACTAATACTACCGCGACTAGCTACTCGAGCCTCGGAAGATCTTAAAATGATAGCCTATATTTTATTCTGATGTATAAACTATATTGCTGCAAAGTTTCATTAAAATACATTCAGTAATTTTTGAGTAAAAAATTGACTTGACTATTAAACACCCGAAAACTTCGATTATGTCTATTACTTTCTGCGGTTTGATAAATGGAACTGACTTGACGTCTATACTTCATGTCTCTTGTTTGTAATTTAAAGGTTTAACGAAAATGCTTAATAGAATACATTTTACCATATTAGTTTAATAAAAATGCTCATTTAAATGATTTGACTAAAACTTAGTTAACTAAGCATTATAACTCAAGGAATCTCTCTCAAGGCAGACTCAATATAAACTTACATAACTAAAATACAAAAAACTGCTAAAATATGTTCTTGAATGTTTAAAAAAAATTGAATTTGTCTTTCCCGGTTACGTAGAATATGTGTAATTCTAAATTCTGTGGTCACATTTCTCAATTCCATGGCACTCAATATTTATTTCATAAACTACTGGAGCAATTATTGGCAAATTAGCACCATTTTGTTTAGAAAAATATGCTTATTATTTTGGTGATATAAAATTAGTCATAATGTGAAAAAAAAATTGCCCACGGAATTGAGCAAAAATCACCGTGTCCGTAGAAATGCCCATAAAGTACGGAATGAGTACATCAGATGCTCCTTCAAAATCACTCCAATCGCAGAAAAAATGACTGAGAGTTAAGATGGTTTGGACACGTAATGAGGGAGACGAAGAGCACGCTGTTAAGAAAGCGTTGCGTATCCCAGAAAATAAGAAAGGCAGAGGGAGGCCACTAGCCACGTGGCTGACAACCGTTACCAGGGATATAGAATGGGCACAGCTGAATCCACAGACAACCCAGGACAGAGCGGCCTGGCGCCGAAATACGAGGAGGGCCAACCCCGAGTAAAGAGCAAAGAAGAAGAGAATTTTTGAGTACGCGCGGGAGAACACCCAAGAAAAAAAAAAAGGTTGCACTCCAGGAGTGCCGGTAGAAGTGAAAACTTTTTTGTTACTATGTTTTATTTTTAATTTGAATGACGTCTTACTCATTTTCGATCAGGGTCACGTGACCCTGACGCGAGTTTTGGTCACGTGACCCTGACGCGAGTTTTAAATTTTTTACCCATTACAGAAAAAGTGTACAACGCCGCTAAAGAAGTTTTCACTTCAAAAACCGAATTTAATATAAAATGTAGCCTGCTTCAAAGCAACTTTGCCTTGAATTGTAAATACATAATTGTTACCCATATGCATAAAGGTTACGGATTTAATGACGCGTTCAAAACTAGTTTGTTATATGTAATTCAGTAGACATTGATGCCCTTATGATTGACGATAAGATCATAATACTAAATTATACCTCCGCCATCATTACCTAGATGACTTTGTATGTAAACACAGTTTAGGTATCAACCTACCTATTTACATGCGGTTAGACCTATGTATTTGAGGTAAATTGAATAGCATTGCCAGTCGAAATGTATATAATTTCTTTACATCTGCATCCTTGCTTGTATTCTTAGGTAATTATTCGGTTTCTGTATTTTTCGAAATAATAGCCTATACAACGTGTAACGTTAAAAGCGCAAATCCTCTCGTGGGGTAACTCAGCCCATGTTACTGAACAATGTTTGTTCTAAGACTTTCTGAAATTCGCAAAAAAAATGGTTTTTCATACAAAATGAGAAATTGATCGGGCCTATCCCATCCTTAGCCATAAGTTTGATATTTTTTTTTGTGAATTTCCGAAAGTTTTAGAACAAACATTGTTCAGTAACATGGGCTGAGTTACCCCACGAGAGGTTTTGCGCATTTAACGTTGGACCAACTACCTACTTTTACTTTTTTTCGTTAGCTATTTATGTCCCACTGCTGGGCAAAGGTCTCCCCCATATCCTTCCAAGTGCTCTTTTCTTTTCTTTTAACTACGTACCTACCTACTTAATAAAAGGAATATTTTTTTCAAAAACTTGGAATGTCCTTTTATTGACACGGACGTGACTTTCTTACCTACCCCAAAATATAAATGAAAACAATTTAAATAAGTACATGTGCACTGATAATACAGGATGATATTATTCGGATCGGAAATATCATAATTTATTAATCTTTGGAAGCTACTGAATTACTGATATCTAAATTAAGGAATTTGTTTCCACAAACAGTTTTATCTTCAAATCGGTTTACCCAGCATAAGTTCTTCATTTGTTAAAACTAGTTGGTCATTACCGAAAAAATAACCGGATTAGTAGTAAATTTTTTGCGTACCTATCTGAAGTCAGTACAAAAAAAAAACACATTTAAAATATAAATAAATATATGAATGCGATCACAATCATATCGAATTGGGAACCTCCTCCTTTTTTCCGTTACACAAAAGTAAAATTCAGAAAATAACAAAGTACCTACGCAGACGTTAACATGGTAACCCTGATTGTGCTTCGCGTTATTTTCCGTTCCATTCCGTTTTAAAATGCCATCGTTCGTTACTGTTGTAGATCGATAAACCCTAACCCATTATTAATATTACGGATGTTACGCTTGCACTTTCATCCCATGGCCACAACGATGGCTTGAAATTGAAACTGGTTTTACTAACATAGATGCTGCTGGTTACTTGAATCTCAAGTAACTTATTATTGGGCGCCCGAATTCCGGAGTTCCGGATCATCCAAGTGTTTAGGTTGGAAAAGGGAACATACACGAAAAAGAAAAGGGGAAGTACGTACCTACTTATTCAACCCATACACTTGGTAGTAGGTACCTACTGTGTCTTCCCCAGCCAACCTATATCTTTCCTATAACTCTTTCCTGTACCAGAAATAGGATCCGCTCTTCGATTGCTCTCTTTCTAGTTGAGTGGGGTCAATTTTAGGCAAATAAAGAGCATTTTTTTTTTAATTCAACCATTATTTTTTAGCCCCTACACTAGAGTAGTAGAGCCATGAGAGCCATCTGACATTGGGACATTTTTTTTTCAAACGTTGCGCCACTCTCGGAATTTCTTCTATTTTGTGGGTGCGTTTACAAACATAAAAACACACAAACATACACAAACGCTCAGACCCGAAACAACTACTTGCAGAACATACAAATATTTGTTACGTGCGGGAATCGATCCCGTGAGTGCACTCGCAGCGCAGCAGTTCAATCGAAAAACTGCCTTTATATGCTTAGTCGTTTATTCTTTATTTAGACCATCTTCTGTATTCGACGTCGTAAGTTGAACAGTTCAGTTTGTCTTTCATCGAAATCCGTACAGCCGACGAGATAGATGAGACTTACATTTGTAATTAACCAACTGCCCCAGAAGGCAAGTTATGTTTTTATAAGATGTGAATATTTAGGTACGTACAGTCGAATACACGATCGATATTAGATTGGAAGTAATTAGGGGCCATTGTACTAATTTTATAACCACAATGCCGACGTGCAGCCACATAATTATTAGTGCAGCCCCGGATAGGTACTTATGCAAGAGGCATAGCTTCTTGAGAATTTTCATGTTGACAATTGGCAGCAAAACTGGATTTTTATTTATTTTGTGCTCTATCATGCACACTATTTAACCTTGAGCAGCATATTGTAAACGACTTTGTTTATGTACTTCTTGGCTTAGGTAAACCTCATAGTTTTGTAACTAAAATTGGTAGGTAGGTAGGTACCTAGGTACCTATATCATTACCTATCTTAAATTATAATAAGTCGGTTTATCATCAAAGATAAAAAAACAGATAGGTAACATAGAGAATTTAATCATATCAATTTTATTCATTCAGAATATCTTACTCAAACAAGTGAATAATTTTAGGAGCAGCGAGAAAAATAGTTTCGCAGAAATAAGTAACAATTATGTTACAGACCGAGCTCTTTTGAAAACTAGGTACTGATACCGATTCCAACTAAAAATGCTGACAAAGGTTTTACATTAAAACTTACTTACAGTTTTCGATAGGTACCTAACTAGCTCGATTTCTATACCATTTAATTTTACAGCGTAAACAAATAAAGACCATCACAGATTCACCGATAAAAGCGAAGTAATTTTTGTAAAACCTACCTTCATCAACGCAAAACGCTGATCATCATCAATTCCAACGACAGCATTGGCAGAAGGTGCCATTTTCACAAACTAATTCGAGTATTTTATCGAAACTTTTCGATGTAATTCACGCGATTGATAAATACAAATGGCGATACGTGCAACAGTCGCGAGCGCGCGCGAACGAGTGAGCAGGAGCAGAGCGCAAAGAGAGCGTATACTCTTTGTTCGTTCGATACGGATCGCACGCTAATCATCAACAAAGAGTACATAATTACTTTGCGTTTCCAACTAAGAATATAATGAAATTGGCGCCATATTATTGTGACGATAATTTACGATTCCAAATAAGAATATAATGAAATTGGCGCCATATTGTGACGATATTACGTGTAACAAAAAAATGTTGTTTTGTCACAAGTGCGAAATAAATTGTTTATGAATTAATCACAATATGGCGCCAAGGTCACCCTATTCCTTGTTGACTGCTGCACGCGACATCAATAATAATTGATTGATTGATTTTATTGTGCTCTCTACTAGGACCTAAGGACCTAAGTATATTTTTCTCATCTAATTTGTTTAGTTGGACGGTAGGACAAAGGGGAGGATTGATAAAACTGTTTTTTTCTGATCAAAATACTCTATTTTCTTACAATAAATTATCATTAGCCTTATTTACAATATTAAATAAGAAAACTGAAATGTATTGAGCTGGATCTGATCCTTCAAGGCTTTGTCTTGGTCGTAAGATTAGGATAAAGATCTATAAAAGTCATCCAGACCAAATTTTGGTAATGGGAGCCAATCTCAGTGGGACTAGACTCTGATAGATGGAGCAGGTCTAGGTACGATGTGGTAGTTCATAGTTCATAAAAGTTTTAAATCAACCATCATTTCATGACAGTAAAAACCACTCCTCCCCTATCAGGTACCTCAGCCTCATCATGAACCTCCTTATCACTTCCCTCAGGATCTGATACATCAGAGTCATCACTATCTCCCTCTCTATACTTCCCAAAGTTACTTCTATCTGCTGGCATTTCTGCCATCTTGATTCCTGCCCGAGCCAATAGCTTCTCGGCTGCATGGTGTGCCTCTACTTCTTTCAAATGCAAGTTATATTCCTTTTGGAGTTTCAAAGACTCTTCTATAGACAATACTTTGGCTGGACCATAGACACTTGGTGGAGGTGTTGCAGCGGTGACCTCCCAATGTTTATGTTTTTTTCTTAATATCTCTTTTTCTGGGTTATGAGAGTTAGATGTTGTTGTCTTATACGGTTTGAAGTTCCCTGTAGACTTAGGCTTCGGATTAACCTCTGTTTTTTCTACTATGTACTTCACATGAGGCAACTCACCAATCTTTACCAAATCTTCAAGGGTAATTAGGGGTTTTTCGGGTGTTAGAACTTTGACTTTTTTTTCTAGTGCCGTTGTTTGACTCAGGATTTGTAATACATTTTCTGGTTCACTGTCATCATCTGAGTCAAGATACGACTCATTTTTACCTTCTATCTTGCCGACCCATTCGACTTGTTGCACGTCATCCTTGTCTACTCCACTCAGCTTTAAGTTATCCAACATACGACACGCTTCTTCCTCATTTTGCTTAGCCTTCAGTTCTTTTACGATTTTATCATGAAAAGCTTGGATTTTTGCACCTTTGTCAGGCAGCTTTGATATAAAAGACTTATTGTTCAACAGTTTTAGTTGTCTATCTCGTAATTCACAAAGTTCTGCAGTGGTCTTTGATGACAAATCAGCGATTTTTCCATCGATTTCCGTTTTTGGCGGGGGCGGCAATATACCTGGGATCTTTTTATTTATTGTCGTCATCGCTTATGAGGGAACACAAATTGTCATAATCTTATTTTATCAAACATAACAATTTACAACATGATAATGATATAAAGAACGTGTTTTCTTCTATTTCCTTCCTCTTGGTATTTGTTTGGTTACAGTTTGTTATTCTCCCGTTGACAATGACAATTTCATCTATGGCAGACTGTCAGTTTTGTTTTTAAATTTAATTAATTTGGTATAACATCTTTTTAGCCATGGACCTAAAAAAAAAGGCGGACGGAACTTCACTAAGAATCAAGTGAAGCACCAAAATGGCGGCTGCTGCTGAAGGAAAAAATTACCCATTTTTAAACAATATTTATATATATTAGATCTCCCTTGAACTTAAGTTTAATTACAAATTTTTTGTGACGGATACCTATTTTTAAAATAAAGGTAAAATCATTTAGGCACATTGGATATTAAAATATTTACAACTCGGTTTATTGTTAATAAAGTTTTACAATCCCTTTTGGTGATTCAAATTTTTGTAGACTTGTCTTTTGCTATCGACACAAATCTAGAAATCCCTTCTAATTTACTGAAGTGGTGAAAACGAATGTTTACGTATTTTTCGGTTATAAATATTTAATTAAAGCTATTTTATGTTCCATTCCTACACGTCTACATTCCTATTCCATGTCTACACTCCCTTATTATTTTTATACAATCATTTCTATGCATCATTTGCCGTGGGGAAATCTGTAAAAATATAGAAGAATACAATAACGATAAATAGTAACATAAAATATAAATCTCCCAATTTTAAAATAATTTGAACCTTGAAATACATAGTTGCAACACTGATTGATTTCGAGATGTTTATTAAATTTATCGACGTAAAATCGAGAAATAAGCTTCGAATTGACATGCTTAACTATGAAAAGTGATCCCCTGGCTTTTTTAATTGAACTACTATGGTTTAGACAACTTTTTGCAACACATGATGGCATACTTTGATTTTTATTAGACAAAATAACACCGTATAAAACCGCGAGTGTCGTTCGAAGCGTAATGGCCGACGGCTGACTTACTATGGTGTGAATGTGTGCGTGCTGGCTTGTGTGGACAAGCGCACTGACTTACTATGGGTGCTTCAATTGTTTCTTAGTGAAGTTCCGTCTGCCTTTTTTTTTAGGTCCATGTTTTTAGCAAAAGAGGGAAAAGGGTGAAATGGGTCATTTTCACAAAAACTGTACATTGATAAAAATGTATCGAAATTTATTTTTTTGTTTTAAATCGTTTTTTTTCATAAAAATCACAAGTGGTATTCTTTTCTGTATATGAAAATAATAAAAGAACCTCTTATTCTGTTTTATTTTATGAAATATAAGTAATTTAATGCCCTTTGGAAACAAAATTTCTTCCATTCCGCAACTATAAGTTTTTGGTTATAAAAATAAAATAAAATACTCTTTGATTTATTTAACTGGCATTATTTGTTAGTAATGTTTTGTACTTCAATATAAAATATGGAACAATTAAAATCACTTACAAAAAACATACATTTTTATCAATTTATTTTCCATTACGTTACTCTTTGGACGAAATCAGTCAAATACTTTTTGGTATTTACTCAATTAGGAAACAATATAGGAACTTTTTTAAATTTATATACATCAAATTTATTACCCTTTAAATTGTTAAAATTTGATGACGATCAGATGGAATTTCGCTCTAAAAATAATATTTAAATCAAAATATAAAATAGGACAGTCACGGAATTGACTGTACTAGTAACGGAATAGAATTCTTAAGACTAGTGTACATTATCAATAAGAATAATTATGAACTTATACAATGCCTTGTTTTGTTTGAAATGCCGTAATTCGTAAACTCTCTTACGAAGTTTTCAGTTATTATAAATACACCTATGTTTGAATCAACATATATATTTGAACAAAAACAACATTATAAATATATTTTTTAATTCTTATTCAGAGATACAAAGTGACATGAATAATAAAATGTACCATCTTCCTAAGAATTCCATTCCGAAACTTTTTACTTCCAATTCTACGTTACCTGCGTTTTGGTAACGGAACAGAAGTATCGGAATTCTACCCTTGAACACTATTATTTTATTTAAATTTAACTAACACATCAGACCAAGAAACTTGGTATCAAATTGGGTTCACTAAAAGCTCATAAAGATATCAAATAATTTGCAAGATATAGAATTCAGTACTTTCTTCGAAATTGGTTGCGGTTGTGGAATATCAAAAACGGACCGTTGTAAAGCACGTGTTTCATCGTTTGCCCTTTGCCGTCCAAATGGTCGAATTTTGGTAGAAACAGCCAATGACAGCTTTACAAATGTTGCCAATTGACAAAAAATATGCATAAGTGGTAGTTTACATTGCAAACTTTCGTAAAAAATGGGGTTTCGGAAAGGAATTTTCCACTTTAGCTAATTTATGTCCTCACATAAATTAATTATTTAAAATATTTTGTGTAATATTACACTGTTTGTACAATTATAAAAAAAATCTAAATTAACTATACTTTCAGAAAAATCAATCAAATCAGTATAGATAAGTCTACAAAATATGTAAAATTTATGTTATTTTACTGTGATTTGTAGTGGGACAGCGCTAAAATAGGTACCTTCTACTAGTATTTTTGAAAATTTTGGTAATATGACTGTGTTTTTATTTAGAAACACTATATAATATTGTTAACAACTAACCATAGATCCCTATTTTCAGTATTGTTTTACTTAAATGTGGAAAATATTTGTTAAATAGTTAAGAAAAGTTGTGGGACACCCCCAAAACACGATTGTACAGTTTTTGTGAAAATGACCCAAATTCGTCACACATTACCCATTTCATTCATTCATCTCTAGAATTTGTCTTTGGTCATCAATCAATAATCATTCATTCGCAGATCTGTCATTGTTGTCAATTCCATCATCGATGTTTTGTGGTTTTTTCGCGTAAAATACTGATTTTATTTTCAAAATATTGCTTCTTGTTTTATTAATAATGAGTAATTTATGATGTCAAAATTCCCATAGTACATATTTGTTATTACTTTTGTGTTAGTTCTTTCGTCTTTGAGAACTAAAGCCATGGAGGACGCTACGGTATGTTGACTAGTAAATTGCTTTCATATCGAATCATTTTCTCGTTTCTAAGTCTCATTTCATCCATACAATACCAGAACAACAGTCTTTCCAATATTTTTAAGGATTGTAATGTTTCTAATGTGTCGGTAACATCGATCAATAATTGACCTCTTTTTCAGCTGCCTCTAAACTTGGAGCCTATTCAACACGGCGAAGTGTCGGACAAAAGGATATGGATCGGGAATCTTGACACCAGAGTTAATGAGTATGATTATTTTATCTTATAAACTTTCAATTAGTAATGTAATATCAATGGGTACCTTTTGACTATGCACTTTTATGTTAACAAAATTTTACCATAAAATTCAAAGCTCAAGCCGTTTCTTGAAAGTATTCCAGACAGAGTTAGTCAATGTTTGACTTTAAACTTTGTGCAAATTTCGTTGTAACTGAAATATCAGTGTGGTGTAGTGATTTTAGCTCTTTTAATAGGAAACAATCCTTTTTTGGTTGTTTATCATATAACATTGTTTTTAACAAACTACCTTTTCTCATTACCGGTATCAACTACTGAAAATGGTCCGTGTGTATGGAAACATCGAGAAGTTCGACATGCTGTTTCATCGGAGTGGTCCCAATGCGGGACAGCCACGAGGATTTGCCTTTGTCACGTATAAGCTGAGACAAGATGCTGTGAAAGCCATGAACTCACTGAATGGCCAGATGCTTGGAACAAAAAGGATGAGCGTTAAATTTGCTAAGTGCACTGTGAGTTGATAATCATGTTATTGTTATTATAATAAATTATGGCATTGTTCTATCTTCAAAGTGAAGCCGGGGTTGATTGCTAGTTACATATAATTATTGAGATTATTTGGTTCATGTTGAAATTCAAACATGTTGAAAAACCATCTCATATCATTAACATATTTACTAAACCCTTTTGCAGGACGATCAAGAAAAACCAAAGCCAGAACTGGGCATTGCAGTTCTAGCAGGTGCAAAACCAGAACTGAAACTCAGCAAAAAGACTGCTATCCAGTCCATCGAAGCTAAACTGAAAATGATGGAGAACATGAAAGCTGGAGATGACTTTGTCATCAACAAACTAGCTGCGAACGAGACTCCGGTCATTACGCAGTATCAAACGAAGCAATATCAACCACAGAACAAATCTGTCACGTCTTTCAGAAGACGGCATCCATACCATAAGAAGAGATAAAACAATGATAAATTAATGTCATATTGCCTTAATTATTTATTACTGAGCAATCAGACGCTGCTGTGAAGTTAGATTTAAGATTATGGTAATCTCAAGCTTGTGCTTATTGTATGGTCTCATTTTTTTTTTTATTACTATACTAATTACATATAATAAGCTGTTATTGGAAAAAGTTCTTTGATAAAAATAGTATTATAGTACAGAACAAATTCTGACATGTTTCCATATAAAAATATTTATGAATCTTGAAGTTATCAATGTTTACTCATAGTCAATTTTGTACTTATTGATACTTCTGGCAACATTTTATTCCTATTTGTTTTTGTAAAACAGAAACACGACTTCTAGCTTTTTTATGTACAGACGCCAGCAGACCAACCTACCCAGCAGAACAATATTAACCTTGTGACAATTATATATTATGTGCTTGTGATAAGGTTGAAAATCTATTGAAGAAATTTGGCAGATTGTGGTAGCTTGATGTGCTGGCGTCTGTATAATAACTAACTCATAGTTTTCACAAACTGTTCTTAAAAATTTACAAAGAAACACAGTGTATCACAGTAGCGTCAATTAATATAGTTATTTTCGCAAAATAATAATGCTAGTTTCAACGTAAACATGTGATTTATTTATAAGAATTGCGATATTTCAATGTTAGCTTTTAAGTGAAATGTTTCACGATAGTTTGTGAGGTAAATGTCGATAACTTGTTCAGAGTTCGTGGTTCAATTTAAATTAGTGAGAAAATATAGGCGTTTTTCAGCCCTATACCGTTCGTCCGTGCGGACAGGCGGAAGTGGCGTTATGGCGTAGCAAATGCATTGGTACGTCGCGCGGTTACTGTGCCCCTCATCTGCTTGGTTCGCGTGTTCGTCAATGACGGATTTCATACCACCCTATTTGACGCGAGATTTGCAAAATCGCCCGAACGCACGAATGAGCGGTGTCGTGCAAAAATCGCCACATTGTATTTTTGTGATTTTAAATTAGCTTTTGACAATGTTGTCTTGTATACAAATAGTTTTAAGCCTTGTACCATCAGTGTGTTCATTTATGTGTTTGTTAAATCTATGGAAGTAATCAACGAATCGCTTAACACGACATTAAGATGGCGTGCAAACTTATTAAAATTAATACTCATAGTTCAAAATATTTACGGTTATCTTATGTGATTTGTGTGCAGGTTGTTGTGAATAAATGTAGCTTTTAACACATTCAGATTGTTTTTATTTATGGTCTCAAAAAATTCGAATGTGAAGTGCATCTGGGCCCTTCCTTAGATGAGAAAAATTGATAGGAAAAGAACAGTCTTTTAAATATTACTAGCTGTGCTCGCGACTTCTTTCGCGTGGATATCGGAACTCAGCAATGTAGTTTAAATAAGATTTTTTTCTAAAATAAAAGCCAAGTTACTCGTTATTACATCAGCTATCTGCCAAAAGAAGTCTGGTCAAAATCGGCCCAGCCTTTTCAGAGACTAGCCATTACAGACAGACAAAAATTGTAAAACACGTTATTTTGATGTATGTACTGTTTATACAAGTATTGTATGTTCTGAATGGCTTTGCCACATTGGATACTTATTTCTTTTTTTTGTGTTAGTTAAATGTATGTCTTCAGAAAATCCACTGAGTAGATTGAACAACTGGGGTAGTAAAAGCATTGGAAAGGGTCACGGTAGCTTTTGCATTCGCAGCATAGCTGCATAGCATATCTCTGGTGGAGAAGCACCCTAATTTGTACGTATAACCATATTAGGATTTCGAGTTTAATGAATAGACACCATTCAATAAATAAACTTTATTTTGTAGTAAGCTTATTAATGCATTGCATAAAATGTACATCAGTCGCTTAAACTATGTAACATATACATAACAATCAGACAAGTTGTACTAGTTACCAAAATATAAAACAGATTTATATTCACTAAAGAGGTTCTACGTAATCAACATTAATTATAATCTTCTTTTAAAAGAACACAAATATTTTTAGCAGAAACGGTTTATGTTGGGATCTTTAAATAGTCACTACTTTTATTGGCTTGGTTTGTGCATCATACTCTCACTGTCAATGGATATTGAGCCGTAATCCAAAGTTAATAATCTCATAAAAGATAGACAGATTTATTAATTAAAAAAGTAATTTGTCATAAACTTATGAAAACTTTAAAATATGATTTACACTTACTTAAACAACTGGGAAAATATAGAGCCGGGTCCAGACTAGTGTAACGCGTAATGTAATCCACCGTGTAATGTAACGCAAATTCTACATGTCCGGACGGCACTGTGGGCGTTACATGTTACGCTCGTAGTGCCGTCCACGGTGGATTACATTACGCGTTACACCATTCTGGACCCAGCTTAACTGTAGCAGTTTGTAACAATTTTGTAGCCTACATAGGGTGGAAACTTAAAGATAAAATCAGAAATTCGTCACTAGACTAGTAACTGGTATAGTACATCAAATTGGGGTAAATAAAGACACAGGAGTAAACTGGGACACCAATTTAACAAGTAGTAAAAAAAGACTACTTCTTCTTCACTGTATTATAACTTTTTTTTTTGTGAAACCTGAAACGCGTGGAACATGACGTTTGACTCGGGGCTGGTACTTGATCGGACGGCAAGCTACCCACTCCTCGCCATCAGCAGGTTACCTACCTACAGTGTACTACACTGCCGGAAACCTCGTTTTCCCCAGTTATAAAATATTTAAAATTGTATCCCAGTACAAAGTTCACCCCTATGTCTCTATTTACCCCGTTTGACTGTATATTTGTAACACTAAAGATTATATAAATATGTTTTCACTGGTTCTAAAACCCGGGGAGATGCCATTAGAGAGTGACGTGGCCAGTCGCTGGGTGGGACTGGCCATCACCAAGTAATCATCGTCCTCTTCAAGTTTTCTCTTCATAGATGAGTACTGGGTTTCATCTTCACCTTGCTTCTGCCAGTCTTTGTAGTCTATGCATAGTGGCCATATTATTTTACCGGATCTGCGAAAATATGATTGAAAATTAAGTACATTTCTTTTTTCAAAATTGTGTGTCTAGATAGAGTAAAATGTTTTAATAATAAAATGCGTGTCAATTAACCTTATATAAAAAGCCAGTTGTGAGTTTAAACAAACATCATGAGGAAACCGGCATGTCATGGAACCAAAAATTCGAATACAAGTGACATGTACCAACCCACGTGCTGGATTATGGCCTTCTCCCTCTCACTGTGTCCCAGCAGTGAGAATATTATAGGTTGATGATGATAATGAAAGTAATAACTTATCATAAGTATGTACTTAGGAGGAGGGACGCGTGAGTGAGAGGACAATGTCCACCTCACAGGCCAGCAGCAGTGGTTGACGCCCAAGACGATGGACGTAGCAAGACGCCAGAACGTGAATGGCTATTGAAGGAAACCGTGGATTTTAGTCAGTACAAGTCTGACAGTCCCTCCTGCCCTGCCCTAGGTGGGTGAACTCATTTGATGATTTTATCAGGCAAAAAAAAAAGTACTTACATAGGTAAATTATAAGGGTCGTAAGGGAACCACTCATCATACTGCAACACTGCCGTAGACTGCAGCGTGTGTCTCGCGTTCTTCTCAATGATACCCTGGCAGTAGACCACCTGGTGCGACCGTGTTATTGATGAGAACGCCCGCGTCACTTGTGGGGGACAGGTCCGGAGTGGATTCAGGGCACACGTCACCAGTCGGGGCAGGTTTAACGATTCTACGAAGTTTACGTCTGAAAAAGGGTAAGGTTTTTTTTTATACCATGAAGGTGACACAAGCAGTAGGTGCGCCTATGGATAGCTGTAACACAAAATTGCTTGCGTGTTGTAACTTTCTCGAAAAAAAGCAGGAAGAAGTGTTGTTCTGACGAAGGAGTAATAGTTTTTTAGGGAAATGCATTTGTTCGTTCTTAAATTCAGATTTTACGAGTACCAATAAAAAAGGGGCAAGTGCGAATAAGATTCGCGCACGAAGGGTTCCATACCATCTATATATATAAAAGCAAAAGGTCACTCACTCATAGGACACGAAAGCTCGGAAACTACCAGTGCTAAGGGTTCAAAATTTTGCATAGGGGTTCTTTTTAGGACGTAGGTACCCGCTAAGAACGGATTTTGCGATATTACGCCCCTAAGGGGTTGTTTTTGGGGTTGACAGTTTGTATGAAACTTTTTTGCTACAAGTGCTAGGAGTTTCAAATTTTGCATGCGGGTTCTTTTTTAGACGTAGGTGCTACTTTAGAAAAGGGTTTTTCGAAATTCGACCCCTAAGGGGTTGTTTTTGGTGTTGAAAGTTTGTTTGAAACTTCGTTATTACACGTGCTAGAAGTCTCAAATTTTTCATGGGGGTTGTTTTTAAGACGTACGCACTACCCTCAACGGGGTTTTTCGAAATTCAACCCCTGAAGGGTTGTTTTAGGTGTTGATAGATAGAGGTCTCAAATTTTGCATGGGGCTTATTTTAAGGACGTAGATACTCACTAAGACAGGATTTTGCGATTTTTTTTCTCTAAAGGGTTGTTTTTGGGGTTGATAGGTTGTATGAAACTTTGTTATTACAAGTACTAGAAGTTAAAAATTTTGCATGCGGGTTCTTTTTAGGAAGTAAGTGCTACTTACGACAGGGGTTGTTCGAAATTCAATCCCTAAGGGGTTGTTTTTGGTGATGGTAGTTTGTATGAAACTTTCGTTACTGCAAGAGCTAGGAAACTCAAATTTTGCATGGAGTTTGTTTTAGGACGTACGCACTACCTTAGACGGGGTTTCTCGAAATTCAACCCCTGTGGGGTTGTTTTAGGTCTTGATAGATAGAGATCTCAAATTTTGCATGCAGGTTCTTTATAAGACGTAGGTGCTACTTTAGAAAAGGGTTTTTCGAAATTCGACCCCTAAGGGGTTGTTTATGGTGTTGATAGTTTGTATGAAACTTTCGTTACTACATGTGCTAGGAATTTCAAGTTTTGCATTTGGTTTTTTAGAACTTTGGTGCTCACTTAGATGGGGTTGTGCGAAATTCGACACCTAAGGGGTTGTTTTTGGCGTTGATAGATAGCTGGAGTCTCAAATTTTATATAGGAATATTTTTAAGACGTAGGTACTGACATTGATGGGATTTTTTTTAAATTCTATCCCTAAGGGGATGTTTTTGGGGTTGTTAGTTTGTGTGGGAGTGATAAGAGTGTCAAAATAAGATGACTTTGGACTTTCGACAGACGAGTTTAGGATAAATCAAGCCCTACAGGGTTGTTTTAGGTGTTGGTAGTTTCTATGAAATTTTGCGCGGCAGCTATTTTGAGGATACAAAATATGCTCATTCAGACGGGGTTTTGAAATTGGACCCCAAAGGGGATGCTTCTGGGGTTTATAGTTCGTATGAAATCTTCATAACTACAAGCAAGAACTAGGAGTTTTAAATGTTTCACAGGAGGGTTCTTTTGACACGTAGGTGCTTCTTAAGACAGGATTTTGACGGGAAATTCTCTCCCGAAGGGGTAGTTTATAGCTTTGGGCACGCCGCAATTGTGGCGGTAAGACTCCTCTTTGGTGAGTGGCTGGAGAGGCGTCACGGCGTCCTTATCTTCCGTCTGACGCAGGTCCTCACCCGGGCACGGATGTTTCGGGAGGTTCGTGTGTCATATGGGGAAGAAAGAAATGCCTGGGTGTCACCACTGCGAGGATCGCCCGGAGGATGTGGTGGAGCATATGTGCAGGATTGCCCCGCTTGGGCAGATCACCGCCGTGTCCTCATGCTGCGGGGCGAGACGGAATGGGAAGCGGTCGCCTCCTTCTGCGAAGCAGCAAGCTAGCAAAGGAGAAGGCTGAACACGTGAGGGAGAGGACAGTGTCCACCTCATGAACCAAGCGCCGCGGGAGACGTCTCAAGTAGATCTCCGGCCACCGTAGGCGCGGGCATGTGGACGGCGAGTAATGGGTGACTCGCCGTCTGATCATGGACCATGCGCAGGTCGACGGCGAGTTGTTTTCCACGCGCACCTCAAAGAGCTGTCCTGTCAGCAATCGGACGGGGCAGAGCCAGAGCCTGCCGAGATCGCGGGACTGTCTCACTCGGTAACCGTGACCCTGGTACATAAAGGGCTATTGAAGGAACACCGTGGATTTTAGTCAGTACAAGTCTGACAGTCCCCTCCTGTCTCGCCCTGGGCGGGAGGACTCATTTGATGATTTTGCCACGATAAAAAAGTCGTCGTTTATACCTTCATAGTTTGTATGAAACTTCGGTACTACAAGTGCTACGAGTCTCTTATTTTCCCTGGGGTATGTCTTTAGGACGTAGATGCTTATTAAGATGGGATGTTGCGAAAACCGACTGATAAAGGGTTGTTTGGTGGTCAATATAATTTTAGTTGCATATTGATTTTAGATTTTATAAAATATTCCATAAACAGGGTGGCCGGAGAAAAAATTCACAGAAGCAAAGTTCGAAGTAAGCGCGGACGAAGTCGCGGGCGAAGTGCTAGTTATCTATAAAAACGGCAAGAAAAAATCATGCTCCCTTGCATATGTAATATAATACTTTAAAAACCGGCCAAGTGCGTGTCGGGCCACGCACAGTGTAGGGTTCCGTAGTTGCCCATCAAAATACTTATGCGAACTAACTAAACTGATTCGCTGAATTTAATTTTAAAAAGAAGAATTTTCAAAATCGGTCCAGGAGTCTGAGAAATCGGGGAAAATACATAAGAAAAAAGATTACAACGAATTTAGAACCTCCTCCTTTTTTTGAATTTAGTTAAAAATAGTTGACGATAAAAACCTACCTATCCCCAAAAAACATACCTATAAAAGCTGTAAAATAAAGTTGACAAACTTACATTTGCAGTTGTCTCCGATACATTTTGTTTAAGAAAATATGATATCAAGTACATTTTATAAGTTGGTCGACTATTACTCGTAAAGTTGTAAAGCCTACTTAGTCATGATAATTTTCTTTTAAATTTCGTTATATGTACTACTATTGTGAATTTTTTCACACCCCCAAACATAACCGTTTAGCTGGTAGAGGGGGGGGACACTCGAATCGAGCAAAATTTAGCACTTTAAAGCTTAATATTTCACAAACGAATTTTTTCATCAAAAAATTGTTAATGGAAACTATCATTATTTTTTAAAAGCCTGTTTAATGATACCCCACACTAAGGGGTACGCAAGAAAAAAAAAATCCTCACTTTACGTGTAAATACTGGAGGTACCCTAAAAAAAAATATTTTTCGAGATTTTATTTTACCACTTTTTCGGCACAACAAATCCGTATATTTACACCAAATTACAGCTCTCTAGTACTGTGCGTCTCTGAGCTAAACTGCGGACAGACGGACGGACGGACGGACGGACGGACGGACATGGCGAAACTATAAGGGTTCCTTGTTGTCTACGGAACCCTAAAAAACGATACTTACTTTCTTTACATAAAAACAGCAAATGATGTTTAAAAGCAACAAGGTAGAAAATTGCATGGCAGATCGCATGAAAGGCTCCATGTGCTTTCAGATTATCACTTGCTGTGGTAGACTCCTGCGTCGCTGATATATAGGAATGGCACCAGTCCGCCATGTTTTTTAAATACTTGAACAACCGTGTGTTGGGTACTCTAATACATCGAGCGAGGAGCCCTGCTAGGTGGCTAGCTGCTGTTCGTCTTGTGGTCAGGGCTCCAGGTCCTAGACCCTGTAAGCCAGCTGCTACTATCCATAAGCTGTCGAGGACACGGTCTGCGCATTGCTGGTTGATTGATATCGTGTATAAGAGGAGGAATTGGACGTGCCTGTAAGGAGAAAAAGTTGGCATTATGACTAAATTAAAATAAAATGGTCTTTGAATCCAAGTTATGACAATCATAAAATGGATATTATTCAGGGGTTTCCGACTGTATGTGTATAATTTTATGGACAAAATTGAACAAGCTACATTTCCTTGAATTTTGTACAGATCGAAACCGGACATTTATAAATTATGGCGGGAAGCACTTCTGGAAAATCTCTATATTACGCTCCCATATTTTTTTTCTATTTATTCCTTTTCAAGGGTTTCAGTGGAAATTATTAAACAAGTTTGTTCAATTTTTCAATATTGCTGAACTGTCTATTGATTATTGCAAATCATGTGTGGAATGCATAGTGAACAATATTTATGTAACACTTGAAAAAGTTATTCCATGTCATTCTTTAGTATTTTGTCTGTAAGTGTATGTCTAAGTGATAATATCATCTTAGCATGGAGAAGTTTATAATTTTAGAAAACGATTTTTATTCTTCATTATTTTAAGGGTCATGCCATTTTCACTTACCTAATACCATAAGTAGGTAGTATAATCCTGTCAAAGACATTGCAGAGTATGTTCATAATGGGTTCCCTCTCATCTTCCAACCACTTCAGAACTTCCAGCATGCAATAGTCGAGGGTCTCGGCAACTTCGTCCTCTTGATCCAATTCCATATCAAACATTGTTTCAGACTTGGGCTTATTCTTTTCACTTTCTGCTATATTTACGTCCATTAGTATCATTCTGAAAATTAATGAGATTTTTTTATTATAGAGCGAGAGCCTGTGAACCCCAGACCTACGTCATTTTATAAAGGCTGAAAGTTTGTCAGCGGATACTTCCAACACTGGTAAGAACGATGGACCATTATGGAGTTTGGGTAATAGTGGCTTTGGCAGGTAAACGGTACTGAAGGTGCGTAAAATGTAAGTTAACTTACGTCATAGTATAAAAGCTGATTTTTATATATAATACTCGGGTAGTAAGTAGATGATGTTTCCTCAGCAGCCAGACACTTATCATGGTGGCAACCCCTTGCCAGACACCCTTAATGTTCAAGAAATTATATAAGTTTACTTACGTCATAGTATAAAAGCTGATTTTTATATATAATACTCGGGTAGTAAGTAGATGATGTTTCCTCAGCAGCCAGACACTTATCATGGTGGCAACCCCTTGCCAGACACCATTAAAGTTCACGAAATTATAATTTAACTTACGTCATAGTATAAAAGCTGATTTTTATATATAATACTCGGGTAGTAAGTAGATGATGTTTCCTCAGCAGCCAGACACTTATCATGGTGGCAACACCTTGCCAGACACCCTTAATGTTCAAGAAATTATATAAGTTTACTTACGTCATAGTATAAAAGCTGATTTTTATATATAATACTCGGGTAGTAAGTAGATGATGTTTCCTCAGCAGCCAGACACTTATGATGGTGGCAACCCCTTGCCAGACACCCTTAATGTTCAAGAAATTATATAAGTTTACTTACGTCATAGTATAAAAGCTGATTTTTATATATAATACTCGGGTAGTAAGTAGATGATGTTTCCTCAGCAGCCAGACACTTATCATGGTGGCAACCCCTTGCCAGACACCATTAAAGTTCACGAAATTTTAATTTTACCTACGTTATAGTATAAAAGCTGATTTTTATATATAAAAGTAGTAATTAGATGATATTTCCTCATAAGCCAGACACTTAACATAGTGGAAACCCCTTACCAGACATCATTAAAGTTCACAAAATTATAATTTTACTTATGTTATAGTATAAAAGCTGATTTTTATATATATTACTTGGGTAGGTATCAAGTAGATGATGATTTCTCATTAGCCAGACACATAACATATTGGAAACCCCTTGCCAGACATCACTTAAGTTCACGAAATTATGATTTTACCTACGTTATAGTATAAGGGATCGTCCACACCAAACGTATTGTCCGCCGCCGACTGTGAGCACGCGTTACGCAGTTTATTGTTTTTCAATATATATTTAACTTCTTGTTCACACCGAACCTACCGAACCGACTATACAAACAGTGAGTATATTCACAGTCGGCGGCGGACAATACGTTTGGTGTGGACGATCCCTAAAAGCTGATTTTTATAAATAAAAGTATAATTAGATGATGTTTCCTCATTAGCCAGACACTTATCATAGTGGCAACCCCTTGCCAGACACCATTAAAGTTCACGAAATTATAATTGTACTTACGTTATAGTGTAAAAGCTGATTTTTATATCTAAAAGTAATAATTAGATGATGTTTCCTCATTAGCCAGACACTTAACATAGTGGCAACCCCTTGCCAGACACCATTAAAGTTCACGAAATTATAGTTAAGTGTCTGGCTAATGAGGAATCATCATCCACTTACTACCCGAGTATTATGTATAAAAATCAGCTTTTATACTAATTTCGTGAACTTTAATGGTGTCTGGCAAGGGGTTGCCACTATGTTAAGTGTCTGGCTAATGAGGAATCATCATGCACTTACTACCCGAGTATTATGTATAAAAATCAGCTTTTATACTATAACGTAAGTAAAATTATAATTTCGTGAACTTTAATGATGTCTGGTAAGGGGTTGCCACTATGTTAAGTGTCTGGCTAATGAGGAAATATCATCTAATTACTACTTTTAAATATAAAAATCAGCTTTTATACTATAACGTAGGTAAAATTATAATTTCGTGAACATTAATGGTGTCTGGCAAGGGGTTGCCACCATGATAAGTGTCTGGCTGCTGAGGAAACATCATCTACTTACTACCCGAGTATTATATATAAAAATCAGCTTTTATACTATGACGTAAGTAAACTTATATAATTTCTTGAACATTAAGGGTGTCTGGCAAGGGGTTGCCACCATCATAAGTGTCTGGCTGCTGAGGAAACATCATCTACTTACTACCCGAGTATTATATATAAAAATCAGCTTTTATACTATGACGTAAGTAAACTTATATAATTTCTTGAACATTAAGGGTGTCTGGCAAGGTGTTGCCACCATGATAAGTGTCTGGCTGCTGAGGAAACATCATCTACTTACTACCCGAGTATTATATATAAAAATCAGCTTTTATACTATGACGTAAGTTAAATTATAATTTCGTGAACTTTAATGGTGTCTGGCAAGGGGTTGCCACCATGATAAGTGTCTGGCTGCTGAGGAAACATCATCTACTTACTACCCGAGTATTATATATAAAAATCAGCTTTTATACTATGACGTAAGTAAACTTATATAATTTCTTGAACATTAAGGGTGTCTGGCAAGGGGTTGCCACCATGATAAGTGTCTGGCTGCTGAGGAAACATCATCTACTTACTACCCGAGTATTATATATAAAAATCAGCTTTTATACTATGACGTAAGTTAACTTACATTTTACGCACCTTCAGTACCGTTTACCTGCCAAAGCCACCATAACCCAAACTCCATAATTGGTCCATCGTCTTACCACTGTTGGGAGCATCCGCTGACAAACTTTCAGCCTTTATAAAATGACGTAGGTCTGGGGTTCACGGGCTCTTGGGCTATTAGTGGATGACAAGAGTTAGTGCATCCAAGAAATGGTTGATAAATGAGGAAGACAGTAATAATAATAATATTCCTCTGTTTCGGGTGCTGGAGCCAGATGTCAATGTAACGGCGCAACGATTATCGGATCAGGTGCGGGTCATTCAACGTAACCGTATGTTGAATGACACAGTACTTGATCGACTACGCTCTGACTCGCGGAGTAACCCAGTTACTGATCCTGCTTTGCCATTGATTGCGACGCAACTACAAAACATTTCCAGTGTGCCACCGCCGTCTGAGCACGCTGATGAAGAGGATCATGACGAAGTTACATCCGTGAGTACCCAATGCAACGTACAATTGAGGAGCGCTTTGGAGTGTGCGTTACGGGAATACCGTTCAACACCTCCTGATCTTAGACCACGTTTACCTCGTTTGCCTATGCACAATAAAAACAAGGCGCTGGTGTGTGCTCTAGACTCGGAGCTGTCAAATTATTTTGATAGCAGCAAAGACCTAACTGATACCCACTCAATTCTGTACTGTGCAGCTGTAGCGGCATGTCGTGTAGCTCACGTCAAATTCCCTGACAGTGACAGAGCTACACGACCAAAATCAGCTACTCCGGCTTGGCAGTGCAGGATTGAGCGGCGTATCGGTGAGGCTAGAGCACTCATCGGCAAGTTGATCTGCTTCAGGGAGGGTAATACTCGCCCTAGAGTGATGCGCTTTGTGAGGCGGGCGTTCTCGGGGATTGATATTAGTCCACGTGAATATTTGGCCCGCGTCACAGAGCGTATCGACTTCCTGAAGCAGAAGATTTGTGCATGGGCGAACCGTATTCGTCGGTACAGGCGGCGGGTGGAACGGTACACCTTGAATCGCACATTCCAAAGCGACGAAAGGTGGGTTTATAGAACTTGGGAGCGACCGGACCAAGGTGTTACTGACACGCGCCTACCGGATGATGACGCCATGAGTTCATTCTGGCGCAGTATCTGGTCGGTGCCTGTCAGTCACACTGAGGGCGATTGGACCCGGGATGTTGAACGTGCATGTGATCAGATTACCGAAATGGGGGCAATCACTATCAGCCCCCAAGACGTCGCTTGTGCAGTCCATCCGCTGCCTAACTGGAAATCCCCAGGGCCGGATGGACTGCACAATTTCTGGGTAAAGTGGTTTAAAAGATCACACGTTCGCTTGGCATCCCAGTTCCAATTAGCCTTAGAGTCAGGGTCGTTGCCCCAATTCTTGACAACAGGACCACCTGCTCCATAAATCGGGTAGTACTGCGGAACCCAAAAATTATAGACCGATTACTTGTCTACCAACGGTTTATAAAGTTCTTACATCCAGTTTGAGAGCTAAAATCAATCAACATATTGTGACTAACTCTATCATGTCTGCCTCTCAAAATGGATGTAGGAACGGGTCCCGCGGTACTAAGGAGCTCCTCCTCATTGATATGGCCATTAGCCAACAGGTTCGCCGCTCCCGAAAGGATCTGTCCGCATGTTGGATAGATTATAAGAAGGCCTATGACTCGGTACTCCATACATGGCTCATGAGGGTGCTAGAGTTATATAAAGTTGATATAACTCTACGTACCTTCCTGTTGTCGTGTATGGGGACCTGGAGAACAGTCCTTCGCTATCCAGGATGTCGACAGATCCGAGGTAGCGGCGAACCGATAAGGATTGAGCGCGGGATATTCCAGGGTGATAGTCTGAGTCCTTTGTGGTTTTGTCTGGCTTTGAACCCGCTCAGCACATTGCTGGAGGGTTCGGGGCTAGGATATCGGTTGAAGAGAGGTGGTCAGGTCATATCTCACCTTCTTTACATGGATGATCTGAAACTCTTTGCCCCCAACAACTTGCAACTGATGAAGCTACTGAAGGTAACAGAAACTTTCAGTAGCGACATCAGGATGGAATTTGGTGTGGACAAATGTGCAGTCATGCATGTGAAGAGAGGGGAGATTATGGAATCAGAGGGAACTCAACTCTCTGATTCCATACACCTTAGATCCCTCTCTTCAACAGAGACCTACAAACATTTGGGTATGTCGGAAGCATTAGGCATCAATAACGCTGACATGAAACAATCGTTGAGAGAGCGCTTCTTTGGCCGCCTGAATAAGGTACTTTACAGTCTTTTGTCAGGTGGCAATAAGGTGCGCGCTTTCAACGGTTGGGTCATGCCGGTGTTGATGTATTCTTTCGGCATACTCAAATGGACTCAGACGGAACTTGACGCCCTGGATAGAAGAGTCCGTTCACTGCTGACTGCAAATCGGATGCATCACCCACGGTCGTCGGTGATGAGACTGTATATCCCACGGAAGTGCGGGGGTCGTGGCTTTTTAAATGCTAAGACCCTGCACAACCGTGAGGTATGCAGTCTCAGGGAATATTTCCTAGAAACCGACGTGGGGATGCACCGAGATGTGGTCACGGTGGACAAGGGTCTTACTCCGCTCTCCTTGGCTAACGAGAACTGGCGCAAACCTAAAGTTTTAGACACTAATGATCGTAAGGAAGTATGGCAAAGCAAGGAGCTTCACGGACGCTATTACCGGGCACTACATGGTCCCGATGTAGACTTTCTAGCGTCCGTATCCTGGCTACGCTTCGGTGACCTGTTTGGGGAAACTGAAGGTTTTGTCTGTGCAATTATGGACGAAGTTATGATGACAAATAACTACCGGAAATACATTGTGAAGGATGGCACGGTTGACATATGTCGGGCATGCCACCGTCCTGGAGAATCTATCCGACACATTATTTCTGGGTGTTCTAGTCTGGCTAACGGAGAGTATTTGCATAGACATAACCTCGTGGCCAGGATTATCCACCAGCAACTTGCTTTGAAGTACAACCTTGTGGAATCGGAAGTGCCTTACTATAAGTATGCGCCCGACCCAGTTCTCGAAAATGGCAATATCTCGTTGTATTGGGATCGACCTATCATCACTGACAGGACTATTGTTGCCAATAAACCTGACATTGTGGTGATAGATCGATCGGAGCGTCGCGCAATGATTGTTGATATTACGGTCCCGCATGATGAGAACCTCGTGAGGGCAGAAAAAGATAAGCAATTCAAGTATCTTGATCTGGCTCGCGAGGTTGTTGACATGTGGGACGTAAATACGGCAGTCATTGTGCCGATAGTCGTGTCTGCCAATGGCTTAATTGCCAAGAGCCTCGAACAACATCTGAAGAGGCTCTCGCTTGGCAGCTGGATCAAGCGCCTGATTCAGAAGGCAGTACTTCTGGACACGGCGCGTATTGTTAGGAGGTTCCTCTCTCAGGGGCCCTGACCACCGGCGACCCGGACCCTGTTCCCGACGCTGGGGAATACTATTTTTTATATTTTTAAATGTTTTTTTATTTCTTTTTATAAAAATATTTAAAAATGTAATCAATAAGAGTTATGATGAATAAAGAAATAATATTCTACAAGTATCACACAACTCCATCTAGTCCCAGGCTAAGCAGAGCTTGTGCTATGGGTACTAGACAACTGATAAACTTATATATTTCTAAATACATACATATTATAGATAAATTACAGCCAGACACAGAACAAATGATCGTGTTCATCACACAAACATTTGTCCTGGGTGGGAATCGAACCCACAACCTCCGGCATAGCAGTCAGTGTCACTAACCACTAGACCAACAGGCCAGCCACAGTGGACAGGACATGGGGAGGAAGGAATAACATGTTCTATCCATTCTGAAAAGCTGCTATTTATTCTATTGTCGATTGATAGACGTCGATTTATAAGTGTGGGGCTTTTCGAGAGACAGATGTGTATTGATTGATCAGGGATTGAGGACTGCTTCGACTGATCTATCATACTGTCGATGGTCGTGGTACAGACTCCAGTATATCAACCTACCTCAATTTACGAATTTTCTGTAATAGATTTTCAACCTTATCACAAAAGTGGAAGGTCAATGTTCGATAACATATTTACTCCGTGCGAAAATCAAACCCGCGACACGCAACTCAGCCGTCGACAAATTCATACATAAAAAAAAAACATCTTTAACCTTAAATACTCACTTATTAATAACAGCCATCATGATCTGTTCCCTTAGTGATGGGATGTATTTGCTCATCCATATTAAATTGTATATGTATGCTCTGTTGACGTAACACCCTGCCTTGTAGTATGGAAACTGTTCTATTACTATGTGCATTAAAAGATCACTGGTCCTGTGGACAACGAATATTTGTATAAATCAATACACAGTAAAAAAAAAATAATTAGGCGAAAATGAAATTCAAAAACTTGGGAGGTTTTAGCAAGTGTGATAGATATAACACAAACATATAATCCAACACATTTTTATTGGTAGAGGAGAAATAAGTATCAAATCCGTTTAAGCAGCGTATAGGCGGGGTTGTCAGCCCTTGATTTTTTTAGATTTTTTTAGTAGACAGCTTTTAAACTTATGTTATGAATACTGTTTTAGCATTCCAACACTGATGTTCTAACTACAAATATTCCCATTGCTGGGACACAGGAAATTTCTCTGTGAGTGGGCTGTACTCCACAATACAGTGGCAGTTGGTAGATGTGTGTCTTCGAATTTTTGTTACTAAGATACCGTGAAACGAAAAACACTGAGAAAACCAGCAATGTTTCCTCACGATGTTTTCCTTCACCGTTTCGAGAGCAATTGTGACGAAATAAATTTGCATTAACGTACATGGCTGGTTTCGAACCCACGACCTACGACTCGTAAATCGGGGCAGTTATCACTGGGCGACCGATGCTTGCACCTCTACACGGTACTGTGTTGGATTCCGAAGCCGGGTTACCATAACGAAAATACATAGGTAAATGTAATTATTGACTTCATCAGCAAGTGGGCATAGACTTTACTTATACCCATCTCTACATCCTAATGCCAACATGGTAAAGTTTTTTCTCATTGTGGAAGCAGTATCATCTTACTGTCAGAAGCCCAGCTCCATCCTTGGACACGCTAGTTATTACTGCGCCGTTATAAGCGTGTTGAGTTCCATAATGCAATTTCTTTTATGGAACAAATACTACGTCTTCGTATTTAGATTTTTGGAACTCGGTGTAACAGGTCACACGTCACCATATCTCTGAAGGAGTTACAGTACTACCAAATAAAAATTTCCTTGTACTTTGCAAATCTATTACTGATACAATGAGCATCGTCAATCAATATGGTACCCCACTAACGAATAGTGCTTTCAAGGTACCCACATAGTAAAGCTGACTGAACGCACCCTCGATTTTTTAACGGTCCTTATATCATCATCAACCCCAGCCTATGTTTTCACTGCTGGGTCACAGGCCTCCTCTCCGAGAGGGAGTGGGCCATAATCTACCACGCGGACCCGGTGCCGTTGGTAATGTCACATGATTTCGAATTTTTGGTTCTAGGACATGTCGGCTTCCTCACGATGTTTTCCTTCATCGCTTTGAGAGGAGTAGTGATGTAATAAATTACACAAAGTAATACGCTGGGTTCGAACCCACGACCTACAACTCGTAAGGCGTGGTCGATACCACTCGGCCACCACTGCTCCTCCTTGATATACCTGGATAAAATAACAATTGTTACTTATCTGGCTAGTTAACTAGCAAGATTTTAATGTTGCATATTTTATAACACCAAGAAGTGATTGTAATATCCATTATCAACACAAAGTTCAGATAATGCTATCTTTGTGGGTAATTTTGTTTCAGGGATATGAAAAATCAATGTGTTGATTTTCCTTAAGCCTTAAATTCAGCACTTCTGTAATTAAGCTTTAAAGCAACAAAGGATACTTTCAAAGGAAAGTGGGGTCACTTTACTTCAAAGCAAGCACCAGCTTTAAAGTCCACTAGTTTTTCATTCGTAAGAAATACCTTGTACTTGAATGATGTTTCACATTTTTGTTTTTTCATTAAATGTTATGGTTTCTCTATTCATCTTGTAGCCAAAATAACATTGTCCCGCAAAACTTCACTGTGGAGTTTGTAGAAAAATGTTATTTCAGTCTATAAGGAGCGTTTTGTACAACTTTAAGTATTTACTTTTATGAACAACAAAGTATACATCTTCAAAGTAGTAATTACCAGATTTCTTAAAAATCATATCAGTAGCATAGTGTGGGGGGTGCAGAAAGGGTCATGGTAATGGGCTGCGCGGCTCAGTAGGAGGTAGCGAACAGTCAGTTCATAGTAGTCATGAGATATTTACTGTTTTCAAGGAAAACAGCCAAAATGCAGCCACCCTTCAGGCTACATGCCTTGTACGACTCCCCAAAAAGTCATTAACTGTAATCGGGCCTGTGGTGAAGGCGGCAAAATTTCAGCCCCAGGCGTCAAAACTCACACTACGCCGCTGAATCATAAGAACAAATATTATGCGTCTAGAATCAGGTGCTGGTCAATAAATCTACTCTAGTAGACTGCAGACCAATCTTGGTTTAATAAGTTTTTAGAAAATATTGTTTTCTAAAACTTGTAAAAATACCAAGTTTTCTTACCAATGCATTTGGCTTCACAAATGCGGCATTATTTCATGTAGACCTGACCTCCAGACTGCCCATATCCTGTGATTGTTCTCATCTTAGTCACCCACCCCTAGAATTTAGAGAAACTCAGTGAAGACTGTAGTACCATTATTTCAGTACAAGAAAAATGAATGAACAGCCATCAAATTCATTATTAAAACACCAATAAAAATATAAATATCCAAAGTATCTTCTTTGCTTCCAAAGATTCAACAAAACATGTCTATGGACCTATGGTAACTAATCTATGAGACAAGGAAGTGAATCATTCTGTTGAAACAATTAAAGTCACATGATTAGGTATTGTTACCAGATTTCCCGTTCTGTTAATCAAGGTCAAATAATCGAGGATTTTTTGGATTCTCTTCATGTTCTAAACAATCATTGTGTTTGAAATTTGCACACCTACATGTTCAAACTATAGCATTGGCTGCATAGATTGGCCACTTGGCATATTGCAGATTATTGCACAATATTTTGATGTGCCATTTTCCTGTAGGTGTTTTTTAAAGTAAAATTACACAATGTACATGAAATTTTCTTTTTTTTTATAATTTCTTACATTACCTCTGCTTGTCATGGGATATCATAAAAAATAGAACAGATACTCACAAAACATTTAATCAAATTAATGCTATCGATCACGATGGATCTATTTTAAACAACCCAACACAAATAGCCAATTCATTAAATAATTTTTTTATTGATATATCTAATACTACAACTGAACCTGCCAATGCCTGCATACCCCAACCAACACGAAACAATGAAAGCATATTTTTGAATCCATGTTCTGATACTGAAGTGTTTCGTGTAATAATGTCTCTAAACAATACAAAGTCGGTAGGATATGACGAAATCTCTACACACATACTGAAACTATGTGCTAAAATCATATCACCCATACTGTGTCACACAATTAATTTATCCTTGTTTGAGGGTATCTTCCCTGATAAACTAAAAATTTCAATAGTTAAGCCCCTTCATAAAAGTAAAAGTACACTAGACAAAACAAATTACAGACCAATTACACTAATTTCGATATTCTCAAAAATATATGAAAAAATAATGCATAGTCGCTTAATACAGTTAATAAACAAGCATAACATTATTAAAGAAGAACAAAATGGATTTCAAAAAGGTAAGTCAACTACTCTGGCAGCATTCTCTCTGGTTAGGTCTATAACAGATAATATAGATAAGAAACGTCCTGTGTCCGTAATCTTCCTAGACATGAGCAAGGCCTTTGATCTTGTAAACCACAATACTCTTCTCGACAAATGCGAGCGTTATGGCATCAGAGGTCCTGCCTTAGAATGGCTAAAAAGCTATCTAAGCCATAGAAAACAGTGTGTGGAAGTATCGCGTATCAATGATAAACATGCTGCAACAAAATACAGATCCTCCTTAAGAGAAAATAAGTCAGGAGTGCCTCAAGGAAGTATCCTTGGGCCTCCCCTCTTCCTGTTGTTTATAAACGATTTACCATACATCACTAAACACAAATGCGTACTTTTTGCAGATGACGTATCAATAATAATACCAGAAGATAATAAAAAAGATCATCAACAAGAAGTATACGAAACGATTGATAATACAATAAATTGGCTAAACAGAAACCATTTAAAAGTAAATTTGTCTAAAACTAAATACGTTCAGTTTTCTAACTACAAACAAAACCCATCAAAAATTTATTTAGAACACAATAATGAAACCATAAACAAAGAGAATAATATAAAATTTTTAGGTCTGACACTAGACGAAAATTGTAATTGGGGAATTCACATCGACAATCTTAGTAAAAAATTAAACAGATTTGTATTCGCACTAAAAGAGCTTCGGAAAACGGCAAACGAAGATGCCGCACTCAGCGCCTATTACGGCTATGTAGCGTCGGTGCTGAGGTACGGCTTACTATTATGGGGGAACTCGACCCATGTGCAAAGAGCATTCCTAGCACAAAAAAAATGCTTGAGAGCAATCACGGGAACGCCACCATACGAGAGCTGTAGACCAATATTTAAAAGGTTAAAAGTTTTGACTTTGGCTTGCATGTACATTCAAGAAACCGGTGTATTTGTTAATAATAATAAACGTTTCTTCTCCACAGTAGCTGATGATAAAAGATTCACAAAAAGAGATCCCACTAAACTCAAAACCCAATTTTGCAATAGTACCCTACACTATAGAAACAGTTACCTAATGTCTATCAAAATTTACAATCATATCCCAAAACCTATCAGAGAATCACCTCGTCAATTTTTCAAAAACAAACTAAAGTCGTGGCTACTCCAAAAGTCTTTCTATTCCTTAAAAGATTTTTTTGATGATAGATAGATAGTTATTAACGAATTAAGTGAAATTCACAGGCCAAAATTGTTAAAGTTGTTATTGTTTGTGTTTAATTTTATTTCATAGATATATCTACTCGTATGTAATTATAGTTTATTGTTATGTAATCTGAGGTTTTACTATTCTTTGGAGGAGTTACTTTAATTTAGCCTTTTCTACATATAAAATGTGTCTTTCGTTAATTTTATGTTGAATTAAATTTAAATGTTACTTCATTGTAAGTACCTAAACATAAATATTCGTATGCCGCTTTATGCGGTGAATATGCTGTACCTACTAACTATTTATAACAACTGTAAACCCTACCATATTCTACGAATAAATGTCTATGTCTTTGTCTCATATATTTGATAAAATTATCAATGCTCAAAGAAATTTATCAACTATCAAATTAGGTATGAAGTTGAGAATGGCCTAATTTTTTCAACTTTTTGTTGAAAGTTACTTTCACCATAGTCAGTCAATAGACTTAGCCATTAATGCATACTGAATAATATTCAGTATGCATTAATGGCTAAGTCTATTGACT
This sequence comes from Agrotis segetum, assembly GCA_036375495.1. Lineage (NCBI taxonomy): Eukaryota > Metazoa > Arthropoda > Insecta > Lepidoptera > Noctuidae > Agrotis > Agrotis segetum. Next base: position 293,604 of record JAQSVV010000155.1, read on the forward strand.
TAGCAATTATTATAACTAAAGGCAAGTTAAGGCCATCAGTTATTCTTTCCATATCTCTATGTTGCCATAGATCATGTAAGTCAAGGACACAATCCAAATACCTACATTAACTTTTTGTTGTTGATATTACAACATGGTGGACACAATATTGTTTATGCAACTCATGAGGATGTAAAATAGATATTTTAACATCTAATTTACATCAATGATATTTAAACTATAGATACGTTGTCCGCACTCTAAAATGGCAAAAAAAAATCAAGCCAATTGGCTTGCGTTGCGTTGATATTGCACTTAGTTGCGTCTCCCTCGCGCCGTACGGTGTCATATTTTCTTTCTCTTTCTTCACGCGTATAAGTAGGTTCTAGTATTGTCGCCGTTTTTAAGCGCCGCGATGTTCGTTCATGACGTGTCTATATTTAATATGTCATTGATTTACATACTCAATGTTGATAAACTACATTATTCTGATTTGTTTTATTTTCTTTATGTGGGGTTTTTGTTATTTTGGTAGTTCTGAAATACATTTTTTTTATTCTTATTTTCTTGCATAAAGTTTCCTCTCTGATGAAGTTGTAATGCTATCAAGTGGAAAATTTATTTGAGGTTTAATTAATTTCTGAATATGCTAGTTCCTGAAAATTAAAGTTCCTGCAAAATAAAATAAAAAAGAAGTTAAAATACTTACATTGGCATTATAGCTACTATGTGTCCTATTATATCATGTATGTAAGACCATTTATTCAAAAGTTCGGATGATGGACTATCTTCCCAGTTTTCTCCTTCTCCTGAAAAAAAATAAAATGTTTTCGCTATGTCAACTGATTGGAAAACATTATGCAATAATGTTTTGGAAATAAACTTCAGTCTCAGTAACATTGCACAATGTTTATCAACATGATAAAAAAAAATGGTAAGATGGGTATTTTATTCAGGATTATTAATTTGGCTGCAAATACTTTTTTTATTGAGAATGGTTCTTAGAGAAGGCATATATTCTGTATTGTTAGTGCATTTACAAACATTTTTTTCATGACGGAACTGCAGCATGGTGCACCAGTTATCTTTAAGACTTAAAAGGTGGTTTATTTATTTACATTTAGAGTTAATTGCAATCCATTTTCAAGCCAAGATAATAAAAACTCAGGTCTATTGATATAAAATTGTTAAGTCAAGATGACATTAATTGTGCAATATTTTATAGACACTCACCTCTGAACAATGTGACTAGTCGCTTCATGACCAGGGGACAATGGTAAGTATGCGCTGTCACCAGGTCCAGCACAAACTTCCGGTACAGCTCCACCAGCTCCTCACTCCGACTCAACCACTCAATATTACACACTACGTCAACAAACTGAGTCAAGTCCCTGCCTAACAAAACAACACATGACAAGCTATCATCAAATACTATCCTAAAGTTATCCTCATTAAGAGGATACTCCTTCAATACTTTCACCAACTCATGGTAAGGTCCAGTGCTTTTATTACTGACGTAATTCACTAGGATTTGCTGTACTTGGTTCTTCGTGAACCGCAGTCTCATACGCGCCAGCGCCGCCTGCCGTTCGATTGTCTTCTGCATCAAGGATGCAACACTCTTTGGCGTCATTGCCATCTTTATTTCTTGAGATCCAACGATATTGACTTCAAGTATTCTACTATTTCCGGCTGCCGAAGCAATTCGGCCTTCTTGTGGTTCAAAACTTCACGCAATATGTTGCTACTGTCCTCGAGTGTCGGCAAGCTCTGCGGCGGCTGTTCGTAGCTCGTACTCGGCTTGTTGTACCCGAGACTCGGGTCTAAGGCTTCAGAAGTCCTCTTGTCTTTCAGATAATTCTGTAATCTCTCCAAAACCACTTTATTATCACCTTCTTTCTTTTCCGGACTATAGCCTTCCTTGGACATTGCTTTGCGTATAGTTTACATCGTAAAGGTTATGCTTTACGCATGTATATAAAACTTGGTTGCAAAAGTTGTGTGTTTCTATAGTTTCACTGGTGCTATTAATACTCAGAATATATCTTTTTATGGTTAAAATTAGCTAGAGAACACGTGCACAACTACGCGGAACCAAAACTTGACAGCTGAATTTATGTTGACGTTTGTCGAATTTATTTGCCGCCTGCCAGTTTTTTTATCGAGTTTTCACTTTAGTAACTATCAATTTATTTAGTCGATTTTAATTTAATGGTGAACCTCATGGACCTAAAAAAAAGGCGGAACTTCACTAAGAAACGATTGAAGCACCACAATGGCTGCGGCCTTTATATGTGTGAGTTTGTATAGGGATGCCAGATGAAGGAAAAAATTACCCATCTTTAAACAATATTTAATTAAGATCTCCCTTGAACTTAAGTTTAATTACATTTTTTTTTGTGACGGATACCTATTTTTAAAATAAAGGTAAAATAATTTATGCACATTGGTTATTAAAATATTTACAACTCGTTTAATGTTAATAAAGTATCTAGAGAAAGTATCTAGAAATCCCTTTTAATTTACTTAAGTGGTTAAAACGAATGTTTAAGTATTTTTCGGCTATAAATATTTAATTAAAGCTATTTTATATTTAAATAATTCAACTTAAAATGTACCTTAATTAAACTATATAAATATAATATTACTAAATTAAAATAAAAAAAACTAAACTATTAAAGAGCATCGAAAAATTCATCCTCAAGGCTGTCAGCTGGCAAAGCTATTTTATGTTCCATTCCTACACGTCTAAATTCCTATTCCATGTCTACACTCCCTTATTATTTTTATACAATCATTTTTCCATGCATCATTTGCCGTGAGGAAATCTGTAAAAATATAAAAGAATACAATAACGATAAATAGTAACATAAAATATAAATCTCCCAATTTTAAAATAATTGAACCATGAAATAGTTGCAACACTGATTGATTTCAAGATGTTTATTAAATTTATTGACGTAAAATCGAGAAATAAGCTTCAAATTGACATGCTTAACTATGAAAAGTGATCCCCTGGCTTTTTTAATTGAACTACTATGGTTTAGACAACTTTTTGCAACACATGACCGCATACTTTGATTTTTATTAGACAAAATAGCGCCGAATAATACGCGAGCGTCGTTCGAAGCGTAATGGCCGACGGCTGACTTACTATGGTGTGAATGTGTGTGTGCAAGCGTGTGTGGACAAGCGCACTGACTTACTATGGGTGCTTCACTTGTTTCTTAGTGGAGTTCCGTCCGCCTTTTTTTTAGGTCCATGGTGAACCTGGACGCACTAGGAACCACGAGGAACTCAAAAAACTGTGCAAAAGACTTTTTCTAAAAATGCAGGAGAGTACGATGGCTCCGATAGCTCCAACAAATGTACTTTATGGATGGCTCTCTTGTCTTGCCTTGATACATAAAAATCGACTGCTCATGTCCCTGTCCCCGTGTGCGTTTTAGTACAATCTTTTGCTTTAGTTTAGTTTTTCTAGTTCCAGATTTTTTATCTTTCACTAAAATAAGTCGAAATGATGTTTTGTGCCAAAAAATATTTGACTTTTTATATTTGACTTTAGATATTATTTTGATGTCGTGGAACAAAGTGTTTTATTGACAGCCAGTTTTCATTTTATTATCTGTGGTTTTTCATTTCTCAATGAGTTTGGGAGGGGTAGAATGCGTGTGTATTTCTGAATTCCGAATTTATGCTTTAATTTATTTTGTATTGTCGTTAAATAGTGTGTACGTTGTGCTATTGCGAAAATGTGTGTTGAATAAACTTATAACTATAGTGTAACATACTTTGCTCAGTTTCTTTCTATTCTATGGGCGTTGATAATCATGCAAAATGGCCAACGATTTGTGGTCATGTACCTGTTGTACGGAGGCTCTTACGTGTTGGTTGCGCCTAAAATTGTCGCCGGAGGAAATAGAGCAGCGATACAGAAGCAAGGAAATAGATAGAATACTAGAAAAGGAGAAACAGACACTGCGACGTCAGGTAAAACTATTGTTGCTCGGCGCGGGTGAAAGCGGAAAGTCAACATTCCTGAAACAGATGAGGATAATACACAAAGTGAAGTTTGAGCCGGAACTAGTGCGAGAGTACCAGCATGTGATATACCAGAACATAGTGAAGGGTATCCAGGTGTTGGTGGACGCGAGGGATAAGCTTGCCATACCGTGGGAGAACCCGAGGAACTTGGATATCGGACAGCAGGCGTTGCACTTCAACAGCACGTCATCGCTGGACAGTCGGCTGTTCGTGCATTACGCGCCGCACATACACTCGCTGTGGTTAGACAGAGCCATAAAAAGGGCCTATGACAGGCGGAGAGAATTTCAATTGGTAAGTTACAATGTTCAATGTTTGTCAAGTAAACAATGGTACAAGTGGAGTCTTTGTGTGTCCACTGGGGTTCCCTTTGTGAGTTTAGCTCAATGTGTACTTATCCCTATTGATTATTAATTCACAGGTTGGGTATTCATGTGGTAGGTTTAATCACCTTGTGTTAACCAAACATTAATAGGTGGTTGTTTTATTATCATTTATATGCAGCAGTTGATAATACAAACATGTTATTGTTTGTTTTATTGGTAGTCAACTGTTTTTCCTAAATGATAAAGCAGAGAATGATCAATTGATATCAAAAGGTAGGTTTGATAGTAAATTGTGAGATTCTTTGTTGCATTTTATGTTCCAAATTTAAAAAGTCAGAGTTGAATCATTCAACCTTTGTTTCTTAAAACCATAAAGAGGACAGGATGGTTTAATTTTTATAATTGCCAGTACTAGTTTAACACTGTTCTCTTAATACAGGAAATTGTTACACATCTGTACTCCTTGATTCTCTTAAGTGTTTTCCTTATTTTTGTGATAAATCTTTTTATGTTTTGCAAAGATTGTTTATATTAACTACTGCCAATTTTTTTTCTACTATTTCTGAGATTTTTATACAGGCTTGAGAGTATTCGCAAAGAATGATGTAATTTTATGCAATTTGTGTGAAGATTAAAAACAAAGTACCTATTCAATTATTTAGAAGAGACCTGATGTGCAAAATAAAGCAATTCTATAACTGACAAACTCTGATAAAATTAGTGAAGAAAGACATAAAAGAATTATGTTCCCTTCTAAGTATGAGAATATTAAAAAGAATTTTAAAAATGTTAAAAATGATTCTCACAATAACCATGTATCCTGACATAAAAAGTGAAATGATACCCCTTGCTTTAGTAATGAGTGAAGTTTGGCACCGATCAAGCAACACATTACGAATATCAATTACTTGGTATCATAATGCTTGCAATGTTTATTCATTGTTTTACACCTGCATATGTAAGATGCATGTATAATAAATGCTAATGTAGACCCTTAGCATGTTTTATTTTGTTTATCAGGATAACATACTTGCTTTTTTTGTTTTGAATTTTGTTTTACTGGGAAGTAGGTTAAAATGTTGAATTGGCATATGAAAAAGACTTAGTCTGACAATAGGCTTTTTTTTATTATTAAAAAGATACATTATATATTTTACACTTCTTAAAATCCCAAAACGTAACCGTAACTTGGTTGATATAATTTTTATAGGAGTTATGTCGTCATAAGCCCCACTCTCGAATTTCGTAGTGTGTTTATAATGTCAATATTCATTGATTTAAACAAATAATATGTTTTCATTATTTTTCAACACTCTGACGGATTAAACAATTTTTCAATTTATTTATACAGTCAAGTATCTTATTGTGTTGTAATTTATTAGGGCTCTATTTGGCTCTTAATATAAAATTTTTATTCAAGAGTATTAGAGTGAAATTATGTACCAAACATTCATAAACATTAATCTCTAAAACCAACCAAGGTTCTAGCTTGAAAAGTAGGGAAGTTTTGAACCAGACAGGTGGAGGTAATTGCACTGAATGAAGCCGGAATGGGTCCCTAGTTTGAGTTTGATAGCTGAGGAATCTACAGTGTACATATTACACCGAAATTGTGGCTATTTAACACTGTCAATGTTCAGAATCATGCATAATGCTCCAACCTGCTCTCTGATGGTGCAGGCATACACAGGCTATAGTGACCTCAACAATTATAAAAGTTACTATAAATTGCACATCATTGTGAGGTTTATATCTAGAAGTAAGGTTATTAAATACTAAATGGCACTATTTTGAGGTCATGTGTTAGGTGAATTACAGTTATAACTAGTTTAGTTATCTGATAAGACTTTATTTAATGTTTGATTCATGAATGCACTCGCCTTATATGTTGTTACTGCTTAGTAGATATTACTAGTATTAAGAATATGGTTAATGGCAATTTCCAATACCTATTATATTTCAGTGCCTAAAAATAGCTAGTTTTCAAATGAATCACTAAGTATTATAAAATAAAATCCTTAACTGTGTGTTTGCCTGTTCGCGATTTGGAGAAATTTATTAAAATTTTAAATATAAATGTTTTATTATTTAAAAGGGGATAACCATGTCATTTCGTACATTCCGCATTTGTGGTCTCTTTTAGCCACAATGTGGCAATAGTATACACTTTCCTTAATCTTGACAATGATTCACTGACAGACAACATTACATTTAAGTGTTTTGCGTGGTTTTGCTTACTTTGCATAATAAAGACATGACTTCAAACTAAATAAATAGGCACATTCAGTATTTTGTTTTGTTACCTTCTTTTCAACAGTGTAGCAGATTTGACTGTAACAAAATTTAATATTTATTTTTAAAATTATTGGTCAATCTGGTTTTACATTAGCCTTTTTTTGGGTTGAGAAAATCATCAAATGAGTCCCTATGTTTATATTATTATTATATCATTATATTTTAAAGATTTTCATAAATAAAATAAATTGTGATTATCCAAAACGCAATGTAGACACAATTCTATAATTACTTGAAACATTTCATAGTCTAGAGTCTATAGTTGAATGAATGAATTTTATCTTATAATTTATTTAAACCTGTTTGCTGACACATTTACGCGGCTGTAGGTAAATTCTTGCTCCAGCGAACACTTTGTGTAACAACTTTTTATTGTTACCTCCTTTGGTATCATTTACGTCTGAATCATCTTTATTGTTTTGATTTTTAAAGTTGGTAACAGTGGCATTGTCTAACTCACGCATAGCATTTTTGGTTAAAGATAAATGGCGCATACGCACCATGCCTTTCAGATGTTGCGTGTACGCAGCATAGACGCTGTACTAGCGTTGTTTGGACGTTATGAAATGCAACAATACAGCTTGTTATTGACAAAATTCATAAAAAAAATCTTTTCCAAATGATTTCGACTAAGAAATATTTTTTTTTATTTCATACCTACTAACTTTACTATTGTACTAGCTACACGAAGATCGGCAGCCATCAGATACCGTTACATGAATTTTCGCGGGAAAGCACAGTAAGCACAACGTACCTATGTGTGCAATTTCGAATGTGAATAATATAATATGCAATATGATTTTGCATAAATAGTTCGCCCCCGAAATTGAACACATTATGCTGATAAAATACCTATATCGGTTTATGTTACTTTGTTCACTCAGGTGACATCGCCCAGGTAAACAAAGTGGAACAAACAGTTAGTATATCAACAGTTTTCTTCATCTTCATCATCACCCACAGACTGTTCTCACTTTCTGTAAGGCACAGCTGGTGTCTGCTTGTGCTAATCTCCATCGTCCTATGCCAGCCTCATCCAGGAAAGGATGAGCCTCAAAGCCTCATCGGCACCCGCGATGCCGTGGCAGTTTCAAAATAATACCTACTATTGTAATACTAAAACAAAATGTATTTTGATCATCATTCCGGCCTAAAGGGTCGGTTCTCGTGAAATATGGAGATAAACTGTCACTCAATTAGTCTAATTTAGTCGCAAAACCTGTTTGGCTGCTCCATTTTTTGTCTCGGCATTCGCTCCGGAATCGATTTATGCCCTTAGGTGTATTTAAAGTATAAATCAGGTTTTAGTAAAGGTTTCGTGAGAGTTGTGCGTGCTTAGAGGGTCAAATAAGATTGAGAATAATTAGGGTTTAGTTCGCTGTTGGCAAGATTTTATAGAATGGGTTATATTTTTTTTTGTGTAGAAGTTATAGCAGCTTTGCTGTATTGCAGTTATACCGGTGTGGTTTGCGTCGTTGAAAGCCCTCAGGTCTGGTCTTTGCTCGAAAATGCTGGAAATCGCATTTCATGACTTTACACATCATCATCATCATCATCAGCCTATTAGTATTCCCACTGCTGGGACACAGGCCTCTTCTCTGTGAGAGGGGGTGGGCCATAATCCACCACGCGGGCCCAGTGCGGATTGGTGGATGTCACATGTCTTCGAATTTTGGTTCTAGGACATGCCGGTTTCCTCACGATGTTTTCCTTCACCGTTTTGAGAGCAGTGGCGATGAAATAAATTACACAAAGTAATGCGCCTGCCGGGATTCGAACCCACGACCTACAACTCGTAAGTCGGGGCCGATACCACTGGGCCACCACTGCTCTCAACATCATCATGACTTTACACCCCTAAGAAAAACTTCTGACGAGAGAGAGGGAGAGAAGTTTCTCTCCGCAAGGTGGTCAGTATAAGTTTTTTTGGTCTACCAAAGAAAGAATGAGCAATTGGACTTCCACCAAAACACTGCTTTTTAAAAACCCACAATCCAACAAAATAAAAGACACCAACAACGAGCTAAAGACTGCAACCTTATAAAAAGATATAAAAGATTACATCCGCGCTACCTGACCCTTTGTCCGGAAGTATGAAATATCGGTGAACAACTTCGCTTGAACTTCATTCCAGAAAATTTCGCGGATCTTCGACATTAATCTCGAATCATAATGTCACCTTTAAAGAGGTCTATCAGAAGGGTATCTTGACATATCCTCCCAACCAATTCCCTTTTCAAAAATGATGATAACTAGCGTCCAATATCCCAAGATCTATATTTGATCCGGCTTCCCTATCTAATAAAAACTTTCACTCCTCGCCTTTCGATCTAACTCATAAGTCAGGCCTTTCAAAGTGCAGTTCATATTGTCCCTAGTTCTCGGGTTATTGAACTCAGGGACAGCATTTTCGCACCTGTCTTGCCCCACAGTCGCTTAGTTATTTAGATTGGTAATTTAACTTGGCCAGTTTGTCATTTTACCCTTTCCAATGTGCATATCCTACAGTTTTGGTGTCGAATTGTATAAGCTTGAAAAATTTTTGGTCATATCAGTGGGAACATTATAGGCTTTTAATGAGTGTTTATGCATATCAATATTTTAATTAGGTAATTCAATTACTTAATTTCAAACAATAAAAACGCCACGACACTCGACAGGCGCCGAGTTTTTATTTATAAGGGGCAAAGATCAACTATGAAGTGTGGAATCACGACTATTACTCTACGAACAAGTAAATATCAAATTATGCCATAAAATATAATATTCCTCGATTTATATCATTCTAGTCTAGTTGACCATCTGAAGAATGAATTTATTCCTTTAAAGTCTTAGGTCGGGCATAAATAAAATAATTGTAATTGCATTCCTTATCTCATTTGATTAGTCACAGTGTTGCGTCATGCCTGCTGTGGCAACGCTTTAGGTGTTCTACACATGCGTTCGAACTAATCTATAATGCGTCGATATTAATTGAAGTTGTTTTCACTAGGAAGCCTTGTGACTTCGATCGTTTGAGGAAAACTTTACGTCTTATCGCGATATTTGTCATCCATTGCAAATAACACTAGGTCTATTAGAATTATCAGTAATTTGCTATTTCCATTTTATTATAAGTGCTTAAGTGTGGTGACTATAGAATAGTCCTTGAGAACTAAGTTTTCGCTAGAATTCAAAACCCTACCTTAGAATTTCTTGCCAAAATAAAATATTTTTCCTACGCCATTAAAATTGGTAACCATTTCAAAAAATATATTTCAGAACCAGCAATCCCCCAGTCAATACTTTAATTTTAAAATGCAGAAACTCCACCAAATTCGGGTCACTAGTTCGACAACAGCGTATTCACGAATATTTACCTTTCAAGCATAAAAATTTACACCATTAAAGTACGTTGATCTAGAAAAAGTTCAAACTTGCGCTTCGGGACTAGATAATTTAGAATATGATAGAAAATAGTAATTGAATTCGTCCTTAGTTCACGAGTGGCGTGCCCTAATTCCTAACTACTCATTATCACGCATCATAATTCTTGGAATCGATAGACGTGGTTATGGTTTGACTTTCCCTTTTTGAATGCGGATATTATGAATATCTTTGCATCTTCAAGGTCCATCGTCGGTCCGTTGTGCATAAACTAAGGTCCATTTGTAGTGCTGGCGAGTTCATTTCAAAGACATATTTGTGGATCACTTTTTGAAGGCCTGTTGTTTTTAAAATAGTAAGAATGCTGTCTAAGCGTTATTTATTTAGCTTTGTAGGATCGTATCAAACTGTTAATACATTGTTAGCCTTAGAATCTATAATTTTTCTCGTATCAGATTCTCCTACAAATGCAATCTTACCACTTTTTTCCGATACTAGTTTGTTATTTATATTTGTCCGATAAGTGGCCACGCCAGTCGTGTTGTCTACGGCCTTGCTGAGGTGTTCAAAGTGCAGTTGTACGGGCACTTGGGGCACTGGTAATGTACGTAAGAATGTGGCACAGTTGCCAACGAGGTCCTTTAGCCCTTAATTCTTCTTTTTCTATACAGTTGTCTTATCTGGACGTATGGTCTTCCAATTTTAAGAAAAGCCTATATGGGTTTTCCAGCTTCGAAAATACAGCTATCCTGGTAGTCTTATCTTCAGCACATGCAATAAGTTCCTTGGTTTTGTAACGGTAGCTTAGTAATATGAACTACATTTTTTAACCGACTTCAAAAAAAGGAGGAGGTTCTCAATTCGTCGGAATCTTTTTTTTTTTTTTTTATGTATGTTCCCCGATTTCTCGAAGACGCCTGGACGGATTTGGAATTTTTTTCTTTTGTTTGAAAGGGTATACTTTCCAATTGGTCCCATGATCACCAGGTCAGGATCTGATGATGGGATCCTAGGGAAATCGAGGGCAACCTTAAAATTTTATAGGCACATAGTACCATTTTCATATATTTTCTAAAGCTGTTCAAGTATTTGCATCTGATAATCATCATCTCAGGTGGATGACCTGATGATGGAAGGTACAACTCCTTAACAGTAAGGAGTAGGCATCGATTGATTTACTTTGTGTTCGCATATCTCCGGAACTACAAGTCCGATTTAAGTAATTCTTTTTTTGTTGTACTAGGTATCATTTAACTTAGAGAATACTGCAAGTTTCATCAAAATCGGTTTAGTAATTTTTGAGATATGGAATTTTATTAGCTTAATGTGTACATGAGTGATGTAAGTACTGGTGCGAAGGATTACAAAATTATAGTGCACATGTAAGAGAATAATGTTCTTGACAAGAATTCGGGTTGAATATTTAAACTAAAAAGAGTAAAATAAAAACTTTTTCAAAAAAAAATGTAACCGCCTTCAAAAACAACCACAAAAAAGTGTAAAATAATCTACAAAATAACTTTTTTTTCGGAAGTCGGTGGCTAAAAAGACAATGAAAAGAAAAAAACAAAGGCACCGACTTCCGAAAAAAAAGTTATTTTGTAGATTATTTTACACTTTTTTGTGGTTGTTTTTGAAGGCGGTTACATTTTTGTCACCTAAAATACTAAAACACATTGATACTTTGAAACCCGGCAGTAACTAAATAACAATAACTTTAACATTACAGCTAAACCAATTAGCATTGCCACTTTCATTCGTCTCACCTCTTTATTCTTCTAATACAGCGTGAATCCTTAGATAATACAAAAATAGTTGTACAATAATTAAGTAATCCCGGCCATTACATCCTGGTTTTGCTTTCCCTGTCATTTTCGCATTCACGGCGTAACCGACGCATCGCTTGTCGACCTACATTCCAGTACACCTACCATAAGCTGTTTGTGCATTGCGAAAACTTTGACTATCTACAGAATTTCTTGGTTACTTAGCACCTGTTTTGTTTGGTATAGTTTGGTTCAAACCAGTTTAGTTTTACGCTACGTGTGATAATCTATAATTAATTGCCCAGTGATCAATTTTCAACTCCCATACGTCTACTAAAACAGCTCTTGTTAATTACAGGTTAATTCCTCAATGTCCGTTTAGCTAAGCTTCAGGGATTACATTTGTGTTTCCAGTAATTAGGTCAGGACTTGAAGCATTAAGGCTCTTAACACGGTAATAATATCTAACAGTATTTGATCTTCATACAAACGGACGAAACGCGAGCTATACCACGTGACTCGATGTCGGGGCGCGCTCGGGGCGCTGACAGTCACGGCCGTACCGTAGTGATGAACGGACGGTGTGTTGTTTTTTTAACAAAATCAGTTCATGGACATAATTTAATATGACGAGTAGGAAATATTGTGCTGTTTTTGGGTGTATGAATTCGTCAATAACGTATCCAGTCATAAGTTTTTTTTTAAATACCTGTAAACTCTGAAAAGTACTGACTATAAAATAATTATACTTAAGTACTAGTAGCTGGCAGGTAGGTACATAATGTGTGACTTTTTAATGGATAAATATTTTCTATTATCTAACGAAAAAAAGGGTATTTGAATTAATAAATACAGTGGATATACTAAAGGAAAGTTACTGAAACGAATGAAATAGGTAAGTTATAGACAGTTCTGAATGAATCATGATACGGTAGGTACTTACGCTTGTGTTAAAATCCTTCCTATTCAATATACAAAGTATTTTATTTGTTTACTGATGTAAGAAAAGTATATTTACAATCACAAAACTAAATAGATACAGAAAGTAGGCAAATGTAATTAAAATGCTAGAGACGGGCGTCGGAACGAACAGCCCTAGCGCATGTTTACGTACCGCGCGGCTGTAGGTATTTATTTCTATCATGCGGCCGAGATCCACTACTGTAGATATTTATACTGTGCTCTTAACTAATTAAAGTTCTATTATCTCACGGAAACACGACATAGTTACGAGATGGACTGGTGGTCCTGTACAAACTAGGGCACAGGAAGATTTTTGCTTATCTAGATGATAGGTTGTTAAGTTGACATCTTAGTTGCTGTTAGGTTTTTTATTGTCTAATCATTTGCAGATTTAGGGTCAGTTCACATCGAGACGCGACGCTGCGTGCACATTTCAATAGAGCGACTCAATTCTGTAGAGACTAGAGACCCAGAAATTCTGTAGTCCGAAATTCTCAATCTCAATCCAAAATGTTGATTCTGTTTCTTTGACGGCATCTTCTGTTTGGACATCTTTAAAACTTGGATAGGCAAATTAGGTCGTTGATTGGTTGAAAATTGCAACATTTATTCTGTTGTGTTTATTTCCAGCGTAAGATGTCGCATCAAACCCCGTATTAACAAATGCTTTAAATCTATTTACTTGTACTTATTTGTGTATTTTTTTAGTTTAATGAAAGTGAGCGAAGTAGATACCTACGACTCTCCGAATTGATCGAATCGAATCTAACCATTTGTAAATACGGGGTTGAAAGATATCTTGCGCTGAATCCCCATAAGTAGCCTGGTTTCACCATACTTGTGCTTATAGGCTTCCTTCCTTATCCTTGATCTATACGGTTGGCAAGGTACTTGATCTATAGTCTATGGGATATAGCAAGGATTTTGATTCCTAAATAATATCTAAGTGTTTTAAAACTGAAAATTTCATTACCTAGCCGTAACACACGATGTTTCAGTACGTCAGTCGTTTAACGATGATTGAAACTGACTTGTTAATGCGTCTGGTTGGGTATTTAGCTGCGTGATCGATGCGATTTTAAAGTGACCGCATATGGCCGCTTTTGGCAACTGCCGGCTGTACAGCTGTTTCTAAATCATCTCTGACTGCCGATGGCGTCTGTCATGTAAACATAATATAGTATTCGAGATTATAGAAGTTAGTAGAGTTTTCAGAAGTTCCATGTTTTGTACAATAGGCACCTGACCACCAGACAGCAATCAGGTCAACTGCAGGTTGAACTGATTGCTGTCTAGGTGGCTTGAATTTGAGTAAATTGGGATAAGGCTGAACAAAATTAACCAACTTTGAAGAAAATACTGCGTAGAATAGAATATAAATAATGCATTTGATTTTAATGCAGATGAGAGGCAACTTAGACTATGGGATGTGCTATGGGGAGTATTCATTTTGTATTATCTGTGGTGGTTTCAATTTAGCAACTTGGTCAAACACATAATAATAATATAATTATGTATTACTGTTAATAAATAAATATTAAAGTCAGTGAAAGTAAATCAAATGCGTGAAATGGATAGCAGTTGATGTAATAACATTTTTGTTTTCTCAATAATGGAATTCCTATTGTAAACGTAACTTTTATTGTAAGGTTGCAACCAGTGCGACCACCATGGGAAATTAAACTACAAGCAAGATAATCTCCCATAACTTTTTATTCCTTTTCAAAATAAAGAAGTTACAACTTACTATCTGCTCTGGCTAATTTAATCAGGGTCTCAAAATGTGATTCACACACATCTGTGAATGTAAAAAAGGCAATTGATGCTGACTCTGACACACGGACCATAGCGTAGACGTCATTCTTTTTTATTTGTTTCTTTTTTTTCACATCACATTATGAATCAGTGCCAGGCGTAGTAAAACTATTTGCTAACACAACTTTTTCGTAATCATTAACGATAAATTGATTTCATTTGTATGATGGTCTTTATCTTGATCAAGTGTGTTGGTATCAGGTGTATTTCCTTTTTGTTCTCTATAGTGTGAAATAGTAAAACCTTTGTAGGGTTTAATTATCGGTATTGATTCACACCAGAGTAGCCTCGAACTAATAAGCACTAAGTAAACTGTTCCCGTTTCGTTAATGATATACTTTGGGCTTTTCTGCTTCGAGTATTATGTCTAACAAAAGCTACAAGAGGTTAGTTTGTACTTTCGAAATACTCTGTGAGAATTTAAAAGATCATGATTTTGAAATTCATATCCCGTGACTTTTGCAATAAGTAGTCTCACTCGCTCACAGCAATTTACAAGTGTGTGATTGAGTGACATCATACATAACTGACAGGCTAATATTACTTTCAGATGACTGTCGACTTGTAATTTGATTGCAAGTAATTAATATTTTAGAAATGGGGGAATTAAAGACCACATTTTTTTTAATATTTTGAGCATATTAGGAACTGCCGATTTGTCTGCTCAGTCATTTATTCAAATTAGGCTGATTTATCGGCACTTTTTGAAGGTCAATTTTTACCTAAGACAGTCCCCCTAAGCGCGCCCCCTTCGGCACTTCCTAGTGTTTTGGCTGGGAAGAAGTGGCCGAACAAACTCCCCAAATCAAATCAAAACATTTTATTTGTGTAACATAAGTAGTAATCAATAACCCAGCAACAGATCTGTCTGTACGGTTAGAAGAAAGAGAAGACATGTTGTGCCTGCACGAAATTAATTGGAACTGATGATGCTGATTTAGCAAATTGTGTCACAAAAACATGGAAACGCGTCACTTGTAAATAAAGTCACATGTGGGTATCGACGCCGGCGCCGGCTGATTCATGTCTGTTAAAAAAAATGTTCTAGAATGTTATTATTGCGTGCACCTACACCGAACTTTTAAGGCTTAGGCGCAAAACGTCTCTTTCGCAAAATGCCACCTGGTCGTAAAACGTCTCTTTCGCAGAATGTCTCTTTCGTAAAATGTCTCTTTCGCAGAATGTCTCTTTCGCAGAATGTCTCTTTCGCAAAATGTCGCACCTGGGACTTAGGAATAAAATTTTGATTTTCAAAACAAAAATCATTTATTTAAATTATCTAAGTGCAATTATGGTTTTTAACTGTATCAAAATATATTTTTTTTATTTGGCTTACATTCTTAAGTAAATTTAAGTACCAACATTTTTAGATAATTTAAATAAATGATTTTGTTTTGAAAATCAAAATTTTATTCCTAAGTCCCAGGTGCGACATTTTGCGAAAGAGACATTCTGCGAAAGAGACATTCTGCGAAAGAGACATTTTACGAAAGAGACATTCTGCGAAAGAGACGTTTTACGACCAGGTGGCATTTTGCGAAAGAGACGTTTTGCGCCTAAGCCACTTTTAATAATCACAAGATTTTCCTCTAGTCCATTTATCCTTGAAGCAAGATATTTATTTAATAATGATCTCCGACTAAGACTTCTGGGAAGGAGACTAGATAAATGCACATTATTTTAGTTCAGATTAAATATTTTTACATCTGAAGTAAAATATTCCAGTCTTTGATAATATGTCCTTGACCATAGACATACTGTTTCATTCATGGCAAACTGACCCAGCTTATTCTGGCGTTTTGCAACGAAGAATTTAGAATTCTGCACCGTAGCCATAGATTTCTAGTGTTTCGGGAGTGATGTATTGAGCATGCGTAAGCGCAGGTGAAATTAAACTGTTTTAGAATTAGATCCAGCTTGTATTCCTAGGTTAATAATCCCGCATGTAGAATTTTAGCGCACTGTTCTTTTATTCAATGTTTTGTTTTTCGTTTTCTCTTGCAAGATTCTAAGTGTGTGTATTTTTTAATGTGTTTTTTTCTCGCGGAACATGTTTCTTTTAATGAGCCTTTTTTTGTCCCACTGCTGGGCAACGGCCTCCCCATATCCTTCCTAGTGCTCTTATTTGCTACAGTAAATAAATGTCGAAGTAGTTTAAAGTTCTAAACTGTCCAAGAAATTAGAGAATAAATTTTATCCTACTAGTTCAACGGATCATGTTTCTACCGCCAGTGAAGTCATAGTTCATCGTAGATTCGAACTCATAACCTTTACCTTTATTAGCCTTTGAAAACTGAAGTTTATAGTTGACTTAGTAAATTGTTGTTCAAGTAACTACGAAAAAAAAAAACATGAAGCGTGTTATTAGATTTGTTATTGTGTATTATCGATATTAGATTTAAAAATGTGGAAAATCTCATTTGATTCGGTTCTGACGACGGCCACGACCTGTGAAGCTGCCTTTTCTCACTACGAAAATAGTTTTCTTCTGAACCGAAGTTACTAAAATCTTGTGCTAACAAAACAAATAAACTCTTGAAAATTCCCAGACATTTTGGCTTAGCCAGACCTAATGCTTCTTCAACATAAGCATATCCGGCTTGCTTCATTTTGTGAGGCTTCTAAAAGACTTAACACGTATTAATTACGTAGTAGTAAGAAAGCTGATCTAAGTTCTTTAGACTTTACATCGATTTTCCAGTTGGACTGGCAACTCTTTTTTGCGAAACGTTCACATATAATGTATTGGAGTGATGTGTATACGGTACGCATTCTTGCGCTGCAGTGCGGCCAGATGCGGCACGGCTATGCGCAGCTCTATAGAGATTTCTGTATGGTGGTTATTGGAAGGCTTTGAAGTAAGTCCCGACAAATAATCCCAATTTTCCAACTGGCCGTGGATGGCTTTTTCCGAAACTATGAGGAATGTCGAAAAATATTTGAACAAGTCTCGATTACTAAGACACTAATGCATCCGGCATATGACATACATTCAAATACTAAAATGAAATGATTCAATAGTTTTTGCAGTTAGCCACCCAGCAGCACCTAATCACAGACATACATATTTCTGTGCAATTATGGGCTTAGCGTTTTTATCCAACCAGTTACGTCATATTGCAAACTCCGTACGACATAAATACTTAGTTCCGGGAAACGCTAAGTTTGAATAGAATACTGTACTTCATTTATATTGCATAATGCTAGGTGCTCGTACGATCTCCTTTCTCCCACAATTTAATACCGTGAAGGTGAATTCAATCGATAATGGATAAAACAATTATAATAAAAACGGAAAATCGCAATTCATTCGTAGCGTGCGTGAATTTAGACTTTTTATTGTAAGTAAGTAATCTAGATTTTGACGGTAACTTGACTGAACGACGCCTTACTTTTGGACTTTGGTGTTATTGCAAAAAAAGTAAACCGTTGCCTATTTTTATAACTCTTTGAACTTCATAAACTGTTGAGTCTGTCGAGCTGTATTTTTTGTTGGTTTGAGTCTAGAATAAAAACCTAAATATTTGATCATGTCTGACTGCGCAGCAGGTATCTTGTTATACTGTTTAGAGCTAGGCGTCAGTTTAAATATTTCAATCCTGGCCTCTGCAAGGAATTCTTTTGATCTTTTTCTATCATCTTTCTAATAATCTAATGGCTAGGTTGTATTGTATTACAAGAATTGCCGTCAAACTGATTTGTTGACCCTTTTTGTGCCAGATGGTCATTTTTAGCACAAGCCGAATTCTAATGCTTTCCTTACGGGTACGTTAAGTAACACATGGTTGAAGTAGCTAACGCCTACACCACGACTAAGTACATGCAAACTTCATCAGTAAAACTAATAATGTTGCCAGTTCTGTCCCATTTCAAGACTTGCCCCTATTTGCTACTTTGTTAATAAATATTTCTGGTAAATTCCACAATAATAGTGTCACTTGTTCATTGTGTACGTTTATATTAAACGCAGATTGGCGTGACGTATGCTATGACCCACCTGTTAACTAAATACCGTTATTATATTTGTACTTATTTACCTTACATTTTAAACGTACATGTATAGCTATTGGCAAACATATTTATTTATTTTGTAATGCCAGGCTTCCGTTGCTGTTCCGAGCGTAAATGGGTCACTGTTTCTGTTGTGGTTAGTGTAAGAGGTGACTAAATTGTGTCAGATGTATGTGGAAGCGATGTCCATGGACCACCTGGAGAGATAGTTATACTAGCGTGAGTTTTGGGAAAATAAAGGTCGTACTTTTCTTCGTGAGTCTTCAATCGATAAGCCCAATAATCTTATTGATCCATTATTCACAAAGTTGTTTGAACATAATTTAGTTGCCAACTTTTTCAAAAGTAGTCGATAAGGAGGAATTTCTCATTTTACAAATCAATGAAGTAAACTTGAATCTACGAAGTAAAATTATCAACTTCACACATAAATATTCTGCGAAAACCAAGAAAAACTATCCCAGAAAAGTGAGACATGAGGAAAAGATTATTCAAATCTTCACAATGTTTATATGCAACTGTCTATTAACGAAACTATTCTCCTAATTCCAGAGCGATTCGGTGAGCTATTTCTTCGATGAGCTTGAACGCATCGCGAGACCTGACTACATCCCCTCCCACCAGGACATCCTGCACTGTCGGAAGGCCACCAAGGGCATCACGGAGTGTACCATCAACATCAACAATGTGCCATTTGTGTTTGTGGATGTTGGTGGGCAGCGGACGCAGCGGCAGAAGTGGACGCAGTGCTTCGACTCTGTCACGTCCATACTATTCCTCGTCTCCTCTTCAGAGTTCGACCAGGTCTTGTCGGAAGACAGGTACGTTGGAAATAATGATTTATTTGCTATGCGAAAGACAATTACTTTTGGGCCTTATTTAGGGGTCTTAAAGTTTTTGTTCCCTACAACTTTTATCCATGTCAAGTTTTCGTCGTTATAGTCTGGAATGCAGGCCCCAGGCCCTGGGTAGAGCGAAAGGGACTGTCGGACTCGTGCGAACGTAAATCCACGGTATACCTTCAATTGCCCGACACGTTCCAGGGTCATGGTTATCTTTTTATACCGTCAGGGGTCAGTAATAAATTAGTTAATACGTAACGTTATGTCTAACGAATGGATTACGCTACTGATTATCTTTTAAAATTGACGATCGTAATCATTACATCAGATCAGAAGTAATTACTGCATTTAACATACACCTCTTCATTACCCGCCTTCCGCATTCAATCTATCCTACATTACATATTCCAATATGCATATTCATGCATTAAGTAATCAAGTAATAAAACACGAAAGGTAATTAGTCTTACTGCAGTGTCGTCATGAAGAATTTAATATTCAAATTGCAGTACAAGTCCCGCCCACGCCGCCATATCATAAAACAGTCATACGCCAAATTACATAAACATATACTCGAAAATAATAAACGTGTACGAAAACTGAGGGGGTGTAAGCATAACAAAAAGCTATTTTCTACAAATGAAAAAGTTGTGTTATTTACGTCATTCGTGCAGACTGAATGAAGTTTTCCTGAAGCCAATGTTTTCTTTCGAAAACTTTACACCTGACTATTAGGCGGTAAACAAATTCTAAGGAATATTTTAATCTTATCTATGACATAATACTTCGTAATTTTCTTGCATAGCAAGCAAACGTTGTCTATCTACAAGTAAATAAATATAGTATTACGTCAGTATTGCCAGTTTATGAGTCATACGTCATGATGGAATCAGCGGGTGTTCGTAGTGACGAGAAAATCACATTTAATGACAACACTCATGGGGCACGTAGGTAGGTATTATTGAAATATTTAGTCATTAAAGGAAGAATTCTTTGTTCTATGAATGAATAATAGTAACTGGCCAAATAAAAAAAAAGCAAAAAAAAATAAGTAAAACATTTTTTGCCTGGATTTAAACATCGAACATAATTCCATCAGCCTATATTCATCCTTCCTATTGCTGAGACTATGAGGGTCAAACAGATCCAGTCTAGACAACAAGTGCTTGACGCTGATTTAAATTTTCAACTGGAATTGGCATACTCTTTATAAAACAGAGTGGACTACAACTGCGGGTCGATATGATGATGTTTGTTAAGAAGCATTACCAACAGATCACAAAAACTGTCACCCAACTGCAATAACCATATATGACCAGTTCACAAGAACAAAGTCATATTTGTCATTACATTTACATAACTAAGTAGGCATGTTTACTCGCGTATTTTCCCACAAAAGATAAGAGCTAATCGTCATTAAGTGCTAACTTTCGTGTTAATATAACGTGCCTTTTATGGCACGGTTCAAAGTAATGTGAAGGAAGGCAATGACAGGTTATTATACCGTGATTAACGCTGTTGCGATTTTTTTTGATCGGTGTGTAATTGACGGAGAAGACGCTTGATTTTCTCCTATATACGTGCCTTTGATGATGACTGAGACATTATTATGTAATACCTCTGTTTTCAATCTATCATTATATTGGATTAGCCAACAGGCCAACAGTAGCAATATTTCTAAAGTACACGTCAATAACTTAAAAAACCGGCCAAGTGCGTGTCGGGCCACGCACAGTGTAGGGTTCCGTAGTTGCCCATCAAAATACTTATGTGAACTAACTAAACTGATTCGCTGAATTTAATTTTAAAAAGAAGAATTTTCAAAATCGGTCCTGGAGTCTTAGAGAAAACGGGGAAAATACATAAATAAAAAGATTACGACGAATTTAGAACCTCCTCCTGTTTTGAAGTTAGTTAAAAATAGTTGACGATAAAAACCTACATATCCCCAAAAAACGTACCGTAAAAAAGCCGACCCCAACGTAGTTGGGAAAAGGCTGGGCAGATGATGACTATCATTGTGATGTTATGTACAATGTTAATTCCCGCGTTGCTATTATAATTTTAAAAACAGAAAGAGTTCTTTATTTGTTATAATTTAAAACAAACATAATATTTTGTGGAAAGATGTCCTGAAATATGCCTTGTTGGTCAAAAATATCATAATATACAGCGTGCCTAAGACAGTGAAAGTCGCGTATGGTAGTCGAATAAGATATTCGTTACTTAGTTACGGTATTTAACCTCATGTCTTCGAAAACAAGACATTTATAATTCGTTGTTGACCCGAATTTGGTTGCGTGTTCACTACAACCTACTTCGGTGTATCAAAAATGGCACATCGGAATAAATTTGCGTTTATTGATTAAATTTGATGCCGTTTTTAAGTTTGTAGGACCAATGAAAAACTTTTGATGGGACGGGACTCGAGGTGGGGAAGTTTTCTTTTGCGAACGATGTCTGCTTGTAAGATTCAAGGCTGCTTTTCCACCAGAGATGCGCTATGCTACGTTGCTACGGATGCGTTTGATATCCACCAATCATATTCATTAGTTTAAATAGCACAGCACTGGTGGAAACCGATTCAACTAAGATGTGTTTTTTTATATGAAAAGATAGATGCTATGGCTGCGTGCTGTGGCTGTGTGCTATGGCTGCGTGCTATGGATTCGTGCTATGGGTCGTTTTCCCTACAATCGATATATCGCATAGCTCGAGCTGCGCATCTTCGTAGCGCAGCTACCTTGTGACAGCACATCTTCGTAGTGCAGCTATCTTGTGACAGCGCATCTTCATAGCGCAACTACCTTGTGACAGCACATCTTCGTAGCGCAGCTACGCATCTTCATAGCGCAGCTATCTTGTGACAGCGCATCTTCATAGCGCAGCTAACTTGTGACAGCACATCTTCGTAGCGCAGCTACGCATCTTCATAGCAAATCTTACTCGCACAGCTACATAGCGTAGCATCGGTGGAAATGGTCACACAGTTTCGTAGCTCAGCTTTTACATCCTCGTAGTACAGCTACATAGCGCATCTCTGGTGGAAGAGCAGCCTAAAAGGGCGGAACAAAGAATTATATAAAGAGTCCGTGTTTTATCATTCGTCAATTAATCTTCAGCAAGCTTCAGAAGATAGAAATGTTAAAGCTTTCGGCGTTTTTCCAGTAGTTGCAGTGATTTTGGGAGAATTGTGAGGTAGACGTCACAAAAACAAGTTAGTGTTCAGAATCTCAATAAGTTTAAGAAACATGGCAAAATTGACTCCAGATTAGACGATTCACGTTTATAATATAGTAGGTTAAAGATACTTATCGATATATAATTACTCACTGAAAGGAAGATAAATATAGATCATTTCATGAAATGAAAGATGGTGATGGAAAATGGTAAATTGAGATTAATTTATTCACATCGTCTTTCTTTTCTGCGTTCTTTCCCACGTACATCTGTTCACACATTTCCTTCATCAATTTATGAAAACATCTCAGTATGAATTACTGACGTTAAACGAGTACTAACGATACATTAATTTTATTTTTGGTCACCTCGCATTTTCAAACATTCAACCCGTGAAATATTTGATGCCAATAAAATGTATAATTATTCATATACATACATACATATACCTATTTAATACTCATGTATTTGTATGGAGTTAAAAGATGTGCGTGCTTTAGCGGTTTTACGTGCGTGCGTGTTTATCTGTACAAAATTCTACATACATATATGAATGCGTAGTGGTTACATATAATATATGTAAAATATTTATTAATCAGAAAATTGGATGTTTTTCCAATATGACCAATTGTGCATGCCACCCGTTGACTTTGATAAGGAAATTATCTGATAATGTTAGGACAACAAACTGGGATCACGTTTTATCATTTTATGATTTGGGAAATCTTCACGGATTGCCTGCAAATAGGACGGGCGGTTTTATTTGGTAAGAAACCGACATAATCCTCATTATTTCGGTTTCTTACCAAATAAAACCCTTTTCACAAGGCCCAAGTAATTTTTCACCCATATCATATCTACTCTTAAATTATAAAAAGCTTTGTATTTAAATTTTTAATAAACACAAAACCTATTAGATAATTTTACCTGTATTTAGCTAATAGCTATTTTATCATGGAGAAACAAAGTCTGTTAAAATAAAAATAATTATGATGATGGGTAACATTCATTGTAGCAAAACAAGAATAGAGTTTCCCCTCGCGAATAACGAACAATGCTAAACTAATTCATAGACAGCCATAACTACGAAAGTAATCTAACAAAAAGTTTAAATTAGAATTCTATTTTCAATTCAAAAGGTACCCGAGGGATCACAAACTCAATTTCAACATTTCTGACACGAGAGAAACCGCGGTACAGGCTAGTTTAGTTAATAAACTTTTTATTGCGGCCCTAAAATATTTGCTTTACATATCTTTGGTTCGCCCAGATGTGTTTCTTTGATGTTGTCGGGTAGATTTTTGCGTTACTGTGTAAACGTGGTTTGGGATGGGAATGGGATGCGTGTACGGGAAATAGGTTGATCTTGCTGGTTTGAGAATTTACCGTGGGTGAAATTAGTAATTTAACTTATTTTTGTTGAAATAATTTTAGCACTGAAGTGTTGATTACGTCATCAACAAGGTTGCAAAATATGCGAAAAATTATAACGGTGGTAGCCCAGTGGTAACGGAGTCTATCCATATCTTACGAGTTGCAGGGTTCGAGTCTAGCCAGGCACAAAACTTGTTGTAATTAATTTCATTACCACTGCTCTCAAAACGGTAAAGGAGAACATCGCAATGATACTGGCATATCCTGGAATTAAAAATTCGAAGTCGTGATACTTATCCCGCGTAATGGATTACAGTCCTCTCCGTCTTACAGAGACGAGGCCTGCGTCCCAGCAGTGGGAACATAGGCTGACTATGCTATGTGAGGTGGATACCACATACAGCTGTCACAAATTTCCGATAACCATTCCATATTATGTTATATGCGAGCAACATCCGCCTGTCGAGATCAAGGCCGTGATTATGCACTTGTCATTGAGAGCATGTAATTATGTGCATTATTAGTTATGTCGTAACGTCCATTACATATTTATCAAATGGTCACGGATGCGTGGAGATCTAAGATTTAATGGTGGTATTATATAATCAGTTTATAATGTTTCCAGTACTGGGAGATAGGGCTTCCTCTCTGAGATCTACTATACTGGTCCTGGGTACATTGGTAGATGGTATGTCGCGGATAATTGCATGATTTTACTATGTTAAAAAAAAAGTACTGGGAGGTAGGGCCGCTTCTCTGAGATCTACCATACGAAGGGTTGCAAACTCTGGAAAGCGGGACAAGACGCGTGAAAACTCCGGATTTTAGAGTCCTAAACCTGCATATGAGTCGAAGTGCGCACCGTAGCGGTGACGGTGAAGTGTGCGTGTGTCGTGGGAGGTCCCCCCCAGACGCTCCACGGATGCCCTCTGAACTAGGACAAATCCGGGGAAACCCGGACGGATGGCAACCCTAACCATACGGTTACTGTGGGGGGTTTGTAGATGGCATATCGTGTTCAGAGGTGGCGGGACTGTCTTTGGGGGGCTAAGGGGATCCCACGGTGAAAGAACAGGGTAGTTTTAATCAGTTTGACAGTCCTTTCCGCTCTAGGGCTTGGAGGATACATTTGATAACTTTAACATCCCAAAAAAATTATATGTCATGTCTATGCTGTGATCGAATATTTATTTTTCAAACAATGTAACATTAATATTGTGACATCGAATTTAATTTATTTTTACACCCTGTATCATTTATTCAACATAATTATTAGAACACTTTCAACACAATTAAAAATTAAAAAATTAAAATTATTAAAAATTAAAAAATAAACACACATTGGGTTGTGTTGTCATGTTGACGAATATAATATGACTAATAGTTAATAAAAACTGCATAAAATCATATCAGTGATTGTATTCGTCATTAGCAGGAAAATGAAAAATAACTGGTTATTTAATTTTATGCTCGTGAATAATTTTGCGATGTAAGCGGAAAAATGACCCAAAATACAATTGGCTAATTTTATCCTCCTCTGATTCCAGGAAAACGAACCGCCTAGAAGAGGCGCTAAATATCTTCGACACGATCGTGAACAACATTAACTTCAAGGGTATCTCCATCATCTTGTTCCTGAACAAGTCGGATCTCCTCGCAAGGAAAGTGGCTAGCAAAGAGACCGACATTCGCTGGTTCTACCCGCAGTTTGTTGGCGACCCTCATGACCTCAGAGACGTGCAAATGTTCCTGCTCAAAACCTTCGCCAACGTCCGCAGGGAACCCAAAACCACGCTGTACCACCACTTCACCACCGCGATAGACACCCACAACATCGAAGTGGTGTTCAACTCCGTCAAAGACACAATCCTCAATCGTAACCTTGAATCACTCATGCTGCAGTGACCAACCAAACATTTGCACTACGGAATTGTTAAATTGTGATAAGCTGGCAATATTCTCATTTCGTGATTCAACCTCGCGATTTTTCCATTATTGTGTTTCTATAACTTGCTAATCAGCATAATAGTGTAAAGCACATTAGAAAAGACAAATAATGTGATCTGTTGATTATGGCCTAATGGTCGGGAGAGTGGTTCTTGTATAAATGTAATATGACATGTATTTATTTACCAAATGTATGAAATTTGGTAAACCTGTGTACCTTAGTCTAATGTATTGTAATTATAAAATTTGTATATCAGTATATTTATGACCAAAAATGTAGATTTTGCACGTGATGAATATTATTATGATCACTGGGATATTAACACGCGTTGTTTCGTAAGATCGAACACGCTGTAGTGATGTAATGAAACACGCATACACGTAAGTGCGCAATATTGTAAACGTAGCGAATTAGACGACGTACGGTATGCCAGGGGGATTTTATAAACTTATTATGTCGTTTTCTATAACGTTTTCTCAATGATTGTAGATTTCTTTTGATATTGATTACACTCTTATTCGCTTGCAATGATATTATAGCGATGGACTGACAACTTTGCTGGAGGGAAATGAAAACAAAAATGCCATGTAACCTTTATTTATTTTAGATCTAGTAAGTACTCGATTTTCTAAAACTTTCACGTGTAGTTTTTATCAGCTTGAAGCCACATGTATATTAAATTAGAATAATTGGTATGTATTTAACTATAACGTTAACTCCAGTACAGTTGTCAGTTTCGTTGATATCGCAAGCACTTGGTTCTCAAGTTAGCAGTGCCAAGTCGTAGCGCTAGTGGTAGTGCCGACTAACGCTATATCATATAGATGTAGTTACAATGAGATTGCTCTTATAGGGTGCCACGAAGCAAAGGAACACCTTTGCGTTGGGAAGACTTTATATAGATCCCTCCCGGGAGTAAAAATGTAAATAAATAACCATTGTTAGAAAAAATCGTTTATAATCTGTGATTAAAAGTGTAAAAAGTATTAGGCTGTAAACAGCAACGAAATGTAAGTGTCTCTTGCTACAAAAAAATCTGCTTTTTAACGTTTGACACGGTTGACAAATGACGCTCAAATTTTTTAATTCATTGCGCTGATGTTGGTATCTTTTGAGTCGGGTGTTCTAATCTTACAAGTATTCCGTCCCTTGGCACAATTTAATGCAAAGACGTGTAATCTCACTATAGCTTCTACCACGTATTTTTAATTATAAATTTTGTACAATATACAACTTATATTTTTAAAGGCGGGCACAAAGGTGTACAACCTTTTTGATAATTTTAATGTGAACTTTATCTGCACTTGCTTTTGTACGTGAGAAAGAATGATCTGATTTTAATTATTATGTTAAGTACAACGCATAATTTTCGATCATAATAATTATACTCATTTAGTTGTAAGTCTCATAAGCTTTAGAATATTTATTTCGAGATCGTCGACAACTATAGTTTATTTACGTGAGAGTTTTTAGATAGAAGTTATCTATTTATTATGTGTACATTTTTATGAATGGTTTACTGAGGCTAAATGTGTAAATACCTCTTAACTTTACTCTGTATATCGTTTCTTAGTATTTTAGTTTTTTAATATTTTTTTGGTTAATGTAATGGTCTGATCGGTTAGAAATGAATTACGGATTCTATTTCCAATATCAGTGATAAATTTGCATTTAGTAGTGCCATTGTGTGGTGCAAACAGTGTTACCACTGGTTAAAAAGAACATGCCTAACAATATACTGTCAACACTGCCGCGTAAAATTGATTTAAATAAAAAAAAAATTAAGGTATTCTGACAGTTGGCTGCGGTGCAAATTCCCATCAAATAGTTTTCTGTTATGATTATGTTTATCAAATATTGATTTTAATAAAGATAATTGTCTGTGTGCAGAGTTGCCAACTTTCAAAATATATCATTTTTAATTATATCGGCTCAGAAATAATTATGAATAATATTGCAATACATTTCGACATAATACAGTGCTATTTTACTAGAATCCATAGCTATTGCCGTAATAAGACAGTTTGAGTATTTAGACTGGTAAAGGTTCAACTTATATTAGCACGGAATGGAATTGAAGCGACTTTTTGTAACTAAATTTTACAAAGCATAAAGGACTTTATATCGATTGTGTAATGTCTACTCTAGATTAGTGATCAACGGAAAAAGTAAATCTCCGGAAATCGTCGTTTCTAATCTGTACCTTACGCAATGAGCATAAAGTTCATTATCTTGTGTAAGCTTTCTTTACAAAAAATAACTTTGAGCCCATTCCGTGATAATGTAAATTGAGCCTTATTATCTCAATTAATTTTTATTGATGCCAAAGGTTGACTAACATCTTGACGCGATGATAAATTGATAATATCTGTGTATACAAATTGTTAGGTGCTCAGTATCGATATTTCAAATAATGATAAAAACCTGGCTTCTTTGACTAATATTCGAAGAAAAAATTGGTTGATGTTTACATCACTGCAATTTGAACCGTTTGCGTTACTGCGAAAGTCCCATTTTGGGTCTGAAATTTTGTAATGTTAACAATTCTAGTTTTCCGAAATATTAGTCCGAGAGGTCAGGGTTTTTAAGATTAAACCCTAAAATTCTAATGACTGTTATAACAATGTACAGGCAGGTGTGCTTATTGAGTATCAAACACGTGTAAGTCACAATAAAATCAGTTGTCTGTACACTTGCGTGCAAAAAGATGGATACAGTTTCCAAAATTTAAAAACTGATTTCTCCAAAAATAAATGTGAAAATTAATCAAGTATAATTATCAGCACAACATTTGTAATTAAAAATTAGTCTAATTTCAATCAGAATTTGAAGAGAAAATCGCTTTTGAATGACTGATTTGTGACGCTAACGTATACATATTTTTGCACGCGACTACGTGTTTGAAATAATTCACAAAGATGATGTTTAAGAAGTCAGCAAATGTATTACTGAGGTGATTGTGGGTCTCAAATTGGTAGCGTCTAAGTCGAGATGTGATTTTTACAATGCTGATATAGATACTGTTGTGTGGAACATTTTGTTTTACTACGTTAAAAAGAAAATTGCTTGCGCATTAAGTCACAGAGCAAAAAATTAATCACTTAAGATAGAAATAATATCACAAGGCGGGGAGCTCGCCGTCTGACCAGCACCAGCTCTGATTCGACGGTGCGTCGTGTTCTACGCTCGTCGTCATAGGGCCAAACGTCTGCCGCCTCCTTTTTGGGACTGCCCTAAGGCCCCTTTTTTCAGTTGCCCTGTCCAAGCCAACTGAAAGAAGATGAGGATTTTTAGTCAGTCAAGTCTGAAAGTTCATTTCGTTCCACCCGGAACACCCCAGGATGAAATTACATATTTGATTTTTCACCCCGCAAACATCCTAACTCTTGCCTTATTTTGCCGTGAGATACTTATACGACGAGAATTTTGTCGCATTGCGCATTACCCATCTTATTTATTATCCAATTTGATTCAGAATAATCAGCTCAATTTTTATATAGCTTGACTAGTCACTTGTAATAAATTCTTGCCGATTTTAATCATATAAGCTCAATTTTGAATAGTGAAGTCTTTGGATCATTAAATACTGTTTTCAATTTTATATGACAGCTCAAAATCTCTAATAATCGCCGCTGGCACGTTTTGTATTAAGTTGGATCTGAAATTTTTGAGAGTATTAAAAAATCGTGATATCTTTATGATCTGAATTTCTTTTAAAAGATTATTTATCAAAATTACTTGTGTAAATTCTAGTAAATATTAGAAAATAAAACAACAATGTTCCACGCAACGAGTTGTAAGCTAGAGGGTGCCAATCATTTTGCTCTAAATATCCGCGAATGTAAGTTGCAACATTAGGCCTATGAAATATTTCGGTAGATATCGGCCCAGAGCACATGGCTGCTATGTTAGTTGTATTTTATGAATTTTAAAAAACATATGTTAGGAGTCGATTTACACTCATGTTAATGTATGCTAGAGTGTTGACAATATCTTTTGGAATTCCTCTATATTTTGTATACAGCCCAATATTTATTGTACAGTGTAATAAAACACCATGCATGTATATTTATGTGCTTTTATTTTTAAAAAATAGTAAGAATTATTGTCAAACCTAGGTAAGGTTCTCGAATGGAGACCACGCACCGGCAAGCGCAGCGTAGGACGTCCACCCACTAGGTGGGCAGACGATTTTATGAAGGCCACAGGACGCTGGATGCAGGCCGCTTACAACCGGTCCTACTGGAAGTCCAAAGGGGAGGCCTATGTTCAGCAGTGGACGTCTTACGGCTGATAATATTATGATGATGATGATTGTAAAACCTTGCAATGGGATTCAATAAGTAACGACAGAAAGGTCGGAAACTTACGGCTACGAGGGTATAACATAAAAATAGAGTCACGACTGTAATAATTCCATTGATTCCAAACATAGAACACTCACAGTGTTCAAGTGGAATTGTGGAGCTCGTCTGCAGGATATGTCCTACCTCCTTTCTTGTCCATCGTGCCCAACTACTTACACCGTCCAAGATGTGGACGAAGTAAACCACGGAGTTCGTGTGTGTTTCCTCTCTCACAGATAGGTCCCAACTGTGGGAACATTTGGGTGATTCCCGATAGCTACCCCCAATTATTTGTCCACCAGTTGTGGACAGGTTTATAGAAAATTTGCACTTGGCCACCAATCCTGGAGTTTTAAATATTACCGATAGCCACCATTGGTGGTCATCAAGACGATTTGAAACAAAAGTATTCTCTGTGTCCACCGTGGTCAGTGATTCATTTTATAAGGAAACTTCGCTGTCCACCACTAGAATGGACCCTGGCAAGCATGATTGCTGAACATGAGGTCTTAAGTTCGATTCTATGGTCGGGAAGCATGACATTATTAGTTTCACACTAGCTGCCACTGACTTGTGCCCGGCTCTCTATAAAACAATTTGCGAAATGTTACAATCGAAATGCTAAGAAAAAGTTACTTCGCTGTCCACCAATAGAATGGACCCTGGCAAGCACGATTGCTGAGCATCGATTCTCAGGTCGGGAAACATGTAGGTAATAATGAGTTACTCACTAGCTGCCACTGATTTGCGCCCAGCTCTTTAAAAAACAATTTGCGAAATGTTACAAACGAAATGTTAAGAAAAAGTTAGCCAAACTTATAAATAGTAAGTAGAAATAGGTAATCCCAGTCCCAGAAATTGTAATTAATCTTTACATTAAAAGATTTAAAGATCCACCTCCAAATTACCGTAATATCCAGACGCCGTGGAAAGACTAATTCCTTTAATATTAATTTATTACAATTGTCGGGTATTAATAATGGAGCATTTGGCTCCAGATGTTTCGTATTCATTAGAGAGGGTAATCTCAACCTTTTCACTTAGTAAGATATAATTAGTTGGCTATTATTCTTCTCAAGTTAAACGACACTAGTCTCTAGTGCTCTGTCTAGCCGGATTCGTTATGGTACTTTCCTTAGGAGATTAATTTTGATGAATGACGAAGGGCGAAATTCCTTTGCAGCTTTTTACGGTTGTCAAATGCATGCCTTTTATGAACGAGTTATCTCAGTACAAGCTGAGAGTTTATTTATTTATTTATTTATTTATTTATAAAAAGGTACAGTTACAGAATACAGACTAGTTATAGTTAAGATTACATAACACGATACCATTTTTAAATCTGCACTCCAATTACTACTGTACACAACATTTAAGATTTATACATCTTCATAAAGAGGTTACCAAAAAGAAAAGAACATTACAAAAAAGACAATAATTAAATAGTTTGAAACAGTATTACACACAGCAACATTAAACAAGTAGCAGCACCTACACAGTTTATCTATTGGCGAGTAAACAAATTACGTAAAGATTCCATAAAACTACCGTGACTATGCGCAAATATATCAACATGAGAACATATATCATTATATTGTCTACACATTCGGAATAATTTTTAAGTTGTGACCTGTGCTTTATTATTGGTCAAAGAGCACACCTTTATCACGTGTTTCGTACCTCCACGAAGTACTTACCTATTCTCAAACCGGGGATACTCGACTGACTCAAATAACGATCGCTCGTTCTGCATCTAAGCCTGGATCTTTTAATGATCGTGTACAAAATGCATAGTGCATGCAGCAGTGCATAGATAGAGCATGATATATGAAAGATAATTTAAGTACCTACTAGATTTTTTTCAAAGTAAAGCGCGAGGAACTTGACGTCATGTTTGGCGCAGTGGCTGAGCTATCAACTGCTGCGTAGCGTGTCGCGGGTTCGATCCCCGCACGGAACAAATATTTGTATGATCTGCAAGTAGTTGTTCCGGGTCTAGGTGGTTGTGTATTATGTGAGTTTCTATGTTTGTAAACCAACAGTACGACACAGGAGAAATATCAAGTGTGGAACAGCTTAAAAAAACATTCTGGCCTTAATCTTGATACAAATTTGGAGTAATGTTGATAAAGGCCTCCAACTGGGTAAACAAAATAATTAACTAGGCATTCATGAAATTAATTGTTACAAATGCGGTGTTTTTCTTTGACACCTCTTTTGAATTAGGACAATATAACTACGAAACCATGTAGAGTTCCTGACTTAGCTACAACATAGTCTAGCTGTTTTAAATTAATTTTAAATAACAAGCTTAGGTGGCTATTGGTGTACAATGTACATAAGTATTTAATTTAATACATGGAAACGCTAAAGGTGCGTCTATGCTAGGCGAACCGAGCATCAGCGGAGCCGTTCTCGGCGCAAGTGTGGACGTACAACGAACCTACAACGAACACTGTCCTCGAGCGCGAAGCAAATACCTTCGTGTACGTCAAAAGAAAAGACCGACAACAGGCGGAACGCAGCCGAGCACAAACAAAATGCTCGCAGCGCGCTCGTTCGAGGTCCACACTAGACGAATTGTGTTCGGCTCGTGCTCCGCTCGTGCTCGGTTCGCCTAGCATAGACGCACCTTAACATGCAGCGTTCCTCATAATATAATTAGTGTATAAGGGGTGTTAGATTCTTAACACTTAATCCGTTCGTTGTACAAGATACTTTGAACGGGAACCTGGGTTGTATGCACAGAAAAGCATATTTTGGTAAATTCATATTTACAAAATACCTGTGCATGTTATCTCTGTGAGTTTGTAGTATTCTAAACAATACGTTTTCTAGGAATGTGCACTGTGCAGTCAGTGGTATGAACAGAATTTAGAATTTGAATATAACAATGGGGATTTAAGAGTAAGTACTACATAGTTTAGGTTATAGAGCAGTGGTGGCTCAGTGGTATCGGTCCCGACTTACAAATTGTAGGTCTCGGGTTCGAACCCCGCCAGGCACATAACTTTGTGTAATTTATTTCATCACCAATGCTCTCAAAGCGGTGAAGGAAAACATCGTGAGGAAACCGGCATGTCCTAGAACCAAAAATTCGAAGACATGTGACATCTATCAACCTGCACTGGGCCCGCGTGGTGGATAATGGCCCACTCCTTCTCACAGAGAGAACATCGTTTAGAACTTTCCAACTTTACTCTGTAACTGTACAGTGTTAGTCATCCGCATAATTATTAGGAGAAAAATGTATGTTTTTGAGGACATGTAAATAAAAAATATATAAGTACTTTTAAGTTTTGGTTATAGAAGAAAAGTAAGTGAAAACAGTGAAAAATGTGTTTATGTCGGTGGGGCTTGAAAAAAACAAGTGAACAAAACAGAAATTTTAAAGCTCGACTCGTGAAGGATTTGAACCTCCGCCCTCCGATGGTCTAGGTCTGACTTATATCGGTGCTCTAACCTACTGAGCTAACGAGTCTTGTGAACGAGCGTCGATAACAGCGTTCTGTACCCACGATATGACGACACGATTACTCACCCTATCCATAAGCGTAAGTAATTAAATCTTTCATGTACCTACTAATACCCTGCAAATTATTGATTGTCTTTCTACTCAACTTAGCAAGCAATACCTACCACAAGCGGGCAGCAACAGTTTCCTCATGAAGAACCAACCCTTGCTGCATCAGGTCATCTGCCAACTAATTGGAACAACATCGGAACGCGAAACGTGTCCAAGTTTATGTAAAACATTGATTAATTACATTTGTCAATGATAGAACATTAGAACTCGGCCATCTTATTCAGAGGCACTAAGTTTCTGAAAAAATTCAGCAGTCAAAAGAAAATCCAATAAATCCTGGAAGGGTTCTAAACACAGACTACTTAGAGATACTATGTATGTTCTAAACGCGCTACGCATGTTTTTGTATCCTACGTTCCTAACTATGTTTTACGCATAGAGGTAGTTTTGTGAATGTTTTTGAATGGTATGAACGGTGCAAATAAAAAGTACCTAACCCCCTTGGCAATGGCATAATTGCCTTTGCGTCCTGATGGATCCATTGTCTGCCTATTGTTAAGTAATTCGGTCCTAATTTCTGATACGTCTTGTCATGCAGGTACCTACTCGATATTTACTGAAAAAAATTAAAAAAAAATATTTAAAAAAAACAAAAGAGTTCGACTCGTGAAGGATTTGAACCTCCGCCCTCCGATGGTCAAGATTTGAATTATATCGGTGCTCTAACCTACTGAGCTAACGAGTCTTGTGTACAAGCGTCCAAAACAGCGTGGTCTACCCACGAAATGACGTTATTGATTACAATTACTCATTCGTACGTATTAACAAATCTATTTTCATATGCCGCAGATATTTGTACGTCTTCCAATTTCTTAAGTGCATAGTAAATAATAGAATGCCTTGATTTTTTACATGTTCTGGTGAAGGCCACGTCTGGCGTGTTAAAGCGGATTACTCAGGTTTCTGCTGCATCTTAGTACCTAATTTATCCTTCCTTACACTGCAATCTGTAACCTTGCTGTAACCCTTTAGCCTCTGCCTTGTGTACTGCGCTGGTCCAGTACAGTACAGAATCTATAATTTGGTATTCACTACCTAACTAAACTACTTCGACCACGAGTTCGTAGCGTTCCGCCTTGAAATTGACTTCGTGAGAATAGCGTAGCATGGCAACTAGGGACAATTTCAGTACTATTTTCAAGCAACTCCTGTACGCCAGTTTCAACGGTGGTGACCATGATCGACGAAGTCCCGGCGAATGGATTTAACTGCCTTGGATCCTACAAGGAAATTAATTAGATACCATCAAACAGTGCAGTGGAGGAGTAGGCAATGACATAATTTAAATTAAAACTAGGAAAAAATAAGTGCAAAAATAGTTCGACTCGTGAAGGATTTGAACCTCCGCCCTCCGATGGTCAAGATTTGAATTATATCGGTGCTCTAACCTACTGAGCTAACGAGTCTTGTGAACGAGCGACGAAAACAGCGTTCTGTATCTGCAAAATGACGTCATGACTACGTAAAAAGTGCAACTATATAAAATAAGTGGGTAGATGTGAATATAATGATAGATAGGTAGATAATGTAGTAACTAGAGGTGGGACGACAATGAATTGGGCCGACTAGCCGACTAATCAATCGATAACTTGTCCTATTCAATGGGTAGCCGGCAAAGTCGATCATTGATTTCGGTCGAGTACAGGGGGCCTCGGCATATCCATGGCATTGGTGTTTCATATACAGCTGTGTCGTTTGCATGCATGGGCGTACCCAGCTTCTCGCCTAGGGGGGGGGCAAGTCAGATTTTTAGGTCGGATCGTCCGCGGCTGTTTTGTCACGCACTGTTTTTGACTATGCATGCATTTTTATTTTATTTAAATCGCTTCATTTTGCCAGTGGTAGGTATTTTGCCAGTGTCTACTGCGCGGTTTATTTAAAAGTTAGAGCATAAGGCCTCGTTAACACTTTGATTAGTAATTAGGCGAGTTCATATGTAATCTGCGGGTTTTCCAGGGGGGGGGGGGGGCAGCTGCCCCGCCTGGGTACGCCCATGTTTGCATGGAATAAATTAAGCAATAGCTCTTGCTGGTATTCTTCTTGTTATTCTTCTTGGGTTTGACTGGCCTGTTGGTCTAGTGGTTAGTGACCCTGACTGCTATGCCGGAGGTCGTGGGTTCGATTCCCACCCAGGACAAATGTTTGTGTGATGAGCATGATCATTTGTTCTGTGACTGGGTGTAATTTATCTATAATGTGTATGTATTTAGAAATATATAAGTATGTTTATCAGTTGTCTAGTACCTATAACACAAGCTCTGCTTAGCTTGGGACTAGATGGCGTTGTGTGATAGTTGTGGAATATTTATTTATTATTTATTTATTTATTCGCTGTGAGGTCTAATGGCACGTCCACGACCTTGCCGCTGTGAGCGGTGACTTAGCGCGGGGTGGTAAGATCAATATAGAAATGTTTGAAACACGTCAAGAGGCGCCGCCTGTGGCGAATTCCCGTTTTTACAAAGTAAGTAATTAATGTCTGATTCGCGCTGTCCGTCGCAGCGCTTACTGCTTAGATCAAAGTCCTGAACGAGCCCTAAGAAAACTATTTTTATTTTTTCTTGATATTCGACTATTCAATAAGTAACCTGAAAATAAAAGAGTTTCATAGAAAATATTACATAGATTTAAATTATAACTGTAAGGATGTTTGTCAAATAATATAACAACAATTAAAAGCTGTAATTTCAATGAATTTATTTATTTTAGCCAATGATATTATAAATAAAAAGAGGTAGATATCGCACTAGCACGCACAAAGTGTTGAGGCGAATGAAACCCAATTGTTGCCTTCTTGATTTAGTCGGGTTACATCAGAGAGCGAGGTAACGTGAGTGCGCGGCGTAACAAAAATGCCAAGTTGTGTGTTTAGAAAGTGCAAAAACTATGGTGCAAAGATAAATAAGAGTTGTGGAGTGACATACCATAAGTAAGTCTTTATAAAATATATCAAATTTTTATTTATTTTACGAGTTATTCCTCATTTTCAAATAAATTTCATATTACTGACATAATGGTTCGAAAAGGATAGATAATAGGATGGCAATCTGCTGCGTGACAGAGACAAATAGCATCCGTCATAAGTCGGGTCATAGATTAATTAAACAGAAGCGAAATGTTAGGCACAATTATAGCGTTGCGCTTTCAATTTTTTATGATTAAAGTTTTATAGGATGAGGTTAGTTATAGCGGGCTTTTACATATTTTATTAGTAAAGTTGGAATGTATGTAGTAATGTACCTAGATAAAACATATTTTCTCATACTTGACTTAAGATCCTATGTCCCCTAGATGGAGCAGAGGGCGCCCACATATTTTCTCATAATGTTTTAATATTTTACAGATTTCCAAGTGATGAGTTGATAAAAAATAAATGGGTTAGCATAGTTAGGGCGGAAAGAAGTGAACTTGACTGGATGCCTAGTAAATGTAGCACAATTTGTTCTGCACATTTTAAAGATGAAGATAAATATATTACTCCAAAAGGAATCAAGCGTCTGAAAAAAATTGCAGTACCTGTGATAGCCCAGGTAAAACTTAATCTATACTTATTATTATAAACCTGAAGAGTTTTTTTGGCTACTAAACTGACTACTCGTTAGAATTGAAATGTTATTTTTGTGTTGAATAGTCCATTTATAAAGGAAGGCTATAGGCCATAATATAACATCATGCTACGATTAATAGAAGCGAGGGGCAGGTCTAAAGCCCGAGCAGTGGGGGAAAACCACGGAGAACAGCTAGTACATCATGTATTATAAAAATCAGTATACTTCATTATTTTAACAAAAATAAGGTTGAATGAAAACTTCATTTCTATTAATCTTGTGTGCGAAATGCAAACAAATATTTCATTATTATGGGATGACAAACATTTTGCCCCGTCTGAGAATCGTACCCACAGCACTTGACGCAGTGTTAGCGGCAATTGAACCACTTGACATTCCGTGGTGGTAGGCGAGTTAAAAATCATACTATACTAAATATATTATACTAAAATTATTATTTAGTATAATACTATATATTATACTATAATTTATTGAAGTCGTTGCCAAGCCAAGGATCAAGTAGTTTTTATAACCTTTTTCGATATTGTATGATTATTAACATTTTAGTGTTTTTAAGATTATGAAGGCGTAATTTTTTTGTTAAAATAATATTATTTAGTGTTTATTTTTTATACGGACTAAGTAATAACATTATAAACCATAGGAACACCTTATTAAGACGTCAGTCGTAAATACAAAAATCTTTGTTTTCCTTGTAATAAATAGAATTCAAAATGTATGTTGTTTTATTTAAAACATTATTCATCATCACAGGCGCTTGTGTTGAAGTATATTATTAATTATTCAAAATCCTACACATTTATTTCATTTTTATGAAAGTCGCCAATGTCACTAACAGCTATTACGTATTCGATTAAACTATAAATATAAATAAATTGTCTTCATTTTTATACAAATATTCGATAGTATCTTAAATATAATATTAATATTGTAAAAAAATAAAATTTCCTTCGCAGTACTTAGTAGCTGTACATTGGTAATCGACATAAAAATAATAAATAATTTTACCAAGCGCACACCACCTATTGTTACATTCAATGTCTCTTCTGTGAAAATCGACAAACTCTTTGATACTCTAGTGTTCTGTCATTTTGTGGCCTGTACTTCAAGCGCAACACACTAAAACTAGCTATCTCTTTCTATCTTATACGTTCCGTATTATCTATCGCTGTCGTAGTTTTAAATTACTGTAAGTTTTATTAAGTTGGTACTTATAATAACAACGCAACGATATCTGAACGCCATTTAGTATGAACATGGCGTATCTTTCTTTATAATATCATTGATTTTAGCCGTTTTTAGTCGCCGACTGTGTCGGCTATCCTAGTAACTAGCCGACTAGTACGGTACATCTCTAGTACTTACTAGCCAAAGATAAAATTGCGGATTGTGAAGGTATGAATCATTGTTAATGTAATTTATCATCATTTTCCTGCTTGTGTTTGTTGATAATTATTTGTTTTAGGTAGGTATTAGATATGAATCATAAACAATAATCACAATCGTAGGTGTTTTCCCGCTGGGGCAGACAGAAATGTACCTACTAGGAGTAATCATGCACAATGCACATTCTAGCATAGATAATTTCTGCCGGGGTCGCGGGATTGTCGTTTCAGGCAATCGTGACCTTGGATTATAAAAGGCTATTAAAGGACACCCTCGACACCCCTCGATTATGTTGTCCCAATTAATATTAAGTTAAAAGATTGATATAGTCTTGTTTCCTCGAAATTGTCTTTTAGGTACATACGTAAAATTCCAAATTTAAACAATATCCCACGCTCTAAACACCAAATACTAATCTGTAGCCTTACCACGAGCTCTTAACGTTAACGCGATCCAGTTTAGGCTGTGGGAAAGAGACAGAGCTATACAAGCCGTCTAGCACCATCTCTTTCCCACAGCCTACACTGGATGGCATTAAGAGTTCATGGTGGGCCACCAGGTTAGTAATCTATCTAGCTCTGAACGTTGAACTTGCGCCATGTTTTTTATTTCAATTCGTAGACCTTGACAATGAACACGATGAATAATCATGACGTCATGTCGTGGGTACAGAATGCTGTTTTCGTCGCTCGTTCACAAGACTCGTTAGCTCAGTAGGTTAGAGCACCGATATAATTCAAATCTTGACCATCGGAGGGCGGAGGTTCAAATCCTTCACGAGTCGACTTTTTTGGAATTTCTTTTTATTTTTTTCGCTGTTTTTCTATCTAATTTTAGTCAATACATGGTTAATACAAAACTTCTACAAATCTTTGTTCCGTTACAAAACTAAACACAAACACAGCCTGGCTAGCTTATCGGGACGTGACTCAAAATTGAGTTGCAAAAGTGCAACCGGAACGACAAACAAACAAACAAGAATAGTGAGTATATAAAAACGTGGGAAAAAACTACCATGAATAAAAAAAAAATACATTTTTGTAGCAAGTTTAACTGCAAAATAAGAACCCAAGTGCAAAAGATTTTCATTTAAAACTGACATGGTTGGGTTACAAATGTAATTCGAAAATAATATACCAAATTGAAAGAATGTGTTCTTTAAAAACATCGTAAGTTTCCAGACATTCCACTAACAAGGTTTGCAATATCCGGCACGTCAGACCACAAGATAGCCACATCGTTAAACTTTTATTAAAGTTTGACGTTCGTAGTTTTTATCTAATTAAGTTTTTGTAGAATTTTATTCTCCATTGTTAAATGAAGCAGAAGATTTTATGATATCAAGGGTTAACATTTTATATCTTCTGTCTGTAGGGTTTGCTAAGTCAAGTCGAGCCGAGGCGGTGTGCCCCAAGTTCTGAATTCATTCAGCTCGCACCAACTAAAATCCAAGATCGGTGGGGCTTGAAAAAAAAACAAGCGAACAAAAAATAAATTAAAAAGTTCGACTCGTGAAGGATTTGAACCTCCGCCCTCCGATGGTCAAGATTTGAATTATATCGGTGCTCTAACCTACTGAGCTAACGAGTCTTGTGAACGAGCGTCGAAAACAGCGTTCACTACCCACGATATGACGTTATTGACTAGAATGACTGACTGACTGCCTATCGAACCTAAACAACCCAGAAACTGGGTAGGTAATACGATTATACCCCATGGTAGGACTGGTTGTCTGACTTTTAGAGCTTCTGACTGTTAGGGTTTTCTGCCGGGACCAACGGCTTAACGTGCTTTCCGAGGCACGGAGGAAACTCGGTATGACAGATGGTCATCACCCATCCACGGGCTAACCTCGGCAAACGTGGTTTAACCCGCAACATCGGCCTGCTGTAATAATTTAGCCACGAGCTTCTCAACACGGTATTCTTCAATCGCTATCAGCAAATTGCAAAAACGGGAAAAAGTTTAGATTCCATGTTCCACCCAGTTTGAGTTCTTCAAGGTAAGTTAAGCAATGTTTATAAGGTTTACAAAGTTCGGAAATATTATCTGTTGTTATTTACTTGATGGCTTCTTCTGATCCTCCTGAAGAATTTTCTGTTATTTATCGTGTTCGTGGGGTACGTTTTAAATACCTATTTAAATTAAAAATGTTATGGTTTAGCAATTAATGTTTGGGATAAAATCTTTGATTCTTTTATGCTCATCATGTGAGCAAGCGAAGCTGCTGGTAAAACCTAGTATTTTTATGTAAATCAGAATCAAAAGTGTAACTATTCTAA
This sequence comes from Agrotis segetum, assembly GCA_036375495.1. NCBI lineage: Eukaryota > Metazoa > Arthropoda > Insecta > Lepidoptera > Noctuidae > Agrotis > Agrotis segetum. The sequence continues at coordinate 334,682 of JAQSVV010000155.1, forward strand.
ATAAATTAAACTTTCTGAAATTGAGTCATATCGGATCGGATCGAAAAGTACCTACGGTATAATAATGAATTACGATTCAGTTATCCCATATTCATACTCTGTCGAAATCAATTCATGCGAAAATTACTTATTTCACGTCTCATAATGAATTAAAATTATGGAAACTTAATCAAATACTATACTTACACAATATAGGTACCTACTCTATGCTTTGCGTCAAACCTTGACATCGGGAAAAAGAAATGAAAAGTGTATTTCGACGGTTAACCACCAAGACCTCCTAACTGACATATTTTGACAAATTGGTTTTTTCGCGGATTCTCTTCATAAATATTGTATCTCACATAAAGAAACATCTTCTATTTATAATTCGTAATATTTCGGGTATTTTTACAATCATGGAATTATCTACTAACATTACGAGCGCGACCTTTGGTGGCATTTGCTGCTAACTCCAGCGTGTGCCTTACAATTTGTACGAATTCGTCGCATGTTCGCGCGGTCTCGGCCTTAAAAGTAAGTTTTATTGTATTTTTTATTAAAATTACAAAATTTTTCGTTATTAGACTTACATGTTAGTTTAATTCAAACGTTATTTCCGCGGTAGTAGTTTGTTTTTACTTATAAATCAGCCATAAATACCAAATACGTAGATAGACGGTATTGGTAGTAACATTTTTTAGTTTCTGTTCAGGATATTACGGTGAAGGTAGCAGTATTTAGGAGTTTTTATACTCAAATGTTTAAGTAATTAATTTGAATTTGTTTTAAGAAATGTGTTGTTTCTATTCAGAATAGGTTCTCTTTGATCAAGAAACATGGTCAAACTTTATTTGTAGTCTGAAAATCATGATGCAGACCCAAAACAATGCCAAAAGCCATCATCCACAGAGCTGCTCAAGGCAGGGGAACACCTGTCTTAATAGAGCATGTAAAGCTCGACGTATTGTTTTTCAAAAAGGGGAACAACCGCCCCTTTTGACTCCTGACGCATGTCTACAAGTTGTTTTCGAGAGTTATCTCGAAACGTCTCGCCCAAAAGTTTGATGACCTCCAGCCGCCACAGCAGGCCGGATTTCGAAAAGGCTACAGCACCGTGGACCCCATACGTACGAGTACCTTCAGGGAAATAATCAAAAAGAACGAGGAAATATAATCAGCCTCTGTGCCTAGCGTATGTGGACAACGAGAAAGCCTTCGATATTGTTGAGACCTGGGCTGTGCTGTAGTTCATGCAGAGATGCCTCATCGTCTACAGCTTTGTTGAGGTGATGAGATGTCTATATAAGGCCGCAACAATGACCGTGCAAGAACAGAGCACAAAACCGTTACAACTGCGTTGAGGGGAGACGTCATCTCTCCGAAACAGTTTACAAACGCATTGGAAGACGTCAGTACAACCTGCACCACTCTGATTGGCGGATGACATTGTCATCATGGCAGAGTTTTTGCAGGACCTGGAAGTAATTCTGAGAAGCCTAAGCGATTGTTCAAGGCGTGTGGGTCTCGAAATGAATTTAGACAAAACCAAACTCATGCTCAATGGGCATGTCATCCCGAGATCTGTAATCGTAAATGGTGCTGCCCCCGAGATTGTACAAGAACAACAACTTTGGTGTCCTCGATTCACCTGGGTGATATCACCCAGGTGGTATTTTTCCGAGGTGAATCGAGGACACCAAACTGAGAAGGAAGCAACCAGAAGGATACGCTTGGGCATTCAGGAAGCTGCGTCATATCTAAACCAGGGTTATAAATAACCAGTGTGTCCTGCCCGTAATGACTTCGAAGAAGAAACGTGGACACTTACCATAGGCCTGGTCCACAAATTTAAGGTTGCTCAGGGTGCAATGAAGACAGCAATGCTCGGAATTTCTCTCCCATGAAATGCCAGTCTCCTATCTACATTCATTCATCCATAAAAAGAAAACTAAAATATCTGCTATCTTACCTAGCCATTTATTAAAACAAAGTAAAACAATAATTTTATCATAAAACAGTTAATAATCATATATAAAATCAACTATATTTTTGTTTTAGTCATATTTGTCCTAATGTCAAAACTACAAGGTTTTTTGTGCCTACTGAAAAGTTTTGAGATATTGAGTTAGGAGTTCTTGGTGGTTAACCGTCGATTTGGCATCGTGTTCTCCTCTTTGTAAGATATTAAATCCTATAATATTATGTACTTAGTTCAAAACCATATTCTGAATTATTTTATCCCTATTCTGCTTGCTAATGAATACGAGTATTATAAATGCGAATGTAAGTTTGTCGGTTCGTTACTTCAAATTGCTACGCTTTCACGAGATTATGATGAATTTTGGTATAGCTACAAAGATGGATGGGACCTTCGATATTACATATTTTGTTTAAGTAAGTACCTACCTAAGGAGAATTTTTTAGGACACACGTTTTTTCTTAACTTGGAAAAATCATCAATTAATGAGATTCCACCCAGACCAGGGCAGGACGGGAGGTACAGTCACACTTGTACTGACTGAAATCCAAGGTATCCTTCAATAGCCCTTTACGTTACGAGGCCACGGTAACCTGATAAGACAGAACCGCAACCTCGGCAGGCTTTCGCTCTCTAAGGGGACAAACCATTTTTTTTTTACCTGCTAAAACCATCAAATGAGTCCTCCCACCCCGGGCAGAGCGGGAGGGACAGTCAGAATCGTACCGATTTAAAACCACGGTGTCCTTCAATGGCCCTTTACGTTCCAGGGTCACGGTAATTGGGAAAGTCCCGCGTCCACCGGCAGGCTTTGAACTTCTAGAGGGTCCCCGTCATCATGATGACACTCTTTGAGACGCCCGTGGAACACAACGCGCCGTCGACTGTCGCATACCCGCGCCTACGGTGGCCGGAGTTCGTCTTGCGACATCCGTCGCCGTGGGTGTCTACACCTAACCTCACCTACCGTTTTATCATGCATGCATGCATGGGACAGACAAGGTCGGACGGTCTACGGTACGGTCTACGCGCCTACGGTGGCCAAAGATCGTCTGCTGACGTCCGACGCCGCGGGCGTCTACCACTGCGGCATAATACGTGCAATTTGAATCGGCAATCGTCTCGATATCGCACGGGTTGCGTCGCGTAATGAACAAACTCGCTTAATCAGCTGTTTCTCAAATTCATTAATTAAACATAAACCTACCGACTCAATTCGAGCCAATCATCTGTAACTTCGACTCAAGCACTTTACATAAAGCGCTAATGGTTGTTAAAGTAATTGTAAAGCTTTTAACTTAAATGATTGCGTTAATATAGAAAGCAAAGTTAAGTTAGCTATAACGTTTCTAATAAACGTTGTACTTAGCTCTTACGCTGAAATGAAATTAGGCACTATTACTGAGTAATTTCTGAAAAGATTAAATGTTGATATGTGTCAACCCTTCTGAAAAGTGATTTAATTTTCATCGTGTGTGAAGCGAAGAATTTGCCTCAATTTGCGATGAAAATTTAATATTTAGTGAAAGCATAATGAGTAAACTAGCTTTTGCTCGCGCTTTGCCCTGCTTTTATTTAGAATTTGACCATCAATTTGGGTTTATAGTACCGATTTTGCTATTCTTGTATACAAAATTTAATGATGATTCTGAAAGACGCGTGGCACCATCTGTAATCATAAGCACATTCACTACGTACACCATTTAAGAGTAGAAACATTTATATATTAAAATTAAACATACATTACTTAAAATGTTAAAATCTTTCTAGTCTACCTTCTGTCATGTTCTCTTTTCTCCCGTCGACAGATCCCTGCTACGCGTGCAACTACGCAAAGAATAATTGAAATCACTTTTGACAAGCCAAAAAAAACAATAATCCAAAACATTTTTCAGTCAACAATTAATTCGTTCTCCCAAAAAAAAGTGTCAGTAATAATTCAACAAATACCCACGTAAAACTCGTTACGCGGAAAACTCCACAAATAATTTGTTGGCGGGCGGCGTTTCGCAAAATTACTGCCGTCAATACATACGAATAAATGTTTTGCACCAGAATTCTGTAATCCCGTGGACTGGGTCGGAGTAAATTAGTTTTCCTTTAAGGGAGCTTTCCCATTTCGAGTGATTCCAACTACAAGTGAAATCATTTTTACCACTACGATGTATATATTATGACATAAAACATGCGGTTGGGTAGATGCCGTAGATGAAAAACAAAACACACACGCTAAGTCAATCGAATTGCATCATTATATCGTAGTAGCAAGGACTATTTTAATTTTTAGTTGGTAGAAATTGCGAATCGCAGAAATCGCGTAACGGGGAAGTTCTTTATTTCACTGGATGAAGCCCAATTTGTGCAATCTTCGGGTCATTTCGGGACACTTCGGACTATTTCGCCAATTGTTGGACGATTTAGGACTTCCAAGTGTGGTCCAATGTGGGCCACTAAACGAGACAAGAATCGGAATAGCGGATTTTGGTAGGTACCTTATTCTGTTTTTAATGTAGACATGTTGATAACGATTAGCATTTCGTATAATTATCAAGTCTAAAGTGTCCCCGGAAGCCTTTTGACGAGTTTTCATGTTTTTGTGTCGTAAAGTAAACGGGACTTTGACGTTAAATTGATGGATAAAGTAGCTCCTCGTTTGTACACTAGAGGCGCTTTATCATTTTCAAGTTCGCTATACTGCTAAATGCGTAGAATTCATGCTAGGGCCTCAGTAGCCCTTTTTTTCTCCCTATAAATATTGGGTTTTATCACACAGTAATAAAGTCACCCCATCTAAACATTCTACTTCAAATTAAGAGATCTGAACAGCAGCTCTTTAAAAATCGCGATGAGTGCCACGTTAAAAGAACCACAGTCGTGGCGCGAACTCAATTTCCTCGTGTTCTAAATTAGAATTTAAATACTACTTAATTTCCATTAAAAAAACATACAGGACTACTTCACCAAACAACCTATTTTTGCGTGTTTCAGTGACCCTAACCGCAGACATGTTCTGTGAGTTATTCTCAGATTTTCCTGTAGGTACAAACTTTACCTTACTTTTTGTGATATAGAAAACTTCTTAGAGCCTCTTATTTTTCATGACTTTCTATTAGTCATAGACTCTGGCAGTCAAGAATGGAGACATCACAAAAAAAGAAACAGTGACATTTGTATTTCTTTTTATTTTGTTATCTAATGGCGATTTCTCGAATTTTTTTCGGGAAAATTGCCAGTTTCATTCAAAAATCATTCAAGGAGGTATTTAAAGAAAGTAATTATAAAATCTTTGTAATTTCAAATGATCTATTCTCAGTATTTTTTATTAACAATAGTGAGTTGGATTGATAGATATATACTTATTTATTTATCTGCTTAAACACGTGTCAGACATGCATAGGTACAAGAAAGGACATGCATGGAAGATGGTAACAACATTAGGTAACACTGGCAGTGTGTAATGAGAACCACATAAAAAAGAAAGTAAAGTGACAGCTGTTTGTTTTTTTCTGTTTGCTAATGGCGATTCTAGTTGCTTTTTGAAGTAAAGTTGCCAGTTTTGTTTAAAATAATCAAAGGAGGTTTTAAATTTTATTTAAGTTAGGTACCTACGCAGTGAGTGAATAATAAAAAAAATATCAGGTTTTCGAAAAGAAAGCTACTGTTTACTTTTTTCGAAAACATTTTAATTTTCATTATAATTTTGAGTCGAATTTGCGAGTTTCTACAAAAAAGGGTTTCAATTTTAGACACATGCACAACTTAATGCCAATTCCATTACATTGTTTTTCAACTGAAATAGTAATAGCTTAAAGAACATAGTCAAGGTTATGACTACGTTAAAACGGTACGTAAAAAGCAGTATAAAAAGCGCTGCATTTTATCGTTTCCCTCATGAATTTCGTTTCCCTCATGGATTTTCCATTCTACTACAAAATCACGACCATAACTATTTTAATAACAACAACAGTGAAACTCAATTAATTTGTTCATTGGACACCAAACCCGGATATAAGACCGTTGTAAATTAATTATGGTACTGTTATTTTCGTGTTTTGGGCCCACGCTGGTTTTATTTTCGGACAATTTATTTCAACGGCATGCCGCATTTATAAATCGCATCCGGACGCATTAATCGGAAATTTTATCGTTTTATATTGTACTCAGTTTATTATGCGAAAACTGAAAATGTGAAATAATATAATGGAAATGGAATGTTTCGTAAAATTTCAGGAAAATAATAAACGGTACCTAAGGGTATTTCAGGAAAATAATAAACGATAAGGGTATTTAACTATTACCAGGAACTGTTCATTATATTATATAAGGTAAACTACCTAGATATTGGAATTTGTATGAAGCAACAATATTTCAAAGAGGTTGAATAAAAAATGCAGTGTTCAGCGAGTTATTTTCGTTATTTTTAATATGAATACATAGTCCTTGTCTTTGTTATTTATATTAAACTTTTCTTTCATGAAAACTTAATGATACTGCCACTGGCAGGTTAGGTTGTTATGAAAAAGAGAACATGAAAAGTGAATGATATGTTTTGTACTGTAAGGAACATTATTCAAATAACTAACAATAAATAACGCAGAAATTCGCAAATATTAACTGCTCTGAATCACGGTATGTAGGAACTAATTTTGACCTTCTCAGTGGCTTTATATTAATTTCACAAAATAATGGTCATGCTTGGGTTTGAACCTCTAAAAAAATCTAAAGCTCAAATGTCGATCAACTTTGCCACCACATTTTTAAATGAATGGCGGAGTTATATCCAAAATGGCGCTCAAGTGTCACGCTTTGCAAAGTTGATACCTATTCCTTTAAATCCAGTTTTAGACACTTTTAGACCAAACCTCTTTAAAATGCAACACGGCGAGATTGCTGGCAGTAAGTGCCGCTTGAATGAAGCGCCTAAACGACTGACACTTAATTACATTTGCACACCTGGTAAAGCTGGAAATAGTAAGAAAGTAAGTAGGTAGACAGATAGATAAATATTAATTTGGTGCAACGAAGTAGTTGAAATGTATGAAGTACGGCCGTCTTTTGCTGGCAACGGATTAACAATACAGTACCCTTAGCACGAATTTTCAGTATTTGAGACGTAAAGCAAACTGGAACTTTGACAATTTCAAGTTGACATTTTTCAAGGAAAAAATTAGTTCCTTCTTCGCACACCAAAGGCGCTGTTCCATTTTTTCATACAAGAAACGCTGTAAATACTGTAAAGTAAAAGAGTGAAAATTCGTGCTAATTTTTTTTCCAAAATCAGCGGGTACGATTTATTTTCTTGCCAGTATTATTGAATTTTTAAAATAATGATGCAGTTTTAGTTTTCATGAAAATCGGCCTCGAGACTCCTTTCAATGTGTTTCGATATTCTTCATAGTTTCAGTAGCCCTCCACGCCCAGTTGAAAAAATTACCCTGCATAATTATCCTCCCAATTCTTCAACCATATTCAGTTATAGTTCGCGTTAATCATTGCAATTTATATCTTAATACAGTGGCATAAGAGCCACCTGCCGTGCTCGCCAACTGCATGGATTGTTTCAAAGAATTAAAATAAAAATGTAATTAAATATCTGTTGTCACAGCTCGCCGCATCGTCCAGTGAAACATCGTATCGTCAAAGACATAGTAACAGCATACAGTATTGCAACATGGTACAAAAGTGTGCAAGGATTAGCTTCCTGCAAGTTTAACGCCGAAATAAGTAGCATAACAATTGACTTGTACCCATGCTGTACCAGGTCACGTCACGGGACGGTCTCATCAGGCAACCGTGACCCTGGAACGTAAATGACTAATGAAAGATCACCGTCGATTTTAGTAAGTATAAGTCTGATAGTATACACAAATATACAAAATCAGTACCCTTAGCACGAATTTTCAGTATTTGAGACGTAAACTGGAACTTTGACAATTTTAAATTGACAGTTTTCAAGGAAAAAATTAGTTCTTTCTTCGCACACCAGAGGCGCTGTCCCATTTTTTAATACAAAAACGCTGTAAATATTGGAAAGACGCTGTAAAGTAAAAGGGTGAAAATTCGTGCTAAGGGTACTGTAGCTATAAACGTCAAACAAAAGAAGAAGAAGATGAGTGTTTTTGAAGAACTACTCAGAAAAGGGCCTAATTGCTTTACTGGCTACCTTTTCTTCTGTGGCCACGTTTTCACCGGAAACTGATGATATTCGCAGTTGACGCATTGATTACAGAAATAAATCATTCTTTGAACGATGGCTTGAAAACGGCTCGAATTAAACGTCGCCCTAGAATTGCTTTTTCGCGATTAATTTGGCAAAGGTATTACAGGGCCGGATTAATCGTAAGGCCTACCTACTAGGTTCCCCGCTATAAATAGGTGCCTTGTGCACGCGCCAGGAAAAAGTTTCATCAAAATTAGTATCCTTCTTCAATCATAACAAATCAAAATAATTTCATATGATTTGATTTGATTTTATCAACCATTACTTTAAGCTGCCTCTTTTAAGTTTGACCTAGATAGGTTGTTAAGCTATCGGATGACGATAAAATCGGTATTGTACAGACACCAGCAGGTCAATTTACCCGCATCTGTAAAATTTTACCAATCGAACATTAACCTTGTACTATTGTGATAAGGTTGCAAAACTATTACCGCCTTACCAAAAAAAAAATAAACAACTGTTGAACGCGTGTTTAAAAAAAGTGTAACTGCATAACGACCCTTATATCAACGAGAAATGTTGTTTTGACATTTACAGTTCTTTTAAACAAGACAGGTGTTCAAAAGATGTTTTTCTTTTTTGTGGTAACACGGTTATAGTTTAAAAGATTGAGGTACAGCTTGACATAAAAATGTAGAAAACCGGAAATCGCCACTGTCTTGGCGCTACCAGCACTTTGAATGATTTTATTTTATTTTTTTCACTTATTATGTTAGTTTCATGGCACAATATTAAATCTAACAAACCTGCGGTCTTTGTTTACATCAAATATCAAAGATTTTAAAACGCTGTCAGAAATAAAAATTTTGGTTCCGTTTCAATCCGTTCTGGCCAAGCTGTAGGCTGATGTGCTGGCGACTGGAGGCCCTGAGAGGGTTAATCCAGCCCTGAACGGTATAATTATTGGGCGGTTTGATGTATGGTTAAAACAGTGTTAACGAGAATTTGAGCGATACATTTCCTGTGCCAAATTGATTTGTGTTTTCAAAGGAATAATGCCTGCTTTTAAAAGGGTACAGGCACCGCGCTTTTCGATGATGTTGTTGTTTTTTTTTTAATTTATTTGCTATATAGATGCTATTACATCGACTGTCAAGAAGGATGAGGTCTATTATGCATGAGTTTTTCTTTGGTTTCTCGTAACTTGTGAACTTGTTATCATAACTTACTAGCTGTTGCCAGCGGCTTCACCCGCTACAACTCTAAAAATCGGCGTCTTTCAAAATCTACAGTCCTAGTAAGTAACAAAGACGGATCTATGCGAGCAACTTCACGAGATATCCATTATTGTTATATATTTAAACCTTCTCCAGCACTTTTTTTTTGAAGTCGGTTATAATAAAATACGGATAATATTAGACAACTTTTCCAATTTGATAGGTGTGACGTCAATAGAAGGAGACCTTCTAAGTTGGAATGCACTACAATTATATTTACTACAATTCATAGATTCAATGTAATTAAGTCATTACTATGATTGATTTGTAATTAAATGAAACAGATGAATTAACCAATTTAATTTTTAACCAAAAAGGTATCAATATTAGTAAAAAGTGCTATTTTATGTGTCTATTTGTTTAATTTCGAGTGCTTAAGTTAAAGAAGTACTTTGTTGTAGCTTAAGTAATTTCTGAGAAGAAGACGAAGAAAACAGATTACCTACTTATTTTAATTTAGTTCGTGGGTGGAAAGTCCATTGAAGTAATGACCGAACACTTAATTCCGAAGGTCCCGAGGCGATGACAATAACGATGAGCTACCTACGAAAATTTTATAAATAAGGCCATGAAAAAAGGAAATAGTGATCTCGAACATGAAAGATGAAAAAAAATTTTTTTTTTCTAGATTTAAACCGAAATAGCAACAAAAACATTCTTTTGAAATGGCCATCAACTGGTTAGTTTATGTCCTAGGTTGAAACCTAGCTCAGTTATTAGCTAGTTTCAGCTTTTACAGGTTTTTTGAAAAAAACCTGAAAAAGCTGAAAGCCTTGTCCTTTCCGTCAATCTGATTTTTTTTTCAGATTTCACGTGGGGTCCTTATATTTTCGGAGATACCACCAAAGTTACTGCTTTTTCAGCAGGTAGAAATACTTTGAATTCCCTTAAGACCCCTGAACACTGCATCGATCAATACAAATTGCTATATTTAACCGGGCTTTTTCACAAATCGTTTCCCTGAAATTATTGTACAGAATTCTTCGCGAATGGTCTTTTTATCCATAATATCTTATAAGTAGTAATACCAGTTTTTTTATTAAGAAGAAAAATTAAAGAAAGAACAGTTCTGTAAAATGAAGGCCCTAAAAACAAAAAAAAAGACAGAAAAGGTTGTTCTAGATAATTAAAATGTCAGTTCTCTAAAATGGCCGCCAACTGGTTTAGTTTATATTTAGCCGCTATTTGAGTTGAGCAAGCGCTATTCAATTAGGCAGAAGTTGAGTTTGAGACCATTAGAGCAAAATCCTAGCTTGATAACAGGATAGCTCGTTATATTCCAAAAAGATTCCAAAATCGCACCGGGACGCATTGCACCATTTCGTTTTGCTTTTTGGTGGCAAAGGAGTGACACTTCGTTAGTGGGAAAAGGTAAGGAATTTTCTTAAATAAATATGAGGAAATATGTGCTGAATTTTCTTAGTATGTATCTAGTGTTTATTTATGATTTACTCGTATTAAAATTATCGCCGCCCCGTCAGAGTAGGCGAAACAGTCATGCTAGCGAAGGAAGGATGCCGTGAGGGAGAGGACAGTCTCCACCGCACAACCTGGCCTCCGCGGAGTTCGTAGTAAAAAACGGTTATTTCAATATTACAAACAGATATTCCAATTTTATTTATATGTATAGCATATTTGATGATTATTTTCTCACACGCAAAATAGAACGCACTGACTAAATCGCTATTACTTTTCCAACATAATTTCACACAATAGGTAACGTATTGATAGATGTCAAATATACACAAAATCCACTCGAAATAATTTAAATCGCATTATGTCCTCGTAATAATGTCGCCGAAGTACATCAATCAGAGTTTATTGTATGCCTTGCATGAATATATAATGAAAACGCAATGAAAATCAATTTTAAACTCAATTCCGTTGCAATTGATCCGGCCGAATAAGTTATAACTTAATTGGGGAAGCTGGATATTTACAATGTTTGTGGGAATTTGAGCTTTCTGTTCTTATGTTTTAAGTTAGTTTTTGATGATCCATCCATAGTTAGTGAACGTACTCGTATCAGACCCAAGCAAACTGCAGACTGCTTCATGAATGATTTTACGGTTACAGATAGCCACGTGATGTAGGAGGAGTAGAGGGAAGCTTTTGCCCAGCAGTGGGACACAGAACAGTTAGAAAAGAATAGAAAGAAAAGTTTTACAATATTGCTTACAATATCGCTAATAGCGACATCTTCCAGATGATCTTTTGATGGACTGGACGAATTTCAGTTCGCTTCCTGTAATAGAGGTTGCTTAAAGCATTTTAGATTAGGTACTAATTGAAACCTTAAGTTTGATTGTAAGGTTTTCGTTAACAATTACTTGACAATTTCCTTATACAAAAATAATAGACACACATTCCCCAGCAATTAATTTTCGACCTTAGTGCAATGTTAACAACACTACATGGAAACAAAGTAAGTCAACTCATAATACAGAATACTTGAATGGTTTTTATGTACTTAGGTAAATAAAATAAATAATGTTGATGATGATGAAGTAAAAAGAAACAACGTACAACAAAATATACATACATTAATTGAGTTTTATTTTGATGTCGTACATTTGTCAAGGTACTGATCCGTGCAAGTCAGTAATAATTATATGAGATTCCTAAAAATCTTTCTCTCTCGACATTCACGGAAACCTGTGATTTCATACTACCGTCGACTCCTTTGATTGGCCGAGCACTAAAATTGAAGCACTCGTTGCTAACGCCTGAAATACAGTCATTTTCTTTTAAAACTGTGTCCTGCAAATTAAACTGCTCTTCAAAATTGTGTTATTGAATTTAATTTTATGGAAAAAGGAGTCAAGTGCGAGGGTGAGACTTCTAGGTAAAAAAGATGACAAAATAAAATTAACTACAAACCAGTCTGTAATGTATTCTTTTGTTTTATACGTGTGTTTCTATGATATGTAAGTGAACTATTAATTACCAATTTTTGGACGTGATTGAATGTGTTGACTTAAGGGGGATAAAAAAAAACAAAATAAATAGTTATTTGAGTGCTAAGTCATCTAAATTGTGTTAAACATGTGTACAAACGAACAATAGTGACCACAGAACGTTATAAGATAATTGTGTAAAGAAGTGCGTGTTTTATCAGACAAAAACATTCCTACGGGATACTTTTCGTGCTTGCTAAGAAAAAGCAGAAATGTGTGTGCTTCATGAGTGAATACATAAACATTGACTTAAACCCCGATTAATTCAGTTCAGTGAAACGATAACTTTATCATAATTTCTAAAAAACAGTGAGAATCAGTTATCTTTTACAAATCTTTACCGCCAAAAATCCGTTTTTTATTCAAACAGTATTTTTCACACAACAGTATTTAAGACAATATAGTGACATCTAGTTAAAATGTCACCAACTAACTGTTAATGAGAGTTGCCGTGCCACAAACAGTGTTAACAGACAAAATAAACGAAATACTTACAAGACAATTTGATAACAGCGACATCTATCATTATTTGAATAAAACACTCATCGTTCAATAAACCAATAGATCGCGCAATTCGGCGCACTTGTAATACGTCCGAATAGCTTAGCGGCGTAAGGGTCTACCTCACGCACTTCAAAGCACTTTGGGTTCCGAGTTCAAACCTGGGTATGTGAAATTATTTTTGTGACAATTAAAAAATTTGTCTGGTTATTATGAATTTCTTAGAGAACATAACTTTCCGACGCCCTAGAACTATCTCAGAACCAAACGAAAGCAGTGAATTATTTTCACAAACATTGAATTGTACAACTAACAGTTTACCAGAAATGTCAGAAGACGAGGACGAGAAGGAAATAAACATTCTTAGGAATGAGGTCAAAAACCTGAAGTCTCAATTAGAAAGTGCACACAATGAAATAAAATTATTGAGTTCTAAAATAAGCATCTTAGAACAAAAAAACACAGATTTAATTATGGAAAATGAAATGTCTCCAAAAGATAATATCAGCAGTACCCTCAAGAAGAAGAAACAAATACCAAAAAAGGATAAAATTGCCAGTACGAAAAAAACGTCTGAAACATTTGTTAGCTGTACGACCACCGCAGAAATACCTACTGGAACCTCTAAAAACGGAACTACTCAAACTAATCCTATTTTAAAACATAAGATATGCATGATAAGTAGTGAAACATCAAATAGACTGTACACATTATGTCAACGAACTGATCTAAGTAATTTTCAATTATGTCATTACCGTATACCTAAATGTGGATTAAAGCAACTTATAAATAACATTGACAAAAAAGTAGAAAACTTCACACACTCCGACTACTGCATAATTTATATTGGAGAAGATGATTTCAAAAGAACGCATAATTATATAGAACTAGTTACTTTCATTCGAGAAAAATTACAGATGTTAACCCACACCAATTTTATAATATGTCTACCTACTTTCAGATATATGGAAAATAAAAATATTATGTTCAATAGTAGAATAGATACTTTCAATAACTTAATTTATATGGATGTAGAGACTTATAAATATGCGTATATTTTGGACTCTAACTTAAACCTTCCTTATACTTACGAAACTTATAATTTGTATGGGAGCTTAAATAGTAAAGGGTTGAGTATTGTTGTATCTGATCTGCAGAATATGGTCCTAGATTTAAACACAGCTAATCTGACGTCAGGTGCTGACTGTTCCCAAAAAACTGATGCACTTGCTGATACTCAACTAAATGATAATTCTCAGTTTTTTCTATAATCATTATTTATTTCTTCTTCACCAAAATATAGCAGGACTTTTAAATAAATCAGATTTATTGACGGTTAAAATAGAAGAGCTTTCTGATACCGGAATTAACATAGATGTTGTCTGCATAACTGAGCATTTTGTCGAGACAGAACATAAAAAATTACTGCATATTCCTAATTATTGTCTCGCTGCTTTCTTTTCAAGAGAAATTAAACGTGGAGGAGCCTGTATTTTTGTTCGAGCAGGATTACACTTCAGGGAAATAACGGATGTGGCAAAACATTCAGTGGCAGGTGTTATTGAATGTTGCGGCATAGAACTAATGTCTCACAATATCATTATTATATGTGTGTACAGAATACCTAAATATAACTATACTACATTCTATGAAATATTAGATGAAATATTGCGCAAAGTCTGTATTGCTACTAATAAAAACATCATTTTGACCGGCGATTTCAACATTGACATACTTAAAAGAAATAATATTACATTAGAATTTGAATGTTTTCTTCGACAATACAATCTCAATCTTTCACTCAGTCAACCAACAAGATTAAGTAGTAACTCTTGCATTGATAATTTTGCACATTCATACCGACGTGAATGGAAAGCGGATGTAATAGATTTAGTCCTATCAGACCATACATCACAACTGTTAAAAGTACCTATCAATAAAACTTGTACTCTAAAATTCTGGAAAACTAAAAAGCAGGAGTTATCGGACATTAATTTGGCCAAGTTCAAGGATCATCTGAAATGTCTATCCTTTTCGCAAGTTTATGAAGCTAAGGACGCAAATGAATCATATGACCGTTTTATAGATGAGTTTTTATTATTATATAATTTATGCTTTCCGGTTAAAACTGTCACTATATATACCAATAAAAAAACGAAATGGTTGTCTCGCGGAATTAAACTGTGTAGTAAAAAACAGAGACAACTACTTTGGGCATATAGGCTAAATCCAAATACAGAAAATAAAGTTACTTTAAAAAAATATTCCGTTCTTTACAGGAGAATCATAAAACTAACCCAGAAAGCCCAAAATAATCATCACATAAATACTTCACAAAATAAGTCGAAAGCGGCTTGGCAAATAATAAATAAATCAAAATATAGTTTACCACAAGAACCAATTCTATCCATTAAACATAATAACATGACATTTTCTGACCCCCTTGACATTGCTAATGAATTTAATCGGTATTTTATTGAAGTCATTGAAAATAATATTCAAACAAATAATAATACACTATCTAATAAACATCATCTGAGAGATAATCTTACATCACAATCCCTATTCATGCCACCAGTCACATCCGATGATATAGTAAAAATAATTACCAGTCTTAAAAATACAAATACCGTTGGATATGATAACATATCAACCAAGGTGATTAAAGAAGTAAAGTACATAATAGCGCCACCACTTTCACATATAATAAATTTATGTATCTCCGACGGTATATTCCCGACTAGTCTAAAAAAAGTAATAATTAAACCACTATTCAAAAAAGATAAAAGGACTGAATTGAAAAATTACAGACCAATTGCGAAAATTCCTGTATTCTCAAAAATAATTGAAAAAGTTATATATAACTGCATCTATGCCTATTTTGAAAAATTCAAACTGTTCTGCAATGAACAAAAAGGATTCAGAAAGAATATTAATATTAATATGGCATTATTTGATTTACTATCAAGTGTCATGACCGCAGTCGATAAAAGAAATCCGGTATGTGCTTTATACACAGATATGACGAAAGCGTTTGATTGTGTAAATCATAAAATTTTACTAGAAAAATTATACTGTTATGGAGTTAGAGGCAATATCCTTAAACTAATAGAATCTTACCTAAGCAACAGATTTCAATGCACAGAAATCTCTAGAATTTGCCCAGTTACTAAATTAGAAAAAACATATACCTCTGAAGCAAGGCAAATAAAATATGGTGTACCTCAGGGCACCGTTCTGGGACCCCCGTTATTTTTGATATACATTAATGATCTACCGAAAATGACAAGGCAAGAAATGGTTCTATTTGCTGATGACAGCACCGCTATTATAAAATGCAAGAATCCAAATAATTACCAACTTGACATAAATAATACACTTAATGAAATAATTAATTGGCTTGATGATAACAATCTTATGATTAATCTAAATAAAACCAAAGTCATGCACTTCCATCAGCGACTTGAAAATGCTCCAATTGATATCATCTATGGTGATTCTAGAATAGAAGAAGCCAACAATGTCAAATTTTTAGGTATTACCATAGACAACAAATTGACTTGGAAACCACACCTAGAAGAGGTTTGCAAGCGATTAAGCAAGTCAGCATATCTTCTGTTTCAACTGTCAAAAAAAGTAAATATGGAGACACTATTAATGGCGTATCACGGACTAGTATCATCAGTTTTGCGATATGGTTTAGTTTTCTGGGGACAGTCAACAAACCGAGAACTTGTATTTAAGATGCAAAAGAGATGCATACGGTCGATGTGCGGATTAAAAAAGACAGACAGTTGCATTCCATATTTTAAAAAACTTAAGATTTTACCACTCCCGTCTTTGTACATCTTCGAAACTTCATTATTCGTAAAAAATAATTCCCATTTGTTTGTAAAACTTGCTACAGTAAAGAAAATGCCAGTACGCACTCAATACTTAAACACACTGAGCAATGTGAAATGTAAAACAGCATTGATGAAGAAAAGTTTCTTTGGTATTGCACCTCAAGTTTTTAATAAAATACCAGACGCAATTAAATGCTTGCCAGTAAAGAAATTTAAAAGTACCCTACACCAGCTGCTACTTCAGAAATGCTATTATGCACTGGACGAATTCTTAAATGACAATTTTTAACTATCCCAAATTGTAAAATTAATATTAAGTAAATAATTTGTTATCTAAAATTGTGACCCTAACTCTCTATTGTAAATATAACATTGACAAATTATTCCTTAATGTGACATTTAAATTTTTGACATTGTATTCATATTTATCTTTTGCATGATTAAATAATTATGATTATATCCTTATTCTAATATTGTCACAACTCGCATGCAACCGTATTTGTACGCCTCTTGGCATAACATAGCGCTCTGAGAACTAATTAGAAGAACTGTATTAATTACTACCTATGTTACACGAATAAATTGATTTGATTTGATTTGATTTGATGCTCCAACCAGCCCGCGAAATTCAAATATTTTTACGTTTTTTGCAATTTGCAGGCCAGTGACATGTTGTAACTTTATAAATATATGAGTTGCGGTAATAACAAGTATAATTTTAAATATAAAAATTATCAAAAAAATCGCTCCATCAGCTCTCACATAGAAAAGCTGCATCGTGTTAAAATCTTCGAAATCTAACTTCGATGCACCTTTTCTATGTGAGAGCTGATGGAGCGAAATTTTTGATAATTTTTATATTTAAAATTATACTTGTTATTACCGCAACACATATATTTATAAAGTTACAACATGTCACTGGCCTGCAAATTGCAAAAAACGTAAAAAAAAATGAATTTCGCGGGCTACATCGAAGCAATCACCTTAAGCACAGACTACTAAGAGATACTACGTATCAGACTGCCAACTCCAGAACAAAAATTTTCGGCTTACGCCATTTTGAGTTTTAATGTTGTATGACGTTTCTTTTTTTTTAAGTCACTGTTACTCAATGGCAAAGGAATAATCGTATTCAGCCTAAAACGCCGTACTCGATATTGCTACACTACTAAAACTTTTCAAAGTTAATTTTGGGAAAAAATCAAATAAAAAAAACTGTTACATATTAAAACATTTATTTTTTAATTTCCTTTTAAATAATGCTTATTTTTGCATCGCAGGCAAATGGCGAAAATCGTAAAATTTTTGTAAAATTATCAAATTGCACCAGTTCATTATTGTAAACTATTTGACGCAACATTATTTTTATGAGCATTGTGTTGCAATATTATGCATTTGTTAGTTATCTCACTGTACCGAAACACGTCACTGCACCTTTGGATGGGTAATTTAGTCTTTTTTTGCTGCCGTATATTCTCGATGGTTTATCATTCGCCTCTTTACAAAATGATGGTGAGGTAATTTTTCTACATCTGCTATCCTCAGGATTTTCACAGGTCTTCTTTCATCTGCATAATGAGCTGGAAAAGAAGAAACATTATGTTTACGTTTAGTATAAAGAAATATTATGAACCTCGGAGTCGGTGGATGAGGGAGCTTTATGTAGTCAGGTAGTGCAAACCAGTTGAGTTTTATGCAAACATTATGTTATTATGAATGTAGTAAAACATATTATTTTAGCATGTAACTGTACAATGATTTCTCTTCAAAAGATCTATTAAACTAAAGGAACAATATATCTCTGCCTCCTACCACACGGTCAAAATTTAGCAGCCCCCATAATATATAACAATTTGCAAAAGGTTTATTTTTTTATACTAGCAATCGCCAGCGGATTCGTCCGCGTTTATGACGAAGAATTAACAGGAATTTAATCCTGGGATAAAAGGTATCTTATTATTTTAAAATAATCTGAGTACTGTTACTCCGTTACTGTAATGGAATGGATGTGTGTACATCCATCTTGTCTCCTCCTTTGGTATTTTATAATATTAGTTAAAGTAAGGTTAAGAAAGCAAGAAGTAATGATAGCTGATGTTTCATCATAATACTCGTATTTACCGGTATTCGTTGTGTGCGCGATGACAGCGCCCCTAGTGGCCGCAACTATTCAGGACTTGTCATCTGTCAAATCATATCAACTAGATGATAAGATATCTTTGTGATATTAATTTTCGACTAGTTTTTCAACGAAATTGAAAAAAATAGTGTAAAAAGTGTGTATATTATACCTAGCGATTTTCTTCCTCGTGAAAAATATGGATATTATAATACGCACGGGATTTTAATCGGTTAAGCATAAAATATATTTCCAACCTCAAACTGAGAAAAAAGGGAAAAAAATAGTATTAGCACAGCATGTACTATGACCCATATCGCAATTTTTTACGTTTTTACTTAAAATTATAAAGAAAGTTATGAAAATAAAGCAACTTGACACATGACAGCCCAGAATTAATTCACATTTCTGCCACGTCGTGCGCTACGATCGATTTGCCGTTCCCCACCACCCACTTCGCACATAGACAATACTGCCAAGTTGTGTTGTTCCACTCAAAATCTCATCTTCAGTAAACAGGGAAAGATAGGCAATGCCAATGAGACGAGATTTAGACGTAATGAACTTCTTTTCGTGCTTTGACAAACAAAAAGCTTCGGAAGTTGTTCAGGTCACAAGGATTGCAGTCTTGCAGATCATCACGGTTTAGTTTAGACACTCTAACCACACAGCGAGTCTTTTCCACACGGGAAATGATGCCAAATCCACTCGTAATACATTTTGAAAGTAGCAAAAGTAAAAGGGGCTTTAATAATACAGAAAAGCGGACAGGATAAACAATAAAGATCAATAGTAGCAACAGCAGTAATGTCAGACATACGTCATATGACGCAAAAACAAATGGCGGCCTGCCAGCGTCTGCGACGGCCAATCACAGACGACCAGAAACGTCAGTCGACATTAAAACAATATGGCGCTACGTCGAGCGTTTCGTTGTACGAAGATTATCACCCGTGGACTTAAGCTATTGTCGAACAGACTGACTGATAAAGCCGGAAACACATTATTTAACACGCCACGCGACGCAACGTGTCAACACCCGATGTGCAAAGAGCGCGTGTCGTCGCGTTGGGTGTTCAACTGTTCATAGTGTGATTCTGGTCATAGAAAACAATACATTTGATTTGACTCAACATGCATCACGTTTCGTCGGGTGTTAATAATGTGTTTCCGCTTAAAGCTTATGCGTGTGGTAGGCCCATAACATTCAATATACTAATTACTTTCACACCCACCCAATCAACTAATCCACCAAATTCGCGGGTAGTTTCACGACGGGCCCACGCACGCCCTCGCTACGCTCAGGACTCCCTGACATATACTAATGAGCGGAAGTCTCGGGATTAATGAATGTACTCAGCGCTATTAGTTATACCATCTGTGATATTGGCCTGTTTGCCCATTGGTCACGAACTTGGGACCAGTTTGACCCCTCTTTATAGTTAAGGAAGTTTTGGGGACTGTTTACACAATAATATTGTTGGGGTTGGTTGGTTTAGTCAAGTTTGTTTGGGTATAGTTAGAAGCAATGATATTCTAATATACAGATATGTTATACGCTTACAAAACAAAAGAAAAAACTGTTCCGCGCCGAGCGGCAGCACACATTTTTTATTCACACATGACATTCCAAAGTGAAAAGGATAGCTTGATAAAATGCAATAAGAAAAAAAGTGACAGCTAGATAAACAAACAGCGACACGCGTCATCAATCCCCCCGAACGTCGGCATCATAGACTTGCAATTGTCCCACGCAGGACATTTTCTGGTCTTCACTTTTTGCGCGCTCATAACATATCTGTTTACTAAAATATCATTGAGTTAGAAGTAATTTTTTGCTTTTATTTTAACGAAACAAAAATACTGTCTTCGTGTGCAGCCGCTGCTCTGCTTCTCTGTATTCTATTCCGTTTAAATAATTTATTATGAAAAATTGGTAATCCAGCCTTAGATTATGGAATGTTCAGATTCCTGTTTGAAAACAAAAACTCGATAGAAAAATTACACCCGTCGTTCGATTCCTACGAACATCTACGTCGTACGTGGCGCTCAATTACCAACATTTTGTTTCGAACACGGAATCTGGACATTTTAGTTTAATCTAAGAATCCAGTACAGTTAATTTCCTTACATCTCTGTACCAACATTCATCATAACTACTTTAATGATTTACTTACGGAGAGCATAAAAACAAACGGTCACTTAATAGAGACTAAATTCAGACGATAACAAGTTGATAATGATAGCGGTGGCTACTAAGCGTAGCATTTCATTTTGCTACGACGCCGACGCTACGATGCGTAGCTGGCGTAGCTTCCACTTTGATCGCTCTAGCTACGCCGTAGCAGCAGCAAAGAATTATCAATGTCATTTTATAAAAGTATCTGTTAGTTATAGTAGGTTATTTTTTGATTTATTGTAGCAGGATTGTAAATATGAGCAGGATGATATCACTCTCCTTACGAGCAATCATTTATTTAGTCTAAAAATTATTCGACTGGTTCGAAGTGGCGCTGACCAAGAAAACTTCAATAAACTTGGGGGCGGCCTTTGCCCAGCAGTGGGACAAAGTAGGTTAAACAAAAAAAAAAAGATTTACCAGCCGTGCTTTTGAACCTCTGTTATCCAGAGGCTATGAGTATATTGTTGCGAAAATAAAGGGGTAATGCCGTTACACTTACAATCTTGTCTAAAAAAGTGTTACTGCAATAACGACGACCTATATCAACGTCAAATACTAATTTACAGTTGACAGATTTTTAGAAAAGTGTTCACATAATGTTTAATTTTTTGGTAGTAAGACGGTAATTGTTCGTATATACGTCAATCATCGCGATAAATAACGGCATTTCCCGTTAGTGAGACCCTGGCATTAGCATAAATACATTTTTACTGCATACTTCCGAACTCATACGAAGATTTACGACCACAATATCGGCACTAACACCTAATCGCGAACATGCAATATCCTTCCACCATGAAAGGGCTATAATTGACGCGAACGGCACCATCAAATACATCACATAGCGTTATTACGTCACAAATAAAATCCTGACGACGCCATCTTGTTAACTGTCGGACGTCCATTTTGACGTGAGCTGTCAATCGGTGCAAATGGCGCGATGCGATCAGCTGTCAGGGCTCTAGTTTAAGTGGACACCTTGTAATGACACACTGGGATTGGCGTCAAGGATGGATTGAGGAAAGGGTGGATAAGAAATATGTTTTATATTTGAGCTTTTTCTCAGTACAATTTACGTCTATCTTTATTAATATCTACGTTATACGTGTATTTATTATCTACGTCGATCAGGGGTAATTTGGTAAAGTAAAATTAACGTGGGTTTGGAAGAATTTTGTAGTATGGCCGGGCTTTTTTTTATTTTCATAATAATAGCTTCTTCTTAGACAAGTACATACTTTACAGTCCACAGAAAAAATGAAACTATGTTAGTCCAATAAAAAATAATAATTTACTACTTTTTCGCTAACCTGCAGATCACTGAATAGATGCGTGATCGCCGAGTGCATTTTCTCCGCTATAATTTTCTTTTTATGAATAAATCCTAAATTAATCAAAACAATACTTAGTTTACCAATAAATGTAAACAGGATTGAATCAGAAAAAACTTCTAAAGCGTCACGTTTCCTTGATTTTAGATAATTACTGTTTGATTACATAAAATAATACACACTTAAACTATGCGTGGCAACGCAAAAATATAATAAGTCAGAAATTGATCAGACCTAATTGCAGAAAACTTTATAAATAGCCAGTGAATGCTGTATTGATTCCGTTAATTGAACCTCCGTATCCAGCGTTACATACTCCAGAGAAGTGTAGTGAGTTGATGAGGGTGTAAAAGCTATTCAGCCGGAAAGCTGATAGCAAATATGGCAATAACACGACCGTCTTGTATCTATATGAGTTTGGCTTATTTATCTCAATGTTGCTACTATTTACATTAGTATTGCTAAGCTAGTGTCTTAACAACAATGTGTCCAGTTTCAGTGTATCTGTCATTCTGTAGATCTTTGACGGTCGACGCTCCACATTAGTGCCGTGAACCCCCTTGAACAGGTGCAAACGAGAATGTGGATGGTTTTCACGGGGATCACGCGCGTTCGCGCCTGTGCCCCGATCAGTGTCGGTATTGTGCCGAGAATTCACGGCACTAATGTGGAGCCGCCATCAGAAGTTCTTAAAGTCTGACAACTACATAGTCATACCAAGGGGTATCGTTTCACCTAGTTGCTAGGTTGTGGAGGTCCGATAGGCAGTCGCTTCATGTAAAATACTGACATTAAGGTGCTTCTGGTTCAACTGGAAGCCGACCCCAATATAATTGGAAAAGGGCTAGGCTGATGATGATGTGTCCGGTTTCAGTCTACACAAACTTAAACGAGAGATAGCTTGGTCAATTATGTCAATAAAATAATGGCACATGTGGGGTCGGAAACAAGGGTCCTCTGAATGGTAGCCGTTTTTGTTATGTGATCGTTTTGTATACAACAGCCACAACCAGGGAAGAGCTTGCATTGCTTTTTCATACAAAATGAGAAATTGATCGGGCCCATCAGTATGAAAAATCATTTTATTTTTTTGCGAATTTCCAAAAGTCTTGGAACAAACATTGTTTAGTAACATGGGCTGAGTAACACCACGAGACGTTTTGCGCTGTACGTATGTTACACGTTGTATAGCGAGGAAAATAAAAGTTATGCAACTTTCGACGTCTAAAAAAATGTAAATACGATTCAGCAGCTCTTCCCTGGTTGTGGCTGGCTGAAAATCAACATTTTGTTGCATCCAACTCCAAAGATTAATTGTGCTAGCCTTTGTTCCAACAATAATAATTATATAATTATTATGTCTCAAGCCAAGTGTCGAAGAAGCGAGTTTATGTTACTTATTACTTTAGGAATTAAGGTTACCTTAACATTTATTAGACGAATATAACATAGTATGGTAAGCTTCATAGAAATCTCACTCCTATTGTTAATGATCTCACTACTAAAGGGGGTGAGTTTTCTCTGAAACTGATCATACCAAAGAAACACCGTATTTATACCCTTTTCATTACGTTAAGCTTTTAACTCTTAAACCACGTTCATTTTAAGCTTTTCAATTGATATTTATCGTCTACTTTTAAGGGTGACTCGACTTTATGTTAATTTTATTTTAATAGCTCTATATATAATGTGAGTCGTTTTGTTTATTTGATGAACTTTATACTAGAGTTATACACTTAAACACAAAAGTACACCTTAATATACTGCCACTCTCTGGGATTCTCAACCCTCAGCAGCAATTCATCTTTTTTATTGTGTTATAATGTGAACGATTTATTTAATAATAGTTGACCCGGAGGCCTATGTTCAGCAGTGGACGTCTTCCGGCTGATGATGATGATCCGGGAAACTTCGTACCTCCTCAAAAACACCTTTTAAGCCTTCCCTGGACTTACAAAAATAACTCAAAACAAAAATTTGACAAATCGGTCCCGCCGATTTCGAGTTTTAACACTATACATTTATGTCAATTTTTAAAATTGCCATATATGTATTTCCTTTTTCACTATATTTATTTATTTGTCATGCAAATAACCTTATAGAAGAACAACATCATTATGAAGTCCGCTAAAATCCGATGCAGAGCTTATGGATGTTAGAGTAGCGCGTTTACACAGACCGCCAGATAAAGATAAATAAGACAGTAGGTAGCAATACATTATGTACGTATTGTTCGCACGTATATACGTGGGAACATTAAATAGTCTTTTTGGAAAATCGAACATAAAGCTTAAAAAAAAAACAAACAAATTCAGCAGACATTTACACAAAAAGTTAAGTACCTAACCTACATTTCTGACTCAATAAAAAGTAAAAAAATTTCACGTGTAGACTCAATCGTTCAAAATACGCACGAACATATATATTTTAGCCGAAAATACCCCGATCCAAAAACATTAGGATATCAATAGCAAAGTTGCTAACTCAACTGCTATTTGTGATATAACGGATGAAAGTACTTCGAGGTGTCAAGTTTTGAATAAGAAAGGATACGTTCACACGATGACTCGTTCGATCTGCTTGAATGAGCACGGACGTGACCGCCTTACAAAACTGATCCTTTTACTCACCGCCATTTTTCCGCTCCGATCTTTTTCAATACACTCGCTCCATTGCCTTACGAGTTCAGATACCAAACCAAGCATATATCCTGTAAACAGCATTGGTGGTTTAACAGTTTTCAAGGCAATATTTCACTGCTAAAATGGACGCCTGTCCCAACGTGTAAGTTAGTCAGACAAAATTGTTTGTGCCGTCAACAAAATTCTTTGTAACAGAAGCACACGATAAATAAATACAAAGTGGCTTTTCGTCAAATTAAATATTGACGCTACGCAGGAAATATGAAACAATTTTTTCGATGCTTCCCCTAAAATGGCGTAAGACGGGCTTATTTAACTTATGGCAGCATAAAGGGTACTTTGTCAGCGTAAAATCGTTGTCTCGCGAAGAAATGTCGGGGATGCCGCCCTTATTTTTCACTTAGAAAGTGGAATTTTGTGAAGGAAGGCAGGTGTTTATATTTCTCGTTGAAAACGGTTCATTTAAAGACACGCTTTGTAGTAGAAGGTTAAGACAATACAATTCGGTGTTGAAGGAGCATTTGTGGACGATTAGAAACTAACTTCATTACATGTTCAAAGAAAACACCTAACGAGTGTTTGCAGACGTTGGCAAATGTTTGCTAAGTCTTCTGTAGACTAGTTTTGAAGTTTAAGAAGACATGTCTTTGTAAATATTCTTTTGAATTTGTAATGTTCAGCCAATGATATTATAAGTAAAAAGGTGTAGATACGTCATACGCGCTCAATAACGTATGTGCTCAAATGAGGCTGATTCACACATCTTAATCTCAGTGCGACGTTGCCAGCGGCACTTCACGTACCACAGACTGAATTAAAAGTAAAAGTGACTCAAAAATACCGAAAATGCTGTCGTGTGTGATGAGATATTGTACAAATTAAACATGCAAGACTTCTAAAAGTCAAAGAATCACATAACATTCGTAAACATACTATTTATCTTTAATATTTTCACAAATAAAACATAACGTTTCTATAAATATGGCGTCGTAAAAGAAAGAGTGCGAGCACGGGTGCGAGCGAGAGGAGACGCTGTTGTGCGGGGGGATTGATGACGCGTGGCGCTGTTTGTTTATCTAGCTGTCACTTTTTTTCTTATTGCGTTGTATCAAGCTATCCTTTTTACGGGTTTGTCTCCACGGATCCCGGTATCAGATTGAATTCGCCACGGATCACGTCGAGTTGTTTCCACCGATACCGCGATCCGTTACCAACATAACAAAAAAAAAAGTTTGTAGCCACCGATCACGGTAGGTATCAGTGGCTACAAGATAAAAATTATATGTCGGAGAATGAACACAGAAGCACAATATTTTAGAATAACGCCATCTATTATCATGCTGCGGTATCAAAACAAACACAATTTTGGGATCTTTATTCATTATTGTTAATTTAAAATAACGCCATCTATTATCGTTGACCTGGAATCAAAACATAAACGCGATTTAGAATCTCTATTGATTATTGTGAATTTAGAATAACGCCATCTATCTCTGATTGGAGTAACTATTAAGTTAGAATTGAGAGATTGTTTAGGAACGTCAAATTAGTCGTAATTTGGAGATGGTTAGCATGGGGAGCAACGGAAACACCGAACGAATAGTCGAGTCAAATGTCGGTGCGGAAGTTAAATCAGCTATTCGACGTTGACAGGTAGTGACGTTGACAGATGTTGGCTAACCTGTGTGGGGTAGGCCACATGGGCGGTCAGTTTAGTGAAGTGAACACTTTGAATCGGTCCGGCAAGCTGGGTAGACGTCTTGGTTGCTCCGCCATGTTAAACTTCTCGCGTTCCTAAGTTTTTAATCGAGCGATATCTCGGACATCCTTGACTATTTTGTATTCAGTGTGTGTTAGCAAGTAATTAAAAGTGTTAACGAAGATTTTCTGAATGTTATTTCCGATATCCCAACCCCTCTGATAACGAACTCTCCGTTATCAGAAGTGGGATTGGACCACGACGACCCACGTGTTCGAAATAAAAACGCTAAAAACGAAAAATGGATGCGTCTGTTGGAAAAACAGAACCGCAATTTTCTGGTGCTGATTTCAAGCCGTGAAAATACCTACTACGTCGTCACGTGGCTTTCGTTTACCGGATTTCGATCTTGAAAAACAAAATGTGGATGCACGTGGTTGGGTGACGACTACAGTGATGTGCTTTCGGACCAAGATCAACATGGCGGGTACCCCGCTTATGGTCGCTGTAAGCCGCGTCTTGAAGGGAGGAGATTCTACCTGGCTGCCTACTGTGTCGTTTCCTGGGATAAAGTGGATTGATTTCAAGCGACTTTTTATTGCAAGACACGTGGCTAGCTACAACAAGAGCTGCAGCGAAGCGAAGCGAATAGTGTTGTGAAGCCTCTGAAGTGTTTTGCCTGCCGCAAGCCGGGTCATTAATCCGTGCACTGCTACCGCAAAGATGTGAAACAGGATACTTCGAAGCACCACAACCACAGCAATGGCAACAACTGCGAGGTTTCCTGCATCCGGGGTCGCCTGCTTCCACTGCCACGGCGCGGAGAGAGGAGCGGCGCTGACTCCGGGGCGTCGAAGCCTGTTAATGAGGAGAGGGTTGACCTGTGCCTCCTGAGCGCGTCGACTGGGAACCTATCCGGTGAGCAATTTTCATTTTGTTTATGACTCTGGTGCCTTGTGTTCTTTATTTAAGTCTGTACCCCTACTTTAAACCTAGTATTGAGATTTGTTTTCATGTGTTGCCTCATTGTAGCGGGCACTTGATCGATTGCAGAGAATGCCTGAGGGTTAAGTACCATTTTGAGTTTGATGATAAGTGTGGAATCTTATTTCGGCTGGTCAGACCGTACCAGTAGCTGTTTTGTAGCCGTAGTCCTTATCTGATTGACATCCCGGTGGTGTCCATGGATGCGCGGTGTGCGGGTGGCACTGGCGGAGGTCGTGTATTGTGCGTTCATGATGAACGGTGTGAAACAAACAGAAGTTTGTTGGTGGGGCTAGTGTTAGCCATAGGCCACGAATTTGATTCCTGCTTTTTGATGATTAGTTTCTTGCATTGTAATGGTACAACTGCAAAGGTACTTGGCTGCTCTAGGATTTTCGATGGATAGTGTTTGAACTTAAACTTTACTTGGCTGTCTCTGGTTAAGCGGTAGTGACGTAATTGCTGGTTAAGCGTTAGTTGTGTAATCGCTGGTTAAGCGGATTACTTTGGCTTTCGCTGGTTGAGCGTTAGCTGTTGAATCGCTGGTTAAGCGAGTTGTGTTTACTATCGCTGGTTAAGCGTTAGTAGTGTAATCGCTGGTTAAGCGGATTACGTGGGCTTTCGCTGGTTAAGCGTTAGCTGTTAAATCGCTGGTTAAGCGTGTTATGATGTGGGCTTTCGCTGGTTAAGAGTTAGCTGTAAAATTGCTGGTTAAGCGTGTAATGATGTAGACTTTCGCTAGTTAAGAGTTAGCTGTTAAAGTGCTGGTTAAGGGTGTTATGTGTGCTTTCGCTGTATAAGAGGTAGCTGTTAAATCGCTGGGTAAGCGTTGTTATTATCACTGGTTAAGTGATAGGATTTGTAACGCTGGTTAAGCGCTACAATGTTAAGTACTGGTTAAGTACTTCAGTGACTGTGGGTAAGAAGTGATGCATGGTGCTGGTTAAGTGCTGTGGATATGTTTGGTAGAGTCATAATGCTCTCTTAATTTTGTGCCAATGTCTATTATGTGCCTTATTCTTTCATTTTAGTTTGTTTTGTTTTGGTTTGGCAGTAGTCAACTTAAAATTTAAATTATCTAGCATAGTAAGAGTTTTCTTATAATCTGTAACGTTATAGAAAAAATAAGGTAGCACGTTGAACAAACCTTTTTGAAATTATTTTGATAAAGGCTCGAAATGATTTGAAGACCTGATGGAGGTCGATTGATTTCATGCTTATGACCGATGGAGGTTATAATGTGTGATGGTGAAGGCCGGATGGAGGTCAGAGTATGAGCGCTGCAAAATATTTTAATGAGTTTCCTATTATTTGAATGAGTATGGGTGTTGTTCGACATGTCAGCTTTTAAAGAAATAGTTTGTTTTGATTTTTATTAGACCCTGTAATTATTTGATGAGAATACCTTTTCCATTTGGGTCAGGAATGGCCGAACGGTTAGAATGATTACTGTTCGAGATTTTTTTCTCATTCCAGATTTCTCACACGAGGATGTGATGTCTCACACGAGGACGAGTGTCTCACACGAGGACGTGTGATTGTCAGAATGGCCGTGTCGGAGAATGAACACAGAAGCACAATATTTTAGAATAACGCCATCTATTATCATGCTGCGGTATCAAAACAAACACAATTTTGGGATCTTTATTCATTATTGTTAATTTAAAATAACGCCATCTATTATCGTTGACCTGGAATCAAAACATAAACGCGATTTAGAATCTCTATTGATTATTGTGAATTTAGAATAACGCCATCTATCTCTGATTGGAGTAACTATTAAGTTAGAATTGAGAGATTGTTTAGGAACGTCAAATTAGTCGTAATTTGGAGATGGTTAGCATGGGGAGCAACGGAAACACCGAACGAATAGTCGAGTCAAATGTCGGTGCGGAAGTTAAATCAGCTATTCGACGTTGACAGGTAGTGACGTTGACAGATGTTGGCTAACCTGTGTGGGGTAGGCCACATGGGCGGTCAGTTTAGTGAAGTGAACACTTTGAATCGGTCCGGCAAGCTGGGTAGACGTCTTGGTTGCTCCGCCATGTTAAACTTCTCGCGTTCCTAAGTTTTTAATCGAGCGATATCTCGGACATCCTTGACTATTTTGTATTCAGTGTGTGTTAGCAAGTAATTAAAAGTGTTAACGAAGATTTTCTGAATGTTATTTCCGATATCCCAACCCCTCTGATAACGAACTCTCCGTTATATATAATTCTGGAAACTGGTCTCGGTGTCAAAAGAAGTTGTCTTTTGATTGGGGAAATTAAATTAATAAAAATACCTAAAATCATATTGGAAAAATAATTTGCTCTATTTCTTGTCTCTGCACACCGAGATCAGTTTCCAAAAATAATATAATTTTTATCTTGTAGCCACGGATACCTAGCGTGATCGGTGGCTAAAAACTTTTTTTTTTGTTATGTTGGTAACGGATCGCGGTATCGGTGGAAACAACTCGACGTGATCCGTGGCGAATTCAATCTGATACCGGGATCCGTGGAGACAAACCCTTTCCGTCGCTTTGTACGTGTATAACGCATCTATGACTTTATAATATCATTGTGTTCAGCTAATAAAGTTCGATCAAAGACAATACGAAGGCTAGTTATATGTTTGTAACTTTCTAACGATAAAGCCTAAATAAACTTTAAATAAAAGCTGTATTTATTCAGTAATGACACTATTTAAATGGTGCTATCGCCGTAATAATTATTAAAAAGGTTTGATGTGACGGATAATTTAATATTGTCTTAAAGTCTATATTTGAATTCTCGAGACGTTCTTTAGTGAAAATATACAGGTCATTAAATAGGCTAGCATCTTTAAAAAGCAATAAAATGTTACCACAAATTATTGTTTGAGAAGAGATATAGCCCAGTGGTAACGGCCCCGAATTACGAGTTTAGGTCGTGGGTTCGAATCCAGATAGACTCAGCATTACTTTACACTGCTCTCAAATCGGTGAAGGAAAATATAATGAGGAGACCGGTCTGTGCTAAGACGAAAAAAAATCGAAAACATGTGATATCTTCCAACTTGCACTGGGCCCGCGTGGTGTATAATTAATATCCGAATCCCTATCATATACAGTTGCATATGTCCCATAATGTACCCACTAAAGGAAAATTTGATAGCAAAAGGCTAAACAGAACTGGCGCATTGTGAACTTCTTTAAGTAGGTAGACTTCTTCCTGGCAATAAGCTGTCTTGGTTGACCTGGAAATCTATAAACTGACTCCGAACCCAGGTAGGCCGAAGCAAAGAAAATCTGCTCAGGTGGAATTTCATTGATAACTTTGCTCTGGAGTGTAAGTGTGGTGCCGCTCCATAGACGATGAGGCACTTATTATCGTGCCCTGCCAACTGTTCGTTACGATGTACCGTTCGTTACGATGTACTGTTCGAGAACGCAAAACTCGTGGCCCAATTCTGGGCACAGTCAATTTAGATTGTAATCGACACGATAAGAAGAAGGTAGATTTCTGCATAATCTTCCAGGAATTACATGCGTGATATTATGTGACATTATTCGCAAAATTTTCCTCCAAAGATTAAAACATTAAAGAGATTAAATACCTAAATGAGACTTGCTATCAGTAAGTACAAACTCAAAATACAACTTAAAATTATTCGGAATTTTATTGTTTACCAAACAATAGGCGACACAGTTTATCCTGTCAAAGCTATCGGCGATTTATAGCAATATTAATATCGCTTATCTCGCCAACCGTATCCTCGTGATAACACATTTATTTGGAAAATCCAGGCGTTTTATGCAACTCAAATATAAATATCAAAGTGAGATATAAATATAAAAGTGGTGTATAAAGTTGGATGCGACACCCCTGTCGTTAAGCTGACGTTTTAATCCGTTCACGTTCGTGATTTAGATGGTAAAGTGGATTGTTTGGTTTAAAGCTTGTATATTTATATTATTCTGGAGAAGTTATATTTGTATGAGGACACTGTTACACAAAATAAATGAACAACAAATGGTTGACTCTCGACTTCGGTGTAGTTACACCACCATATATAAGGGAGAGGACTTTATTGAGGATTGGACGTCTTCAGGCTAATGATGGTGTTGACGATAATGATGAAAGAAAATTAGTTCTTGCTGAATCGATGCTGCAAGCATGACTGCTGACCTTTTCGATAATATGGTTTAAGAAATTTATTTCGGTCACACGCACCCAACCTTCCTTCGTATCCACCGCTTTACTGACCTTCCTCGTACCCCTTATTCATGTCTTGTGTCAAGGAGACAACCGCAGACTGTACTATTATTCGCTCCAGGGCCAATGCCCCGGTATTGCTTCTATTCGCAGAGGTTCGCGTAGGTTGTCTTCTCCACATTTTCTAGCCTGAATGGTCTTTCAACACCGAGATGGACTTCTTGAGGGTGAGAAGGAGCTCGGCCTGGCCAGCAAGAATATCGCTAGACAGGGGTCAATGATTGACGGGAATGTGATTAAACGTGGGCGCGGCGGAAGCGATATGGCTACGGTTAATTTTTTTGCGAGCTAGACGCTCGTGGGGGTATCGAGATAACCGTGTCCGCCCGGGCTAGATTACTATAAAAAGAGGTGCGGACCAAAATTTTTGAAAAATTGTCAAAAAACTAGTTTTTGGTACAAAAAAAATATACTTTACAACTCCAGGACTCGGAATAAGGCTATTCCAAATTGAAACCGGTTAAGTAACTACTCATTAAATCATGACAAATATGTGCTGAATTCATGATACATGACACATTAGTGTCTTAGAACGTATGAAATAAATGTCACAAAAAAAAACTAAATTAACAAGTTCGACGCAACAATTCCTCGTATGCTCTCATCGTTTCTTATGTAGGTGGATCGCAGCACGGACCGGGACATTTAATAAAGAGAATGTAATGCGCAATGGCCGCTCGTGACGCGCTCTAGTGTCCATTGTCCATGTCCAGTGCATCGGGTCCGTTTAATTAAAGTGGACAGCTAAATGACAAGACCTTCCATTGTTTAAGATGGCGGAATCTTTGGATAGATGTGTGATTCGGATTTGTATTTGGTGATTAGAGAGAAAATGTATAGTCTCCTTCACTTGTAAAGGAACATTATCGTGAGGAACTCGGCATGTCTTAGAAAGTTAGAACAAAAAAATCAAAGATATGTCATCTAAAACGCGCTCTGGGCTCTTGTGGTGGATTTCGGCCCGCTCCCTCCCCAAACAGAGTAGGCCAGTGGGAGCTATGTTTTCTTTTTAAGAATTAATAAGGCAAGTTTCCTATTTTCGTCCGTATTTTTGTTATTTATTGTATAAAAAAATATTCTATTTATGTTTCAGTTCAAACAAAAAAGGTTTAGTGTTTAAAACCCTTTGATCAAAGAAATTGGGTCTTGTCCTTTGTATAGCCTGAGAACTCACAAAAACAATTCATTTGAAACAGTTAGACCATAACCCTAAACTTCAACACTCAAAAACTTGAACAAGCCATAAACCCTGAAATTCACAACAGGGTTTGAGCCCACTATCCATTTGTTACCAAATTCTAGTACTCTCATGCGGCGCAAAAAACCTTATAGTACCCAACCCTCACGCAATTATGTCTCAGAACTTTTCTGCCCTAACTTCTTAAACTTTACGCGGTCCCTAGAGTGTCCTTGGACATTTAACTTTATATACGTATAATTAAGGGATATGTTTGTATATAGCGTGACGAACGCAAAGCGGTAGTTAAGAAAACGACCGCTGCACTATCAACAGCTTAAGTGTCGTATTAGGAAACATTGTCTGACATAACATACTGGATGTAGGTGGGGAGACAGCGCTTTTGATTTGACAGTTGGTATACTGTCGTCTGTCTTTGGAAGGGTGACCAGGGTTCAATTCGTTTAGGTCCTCTAAGGTGGAGAGGAGGAGGGACGTCATTGTGCTGACACTCCGTGAGGCGCGCGTGGAATACAACTGCACTGCTGTGAGGTGGACGCTGTCCTCTCCCTCACGCGTCCCACCTGCTCCTTCGCTAGCATGACTGCTTCGCAAAAGGCAGCAACCGCTTCCAGCTGAGTAACCTTAAATACTCATTTTATAACATCCACGTTCATACATAGTCTTCAATAGTCATACTTAAAAAACAGAAACCTCAGATTAATTTATTTGTACGAGTAACACTTGGCATTACCTACTTAGCAAGAACACTCAATGCTGAGGTGGATGCTAACCCGGAAAAGCAAATAAATCCGTCACAAAGTGACTTCATGAACCAACACAATCACAACATGTAATTTACTTTCAAGAATATTTCACTCCAAAATTATAATATCTGTCTCCTGGCCTAATATGGATGGCACAATTTGTACCATAATGATGATAGCTATGCGGTCCTTAGCGAGCTTTACTACGACGACGTTTGCTGTTCAAGATATGTGGATATTATAATATTCATGGGCATACGCAGATGGGAGGCGGTCGTGGATTTAAATCTTAGATTCACAAAAAAACATTATGTTCCCAGATTCGCCACAACCATAATTATTGCCCGGAGTCGCAGGATTGCGTAAACAGGTAATGTGACCCTGGAACGTAAAGTTGTGTCCACAGTTTTCCTGCCAGTGGCAGTCTCGCGACCTCGAGGTATCCAAGCATATATTGATGAGGGACATCATAGAAAATGGACTGAACAATATCTGCATGAAACCGTAGACTCTTTAGAAAGAGAGAAAGCGTGAAAGTGTCTTAAGAGGAAACAGCAAGGGCTGGAGAATTGAAAAATAGGTATTTGTAAAATCTATTGCTGTCGCAAAGTGCCCACAACAGAGTTACAGAGCGCAAAGGAGACAACTGCAGCTTGGACCGAAAATACCTTAAAAATGGCACAAAATCAACGATTCGTAGTCCCCTGATTACTCCTCCAAAACTTAACCGATTTCACTACTTTTTCCTTTAAAAAATAAAGAAAGGCACTGGCCGTGTTCCTATGTTTTTCTTTTTTTATATAATCTCGTCAAATTTGTTTACTGATTATTTGAACACAGCGGAAAATCTTGCAATTTTTTTAGGATTTTGAATGTTCATATCTCTTTTCATAATTAATATAAGGGAAAAAGGAAAACATAGAGACATGCCAATAGTGGTCATAGATTATTTGAAAAAAAAATATTGCTCTACTGGCATTATCCAGGGAGAAAACAGGGGACTACGTTTGTATGGAAAAACGGCCGTGCTGTTTCCTCTTAACCCTTTTCTGTAAGACGTAGAAAAAAACATTACGACTTATTAGTTGTTTTCTCATTTCTGCCCGCTTTTATTTGACATTTGGATAGGGATGGCTTAGTCTATGCTCTATGTTGAAGGGCATATCTACGATGTAAATCTATGGAGTTAGTACTTGCCGTGCATTAGGCTATTATTGCATGTTCGGGAGGTTAGATTAGTTCAGTGTGTGACGTCATAATGACATCAATGTTATTAATGCTCTTTGTCGTGTGCTGTGTTGCCAGGATATTGGAGTTTGGTACATATTGCTGATGTGTTCAGGTGTGGATGAGACATTGTGTTAGATGAGATTCTGAAGATTTTTATATGTTAAGGTATCTAGTAATTACGTTAATCTATAACTTTTTTTTAATTTTATTAGACTAACATAATATATACAATATGAGAGCAGTGGTGGCCCAGTGGTATGGGTCCCAACTTACAAGTTTTAGGTTGTGGGTTTGAACCCCGCCAGGCGCATTACTTTGTGTAATTTATTTCATCAAAACTGTTCTCAAAACGGTGAAAGAAAACATCGTGAGGAAACCGGCATATCCTAGAACCAAAAATTCGAAGACATGTGTCATCCACCAACCCGCACTGGGCCTGCGTGGTGGATTATGGCCCACTCCCTCTCACAGAGAGAAGGTTTGTGTCCCAGAAGAAACCCGTTCACTCTAACTTCGATGAGATAGATCCAGAACTTTGGCTAATCAAGGCTTTGGTTCTTTAGAGGGCCCCGTTTGCTGACGTCGTCGACCCGGGCATGGTTCATGATCGGACGGTGAGTCACCGATTACTCGCCGTCCGCATGCCCAACATATACATCATAACACATGACACGTTTCAAGGTAGTTTCGGGAAAAAAAAAAGTGCTTAATTCGCTATTCCCCTGACATTCGGCGCCATGATTAGTTTCAGCCGGAACGAGAACTGAGCTACGTGTTTTCATTAACTTCAGGAGTGAGATCGTTATTCAATACATTGTCTATGCATTGGTTTTATAGTTCATCGCTCACTGTGATTTTACTGCGGGCAAGTTAAATAGTTCCCTGGAGTCAATTGATTTAGTTATTCTGAACGGTTTCTTTTGTTAACTGTAAGATGCGATGTGGAAATAAGTTTTTACAACGATAGAGCATTTAGTCATAGAGTAAAAGCTTGTTTCTTTTTTTCGAGGTTAAAGGAATAATGAAATTAACATGATAAAGTTTGATGCCTTTTTGATATCTACACATCATACATAAGATTTCACTGAGAAACAATCATGATGAATTCGGCATTTGGCGGTCTACCCACTCTGCGATTTTTACCAATTTTGGGTGCATACATCATACCTAGAAACTCCCATGCACAGATACCCAGACCACCCAGACTTGTAGGCCATAAAAATGTTTGTTTCATCCGGGAATCAAATACGCGACATGCCGCGCAGCTGACGAACATTGAAAAGTGTAAGTTCAAGGTTTGATCCACGAATAAAAAAAAACACTTCAAACTTCAGCTAGCAGTTTCATTGTTTTTGTAACAAAAAAAGTCTTATTCCCAAAACGCTTGAAAAAAAAAAACTTGTTACGAATCTATCTCATCTAATATCAAATGGGTTTGTCACGAAACTTGTCCAACACTTATGCCCTCAAGATTTCTGAGTCGCAGATCCAATCTACGTAATGGGTTTGATCGAAACTGCCATATGTCACACGACAGATGTTAGACTGGTCGATGTAACGTTATATGTTTCAAAGTGACACTTCAATCAAGTTTTATAGCTCTGTAATTGATTAAAAATGTTGTATTTTGAGTCTTAAAGTGTGAAGGTTTAAGTGATTGGAAGAGAAAATAGGGAGTGAAATAGGCTTTTGTTTTAAGGGGCTCTCTCACCGCGAGTATTCACCTGTATAGTGTAACGTTACAGATTCGAACATTCGAAAACAATAGAGCATCAAATGGCGCACTTTTATGTTACATTACAGGTGATTGCTCGCGGCGAGGGAGCGCTTTTAAGATGCATTTACACATTAGTCACGTCACGTCACCGTCACGTCACCGACAACGGATCGGTGACGGTTTGTCTAGTCACCAGTCACCGTCACGTCGATAGTCAGTCACGTCTCCGGTTTGGTTGAATAATTGAACACATACATTGACTGAACTAAGACGTGACGTTCCCGGGTGTGTGGGGATAAAAGTATGAAACTTGGATGGAAATATTATTTGACGTGTCTGACCGGTGACGTGACTGATAGATCTTGTGCCGGTGACTGACCGGTGACTGACGTGTGGGAACAAAGTCACACTAGGAGTATAGAAACATTTTGTTTTTTAAACCGGGCCGGTGACGTGACGACGTGACGTGACGGTGACTGATGAGTATGAATGCACCTTTAGTCTTTGTTAACATAGGGTTTTTGACGACCCGGTTAGTGCAGTGTCTTCTGCACTGTGTGTCGTGGGTTTGAATTCTGCACGTCACCCTTCAAGTAGTTGTTCACGGTCTGGCTGTTTTGTACGTGAATTTTACTAGTAAACGCACCCACAGCGGAAAAGTGTCAGATTATTACTGATTGAAACCAACCGCGTTCCTATTTTTTCCTTTGCATTTCAGGGCCGTGGTAAACTTTGCCATAACTTCTAGTACATTCACACGGCGACGAGAATAAAGACCGCATTCTACTCGTCTTGCTTCCTCATAAAAGTTCAGAAATCCTTTGTGTGGTAGCTACTTATTTACGTCGCCGAGTTACTACGTTTCAATATTAAATTTTCAACCAAAGATTTATATCGTTAGATGTGCTCTCTCCATGCTTACGGCATGCGCAAAAGTCTTTAACTTATTTATTACACAGATACGAGGAGAATAGTAGATCTGGAATGGAAAGATAACTACGATTTTCAGTATATTATGTGAGAATTATATCAGTTGGTTGAGGTCATGGTTATTGAAGGTAAAGTTGGCGGTATACACTTTCTATCCGACGTAAGCTACAAGTTAAATCTTAGCCTTTGAACGTGTAATTTTTATATTATAACAAGAGACTGAAAAGTTTGTTTGGTTGAGCTCTCTAATCTCAGGAACTTCTGGTTCCAATTCGAAAAATCTTTTTGTAAATTTATAGAGGAAGCGGGGGTGAAACTACGGGGTTTAGCAAGTATTCAATCTAGTCTATGGCACTCGTGACAATAAATAATTATTTTGCCTATACAAAAAAAATGCACCAGCTCGAAGAGTGAGCGATTTTTCTGTAACCGAAAAACCGACCACCGCCACCACACGACCACCTTTTACTGGTAAACTTATTTCACCAGAGTTATAAAAATATAGAATCAAAGTCAACAAAATAAAGGTGGTTTTGTTGACGTCAAAAGTGCGGCTGCAAAATAAGGTCCGTTTATAAACTTACTGTACGAAATGTGAAACTTTCAGTTCATGGTTTCGACGACCTAAAAAGTGGGTTCCCAAAACGAAAACCTTTTTAAACTAAAACTCTTTCACAATATTTGCCGCAAGAGAACCGCAGTTTTCGTTGGATCTACATTTCACGGAGGAACAGCTTATTCCGTCTACCATTATTAGCATAGGAAAGAAAACAGGTACCTAACTTGTAACCTTAATCTCGTTATATCAAAAATATAATATTTTCTAGTACCAAGAAACACAAGCTGCTACAATTTTCAGTAAACCTAAAAATTCTGAGAAACCAATTAAGAAAATCCACGTGAGGAAAAATTAATATCCCAAAATGGCGGATTCGAAACCGCGATGTACTTAAAAACAAAAAGAGTACAAATGTTGAGTTTGGGAGTCGTATCACGTGCTGGCCCATGTGGTCGCCACCGGGTTCTGTCGTTTTAGAAAAATGTATACGATGAACGTGACAACCCTGCGACGGAAACGTTTCTATTTTTGAAACCAATCAAAATGTCTTTTGGTTTGTTTATGGTTTTCTGAATTGTTTATGATTTGTTCGTATGAAGGTTTGTAAACGTGATGCGGCCTCTGGAAATAATCATTTAAATATAAGAAAGAACAGTAGGTTTGTAAAGAACCTCAGCATACATATTTTAAAAGTAAGTATTAAAATAACAAACAAGTTAAAATGAAGCTTCTTGTTTTTACATTTTTTATTTGTAAAAATAATAATAATCTTTTATTGTTACTGTAATATAGTATGTAACTTAAACAACGTGTAACGTTAAATGCGCAAAACCTTTCGTGAGGTATAGTGTCTAGTCTATGTATCTACATTCCACATTTTAACATAATTATTGGCTTTATAAACGAACGGCTTATTTTACGAAGCAAAAAATCAAAAAATATCGCTGAAGCTTCCAGTATTTTCATTAAAATTGAATTTCTGGATGCACAACGCTAATTTACGTACGTGACTTCATGCATATCTTCTTATTAACAATGTTGCTTTGCATACCAAGTGAACAGAGCTCATTTGGTACAGCCGGCCTTGTTTCCGATACATTGACTATGGAATCTTAGAGCTTGCATCCAAGGAAGTTGGTAAATGTAGCTCATACGAGACTAGGAGCTACATTGCTGCAATTCTGATATACCTGCAGTTCATAATATGACATTGTATTGGATTTAGCGAAGATTTCTATTAGTATTTGAAGTGTTTCAAAGGTTTTAGTATGACTGGTTTTAAGGTATACGATTTGTAAAGAGAGAGGTCATAGGCCATGATGAGTTTTCAGTTATTCTGACGTAAACTGGAACTTTGACATTTTCAAATTGATTTTCAAAGAAAAAATTAGTTCCTTCTTCGCACACCAGAGGCGTTGTTCCATTTTTCCATACAAGAAACGGTGTAAATACTGCAAAGACGCTGTAAGTAAAATAGTGAAAACTCGTGATAAGGGAGGTCAGAAAGGACATCATTTCTGTTTGCATATCATGAGAACCAAATCCTGATAAGATTACACGGTGAAATAACCAACATAAGAACATCAACTTACAATTATATTATATTTCCCCTAAGTGAAAAGGCAAAAACATACATAAAATATTGTAAAAGGTTTCCATCGGCAAAAGAAAATGTCAATGAATGGAATTGCGATAAAACACGTTCTATTGTGTTCCTGACTTTTTTGTTTCGCATACCAAATGCATTCGAACAATGTATTGAAGTATCCGCGATTGACACAAAAAGTTGTGAAATCCCCCGTATTTGCATAAGGTCGTATGTGTAACAATGTGAAGAATCCCGGGGGGTGTTGGGGGTTGAGAACACAATAAAACACGTCACCCGGGGTCCCGGAAAGAGGAGTGAAGTCCGTTAAGGCTTGGGGGAATCTGTCGTTTTTTTTGCCTGGATTTGTTTTGTTAAAAAAAGATGGGATTTACACCTTGCTTTGCTGCTGTGACATTATTTATATCTGCTGCACGTCTGGTGAAAAGTATGTAAATTAAAAAGCCTGACTGAGTGAATGGCGTAATTTTTTTTCTTCGTTTTTTGTGTCCGCAGCGTACAATTCGGAGTCGGTGTTACAATAAATTCTGGAAGGTAAATGATCCATTGGTAAATTTGACAGATTCGGGTCGATTGACCTGTTGACATCTCTACAAGGAAAGTATCGACCGATCGTTTCAAAATCGGGTCCTTGTCAACGATAATACCATGTATCTGAAAATGTACCACATGAACATTAACGAACAACATAATCTAAACTAAATCCCGCCATATATTAGAGCAGTTTGGCATCGCTTTTGGCCCAAAAGCCTGGGTATTGGCACTGAACCCTGTATCAGCTATAGCGGTGCCGGCGCCGTTAATTTGCCATCTAATTACTGTCAACCTTT
The DNA here is from genome assembly GCA_036375495.1 of Agrotis segetum. Lineage (NCBI taxonomy): Eukaryota > Metazoa > Arthropoda > Insecta > Lepidoptera > Noctuidae > Agrotis > Agrotis segetum. The sequence continues at coordinate 375,393 of JAQSVV010000155.1, forward strand.
GGCAGTATCGCTTGTCAATATGGCTTTTCGGTGAATTTTAAACGAATTATGATGTTCATAAGTGGGTGGAGTTACGGGGGTTTTACGAAAACCGGAGAGTGAAATACAGTTATACCTACACCTGAACAATACATAATAATTTATGGTTTATGAACTTCACCTAACTATACGTTATGTTTGACCACCGCTGCTCGTGATGTTTCATAGCATTACTTAATAAAAGGACTATTAACTACAGATAACTTTTCAAAAAATGGAACGAGTAGTTCCAGGAAATAACGCGGTCAACCAAAAAAAACTCTTCAGTTTTATAAATTAGTATACATATCAGTGGCGTAGGGTAAAAATTCATGAAAGGGAACCCGGACCAAAACTTAATGAAAAAACTTACAAACATACTAGTCGCCCCTACAATTTTTGAAAGTTTCACTCGATTTCTCTGGTCTTCTACCATCAAACCCTGATTTCCACATATCAAGTTTCCACCATTACAACATCTTCTTTCCAACAAAAAAAGAATCATCAAAATCGGTTCTTAAACGATGAAGTTGTGCCGTGTAAAAAATAATAAACGAATTTAACGTATTTTAAGCACGAATAAATTGAGTATCCGGAGTAGGGATGAGCGTTGAATCAACGAACTAGTTGAATCAACCGTTGATCTCCTGTCAACGTATTAACGTTAACTGAATATGAATCAACTAGTTGAATTCGTCAACGACGTTTATGAGTTGAACTCGTTCGTTCGTTCGTTCTCGTTAATTCAACGAGTTGAATTAACGAGAACGCAAATGTTATCTTCAATGTTGAGTTTTATGGTTCGATATTTTTAAAGTCATAGATTGCGAGCGGTTGAATGAGTTGATTTTCGAATTATTTATTATAAGAATAGTACATAAATATTGGTGGAGTTTGTTTAATTATCCCAATGTATTATTTAAAATGTACTATTTTCTGAGACGCACGAGGTATAGCGAACAGCCCTCTGTGAAAAATGTAATAAAAATATTTTTATTTTACACAATTTAAGATGTTAGTTTGTACAGAAAACGTTTCCAATACAAAATTTGAATCAAGTTGTTTCTTAAATTAAACGCGCAATCGTTGATTATAAACCGTTTAATGAATCAACGGTTTACGTTGCAAGTTGACAGTTAAATTCGTCAACGAGATGAACACGTTAACTCATTCAACTCGTTGACGAATTTAACTAGTTGATTAACTCGTCGACAAACGTGAATCAACGTTAACGTTTCGTTGACGGAAAAACCGTCAACGACCCATCGCTAATCCGGAGTAACCTCCTTAATATTTGTAGTCGGTTAATCAATTATTATCAATTTCCAAAAAATCATGTTCACAAAACCTTATACTAATCGCCTATACACCTTAACACCGCGATTCAGGATTGTGATGTAATTGCACAACGCCATCTAGTTAAAACTTCGAAACTAACATTACGGTGAACACTGAACACTTACCAAACAATACCATTGAACCGAACTAACTTTGTTATTAATGCGCTAACTACGCAAAACTTATAAATTTCAACAATATATCAAATCAAATGCAGCAAATGGACAGGTGAAAACAATAAATGCAAAAAAAATAAGCACGAACCAAAACTAATGTGAATCTGTCATCCAAAGAATACTATCTAAACGAATTACGAAGTCCAGTATCATTCCGTCTCGTTCTGGCGTACGCATTTCATATTTCTATCCTTATCATAAGCCGGTAATATTCGGCTTCCGAGCGTCCTTAAACTAGCGGTGTTATGTGGCCTCAAGCTCACGATCGCTACAAGAGAAACTTGGAATTTTATGAACTGAATTCCGGATTCGCCTTGCGGCTTACAATCTTTGTCTGTTTGGCGCGAGTTGAAATTGATTGCGCGGAAAAAAATGGTAGGCGTTTATTTATTTTTTTGATTGTTCGTTTCATATTTTGTTTATGATAAATGAAAATAATAGATGCTAGTATTTGCTATATTTCGAAAGGCAACCCGATAGGAATCGGTTTGTTAGGTGGCTTCGGGCCTGATACATATCGATTTAAGTGTGTTAACATTGGTAATTTTATAACTGTATCCCATTGGCGTTTTACGAGCGTTTGCGTCTCCCTAATGTTGTCATCGCCGTTCTCGTGTCAAGCGTTCGCTTTGCTGCCTCGCAATTGTTGGCCGTAGTATTATGTGAGACGCTAAGGCCCTTCGTACACAAGGCGACTCAAGTTTCCGATACCTTACGACTTCGGTATCCAAGCGGTTATCGCAATGCAAACCCATAGCGGTTCGAACACAAGCACGCGTCAATGAATACCAAAATCGTAAGTTATCGGAGACTTGCGTCGCCTAGTGTACGAAGGGGCTAACGCTCGTTTATCGCTAGTGGGATAGCGTTCTAATATCTCGTTATTAGCAAAGGCAATATCCCAATGGAGTATCCATCGTCTGTAAAGATCCAAAGAATAGAAAGACGTCATCGAGTTCTCTTGATCGTTTCACATACGATCAATAAAAAAATTCTCCTGGTAAATAAATAAGATCCCATCTATACAAAAATCAGCAAAATTATGGACACTGTCAGAGGAACAGTGTAGAAAACTAAAAATGCTTCGCAGCGGTTACACGAAAATGTAAATAAAATAAATAACTACGTAAAAGGGACATGAATTACGTAATATTTATTAACATTACAAGGCAATTTCTACGGAGCTTATCAACCTAACTCCAACTTTAGTAGTTAGAACAAAATCACGAGCCTCGGTTGATAAATCGAACTACACGGTCACATACGACTTTTTGCTGCAATCAATCTTGCTCCGACAATGACGATAAATTGAAAAGTTTATGTACAACATAGTTTATAGGTCTTGTCATGTTGGAACGCCTAATCGTTCGGTCGTGATGCTAGGCCCTGTTCACAACCTCAGGCGATACGATTTGTCAAGTGACAAGCGCGTGTTGCTTTCTTGCTCTTTCTTTTTCTTTTGTTCACTCTCTGATGTCAGAGTTAATTACCGCCTCTGGTTAGTCTGCTTTTGGACATGGCTTTAGAGTTACATTGATTCTTTTAATCCAGGTTTCCTCACGACGTTTTCCGTCTCCGATATCAGTGATGCCAAGTTAAACTTAAATGAACGATTAGTTTTTTCAATGCATTTAAATAAGGGATCACATCGGTATACGAGTAGTACACCCGGGTTTGTAGTTGCAGGTGTTAACCTCTGGGCCATAATAACTACTATTACTGTGAATAAGAGACGGTCACTTATTTCATTCACGTTGTCTGTGCTGTGACTCGCGTCTATTGTTTCCTTCTCAATGCGTCGCGTTTTCCACACAGTCGCAAGAAGCGCGACCGTGTATTTTGTGGCCAAGCTACAAAGACGTATTAGAAATAAGTATGTTTTCAATCATGATCTTTTTCTATTCAATTATCAGGAGTCATTAGAAACGGAAAGGTTGTGTAGCTCCGTCCCATCTTTTATTTGAAATGAAAAATAAAGCTGTAGAAAAGTGATAAAGGGTAATATCTTTATCATCGATTTCACCTTTGCTTCTGGAAAAAATAAAATAAACATCCTGTCATACCGTTCAAAACTAACCACGATATGCAAATTGGAGCTCATTATGTATACGAAAACCAATAGGAACAAGGAAGTAATTAACATACTACTTGAGTAATTTGTCAACATACATCTAATCAGTGGTTCCCAGAGTTGTTTAGACCGCGACTCACCTTAAAAAAACTTCCGAATTCAGGACTCGACTCTCGGTTACCATGATTAAAAAAAAAACACGCCTGTCTTGTCAAAATGTGAACTACAAAAATTCCTTTTTGGTAAGTTTTGGTAAATTTTTTGACGTGCCCAGTGTGGTTTTTTTATTATTTTGTATTTTTTTTTCTGTTGTAAAATCCACCGGTGGACCATAAGGACTTTCGAGGAGTTAACATCAACTTCGATTTGACCTATCTTTAAACTCAATGACTTGGCTAAGTCCAATTTATTTCGGTATTGAGTTAACACTTTTAATGCAGTAATCGTTTTAGATGTTTCCCAATATTCTCTTGCGACCCACTAGTGGGTCGTCACCCATACTTTGAGAGCCGCTGGTGAAGTATTTCTGGCTGTAATTACGACCGTTATGTTGCTACGCGATAATATGTATATTAACGTTATGTTTAATTGGTGATTCATTAGGAAAGCGACAAGTGAGAAACATTCCTATACTTTTCGATGTAGAAGCCGACAAAGGAAATAATTCATCATCATCATCATCAGCCGGAAGACGTCCACTGCTGAACATAGGCCTAGGAAATAATTATGCTAAACGTAATCTTGTTTGTATACTGCGTCTTGATTACTAAAGAGATATTAATGATCAAGTTTGGTTTTAATTTTTCCGTATGCACATTATTTTTAAACATATTTAAAAGTGAAAGTAAAGATGACTATCAAAAAGGATTGAGTACCAAATAAAAATTGGTTGATAATGGGGAAAAGCCAGCATAAAAAATAGCTAATTACTCTGTCAACTAGAGTTTTGAAAAATAATGGACGCTTTTCTTTCGTTTTACCAAGACGGCATCGGCATGGCAATTAGTGGAATAGACGGCACGGCGACGGCAACGCCCAATGGAAAAACGCACATTGCATACACAAAGATATAACGCATGAAAATTAGGCGGGAGAACTCTTTAACATGGTTTCACTAAGAAAAAAAATGCACTAAAATATTGTTACCTTACGCATTTCCTCAATTCTATGGCGACTTTCATAAAACGATGATGGTCATCGCCATTTCGATACCCCAGGATAGGTTCTGTACAAGATGATAAGGGTATTAGTTGAGTAGGGTTCTTTAGTGATAACAGTAAATTGCGACTATCAACCCATACTGTGGTCAGCCATTTTAAATAATTATGGTGACTTTCTGTTAGTATTACTAGCTAGCTTTATGTGATGTGTTAACGTATTCAAATATACTTCTAAAATAGTCATATCCATCGAACACGACCGTAATTATAGCAAAATGGTTCCCCAAGTCCCTTTGCATCCTGAGTTCTTCATGCTTTTTAGACTATAAGTACCTTCCTTGTCTCACCACCTTAATGCCGAACGAGCCTTCGCAATTCGCATACAACCAGCATGATGTCGACACTTCAGTGTATGTGGCTGTCACCGAAAAGCCGGACGTACCAGTCAGTTTTTTTTGTCCTATAGTTTATCACGTTCAAATTATAGCTCAAGCAAGGTAAGGTTGAATTAAACAAGGTTCCCGTTGCTGGTTAGTGCCAGTCTACTCGCTTACGCTTGCGATAAAAGATGAGGTGGGCAGAGTGGACACTAAATCATGACAAACATTTTAAAAAAATATCAAGGCAAGACCCGGAACTCAAAAGCTTACTGTGTCCGGCCTAATCCGGACGCCTGGCAACGCTAGTCGTAATACAATTCTGTCGCACAAGCATTCCTTACTCGAACTATCGTAGTACAGTCAACAGCAAAAGTAGATGATCATAATTCAATATTAATGAACGGAGTTCGCGTCAGAACTGTGTAGACGAACTAGTAGTAAACGCCACACAGTTCTGACGCGTATTCCGTTCAGTATTGAATTTCTGATTTTGCTAAATTTCGTCACACACATTGACGCTTTTGCTGTTGGCTGTACCTACATCTGAAACTAAGAGCTGATTTTCAATAGTCAGATAACTTTTATGTGAGGAATAAAAATGGTGGTATGACAGCTTATCTATAGAAAATAACCATTAACTTCTGTAGCAGTATCATATCCGTGACAAAATCCGTACTCTTTTTCTTTTTAATTCTGTCTTGAAAATCTCCTTATTTTAGAGATTACCGCTGATATGAAATTTTGACTAGATATTTAACGCCTGTAAATCCCTTGGTTCTTGAAAGACAAGTACACACAGACAGATAATAATAGCAATAGCACCAGAAAAGGACAACACTTCCTTCCTAAAATAGTTCAAACTCAGACATAAAAGACGTTACAGCCTCATTCCCCGAAATAGAAGCACATCGGCCCTGTCAGTTACGAAGCGTGTCTGAAACGAGAGAGCTGTTCCGAGCTGTTTCGAGCTGTTACGCTGCAAGCTGCCCCAGCGACGGGGACGTGCTGCAGCTTGTTTTGTTTCAGTGTGACACTGTTCTGCTGGCTTGTTGAATAAGTTTTGTTGTCTTTGGAAAGGGAGTTTTTGAAGGTGATTGGAACTTAAATTGCGTTTTAAATTGGAACTTCTGGTTCAAAAATAATAGTGTATTCAATTGCAAGCAGTTGGACTGGAAGCGACGAATGCAACATAGAAATTCATTGATGCAATAAAATGAAAACTAACCATTTCCTTGGTTCTATCACAGTCACGAAATTTTGGGCTGCTGCTTTAAGTAAGATGTTGTAGTCTCAATTCAGAAACCAGGGGTCGAACAAGGCCACTTGAACTGAAACATTCTAAAAGCAATTTTTGCTCGTGAAACTTAAGCATTCTAATTTGTAAGGTTATACCACAGTTATACTATAAAAGTGACGACTTGTGAAAGGCAGCCGGCAGAGACTGGATGAGGAAAGCTCAAGAAAGGCCTCATTGGTTCAAATTTGGAGAGGTCTATGTCCATGTCCAGCAGTGGACAAATACAGGCTGATGATGTTAAAAGCGGAAGAAAAAAAATACTGGTTATCTTACTACTTACAAGCTATACAAAATGTTCTTTAATAATCGGGTTTCCCAAAACAAGTAGTCTCTCCAACATTTTCATTGAAACAAAGGCTGATGAAGATTACAACACAGGCGCTCAGAATACTCAATGCAAATCTGCTTCGAAAAAACAAGTGAGTTCTATAAACAAACTATCACAATGATCGTAGTTTGTTTTATTTAGAGGTATCGCTTGTCCCGCCTTCCCGGAGGAGACAAAGTGGAGTTGTTTCTAGTTGTTACGAGATACAGGATAAAAGTGAGCAGTTTTGTGAGCTGTTCTGAAGTTTTTAATGGTCGACAATTGCTAACTTATCGTTGGTACATTTTATACGTATTAACACCTGCTTCGCGTCTCAATACACTATGCCGAAGTTACGCGACCGAATGCTCGCAAAAGAATTTTGATATTTTTTTCCTTTGTAGTTTCACGAAATGGAAGTATTTACAAATGTTTTCGTGATAATAAACAAACAAAATATATTTATATCCTCTAATAACTGTCTCAGCCACTTAAATTAATACCGAACAATTTTAATCATCCCGCATAATAGACATTTTCAACATCAATATAGAAGAAAATCCTTAAAGCTTTCTTTTTTGTATTCCCCTCAAGTTTAGTATTAAAATCAGTCAAGGAAATCCCTCGAACAAGCTACCACAAAAGATAAAATAAAGATTTTTCCCGAAGCATTATTTTACAGTCTTCTAGTTTGTATCATAATTTATAAGAAAAACCCGCTTTACAAGCACATTTTACTAGTCATCTTACAATAGATAGCCTCTATTCTTATCACAGTAAGGATGATTATTCGTTCAGTGGACTGCAGATTTAGTTTGCCAGATCTAAAACCCTTGATTTCGCGGTTGACTGCCCATACAAACTAAAAATGGACAGCGGGACATTGCGGTCGCTTCGTCCCAATATTCATAAATCGCGATACACTTTTGAACTTTTACTTAGTTTGCCATGATTCTGTCGGTAAGTCGGGGCAAGTGGGCGAATAAGTATGTTGGAAACTATTCAGGAATGAAGGGGTTTTTGTTAACAAATCTATGAGCATTTGGAGGTCATTGTATCTAAAGTATTTTTGTGTATATTTTTGTGTATTTGTGGGATGACGCCTGGGTCGATTCATAAATTATTTTTATAATTATGTTTGATAGGGTATATTACTCAGTTGGTCCCATGGTTATCATGACGGGAACTTAAAGAAATCGAGGGACCTCTACAACATTTTTTTTTCTTTTCTAAAACCCGTTACCCTACACTATGAATTTCTCCTGCTTATATGATTGCGTGAATACCTACAAACATAGAAATTCATATACATAAACACCCAACAAAAAAAAGTCTACTAAAGGGTAAAAAAGTCATGGAAATAAGAAACAAAGTTGCCGACTGCCAAAAATAACTTTTAATTTAAAAGTTATTTTACATTTTTTTGTGTTTTTAGAAGTCGGTGAAAAATCTTTATTTCTTGCTCTTTCATCATCTATAAATGTTCATGTAGCTAAATAAAATAGCAGTCAAAAATAAATGTAATTCCCATTGTATTTCTAACATTAGCCTTAGAACAATAGCCGGTTAGACCCCAACCCACTTGTGTCCACGGCTTTAATATGAAGTAATTCAATTCAGAACCCAAAAGCGAACTATTTAATTAGTCAAATGTATTGTGGGCATGTTGTGAATACATCGTTAATTACTGGGTTGATTGGAAATCATTACTGAGCTATTGACGGCCGTAGTAACAAGTACAACATTATTTGAACGTTTGTATTGGACAAAAGAGGGGGAATTATTGCGCTGTTTATTGTGGAGAAAGAAACAATTGTTTTAATTTGTGGGCGACCCCCAACGCCTCCACAATTAAATTGTAATGAAACACGAAAATGTAAATATAATAATAATGGTCATTGTTGTAATGCGAATATTTTGCTCGAAAATGTAGAAATATAAATCGCACCGCGAGCATTTACCTGTACCTGTACAATGCGCACTTTGTACATATCAAATCTGTACCGAATGTACCCGAATGCTTGTAAGTAAGGGAGGTAGTATTGTAATCTAATGCTCAAAGTCCATTGGATTGGACCATATCACCCGTATGTACCTTTTAAGTGAAATAATACGAAGCAAGAAGATGATTTTAAATGAAACCACGGTTCGACCTCAAGGAGAACTGTTACGATGACCCTGGAACGTAGAAGGGCAAAATAACAACATTATCAACGTGTAATATCGATCTAGTAAATTGGAACCGCCTGAAGCATACGCAAACGGTTTTAATCGTTTAAGGTGCCATAAGCCTTTTGAGATGCGGTATCGATATCTAAGCTTGGTACCGATCTTAAATGTAAAACACGATCATTTAGATGTATGGAATATCAAGTAGGAATCTGTTTTTGGCGTTTTCTGCGAATCCGTTTAAGTCGAACGAATTTATTGAACAGTCGCGGTCTGAGATTTCAGATATGTGCAAAAATTATATTTTTCTTTGAAATATAAATAAGTTTTTCACAGAAACGCACGCAAAATATAAAAAGAAATTAACAGGTAACTAAATATTTACGTTAAATTAATCAAACATCAAAAATAGAAATTTACAGCTGCACGCCATGACTGTAAAAAGAATAGGTAACCAATCAGCATAATGCTATGCTATGGGGATACGATACATAGGGCTTTTTTTTTTTTTTTTTAGCGTGGTAAAATCAACAAATGAGTCCTCCAACCCCGGGCTGGGCGGGAGGGACTGTCAGACTTCTACTGACTAAAATCCACGGTGTCGATTTGGGGCCGATACCACTGGGCCACCAATGCTCCCAGTAAAGTGTATGTTTACAGATTGGAAACACCGAAGAGTATACAAGAGTTGGAGTTGTGTTATTTTGTTATGTATCAGTGATGATGTTGCCATTAGCTGCTGGGCAGATGGTGAGAAACCAGGGTGTGAAGTTTCACCGGGAATTAGTTAAACTTTACAATACAATGATTATTGGTAAGACTTTGGGAATTATCACATTATTATCTTGGGCAAGATGATTTGACTCGACACAGTATAGAACTAATAATTCTATCTCGGTTGTTCCCATCAGAAGCAACCGTCATACGGATCGGAATTTGGATTGAGATAGAATAATTAATATCTGGCGTATGCAGAATCTCAAGTGATGGTATGCAGTATCGTACGCGCGGTCGGGAATGAGCCCATGTTCCATTGTCTTGCATAGCATTCATTGATTCATAACATGCATGCACTGTCATCCCACGCAGTCTTGCGCGGCGATCCGATACCTATTACGTGTGCTTCAACTGCAACGCACGACCGCGCGGACACGCGGCGGTTTCGTGTTATGATCAACTAAACGCGAAAAATGTGATGATACGTCAAAAATGGTTGCAATGTTGGTCTTTCAACATCATTGGCTAGCCTTTTCCCAACTATGTTCAATTATCTGTCTAACCAGAGCCCTTAGTACGAGTTTTCACAATTTTTCTTTACAGTACCCTTAGCATGAGTTTTCAGTATTTGAGAAGTAAAGTAAACTGGAACTCTGACAATTTCAAATTGACAAATTTTCAAGGAAAAAATTAGTTCCTTCTTCGCACACCAGAGGTGTTGTTCCATTTTTTAACCGACGAACAACGCCTCTGGTTTGCGAAGAAGGAACAATTTTTTTTTAAATTAATTTCAGAGTTCCAGTTTAGTTTACGTCACAATAACTGAAAAATCATGATAAGGCTTCAGATGCAGCTGAAAATAAGTATTTTACATGGCGCGCACTGCCTGTGACCTCTACAACAGACAGGGCGGAGACATATTATGTCTCTTCGGCGTCTCTTTCATACAAAATGTATACAAGCGACTCGACGTAATGGTAGCCATACACCATACTGCCTATTTGTCAATTCGGCATAATACTGCCAATTTGGTCAAATAGAATTGAACGTGTATGGGGGTGGAATGCCAATTTGATGGCATGACATGCCAATTTTGATAGGTCATCAAATCGTTTTTGACACAACGTCAAATCGGCAGCAGTGATGCCATCTTAGCAACTTCATAGATAGTTAGCTAATTTTATAAAGGTGCTAGAAAAAAAGCTAAAAAGTGTAACTTGTGGCTAAACTTTTTAGCTACTTTTCTACAGGGACGGTTAGGCCACGTTCACACGGCGATTATTTTCCCGTATACCGTACACGAGATTTTATCGAATAGAGTTGACCAGTTTTAGGACAACTTTGCACGGTACACGGTAAAATATTATATTTCTCAAACACGGGATTTTCCCGTATGAACGCCGTTTAAACTATTTTTAACCACTTCCCTGTCCGATGAGTCACATGTGACTCACGACCATTTTTTATCTATTGTGTCTGCTGCGCGGACAGTGAAAGTGTTAAGTTTTCATTTGTGAACTGTTATTACTGCTCTATTCGATAAAATCTTGTATACAGTATACGGGAAAATAATCGCCATGTGAACGTGGCCTTACCAGGAAAACTGAGGCTTTTCGCACATGGATCGCATGTACACTCGTAAAAAAAAGAGTTATTCATTTTATTTCAAACCAAAATACGATTGAAAACTTGAGAGGTGTCAAGGGACCACGAAAGCAAGTTAAAAAAAGGTTCATGCTATTTTCGACCTTATTGACATTTATGCAAACACCTGATTTTAATGAAGGAGCAATGTTAACGAATGAGAATGTGAGAAAAACAAACTAAATTTTAAATGTCGATAAGGTCGAAAATCGCTTGCACCACTTTTTTTAATCTAATTCGATAGTCTCATGATGAAATGAAAAGGTGCTAGAAATTGTAGCTGTCGTCACCGAATAATAGCCAGATCTAGTTGCTGAGTTGGCATCACTGCTGCAGATTTGAAGTTGTGTCAAATCTATCGTATCGATAGGCAGGATGGTGTATGGTGTATATGGACGAACTGCCGATTTGAAACAATTGCAAGCGTCAAATCTATCGTATCGATAGGCAGGATGGTGTATGGCTACTATAATGGTAGCCATACACCATACTGCCTATTTGTCAATTCGGCATAAAACTGCCAATTTGCTCAAATAGAATTGAACGTGTATGGGGGTGGAATGCCAATTTGATGGCATGACATGCCAATTTTTATAGGTCATCAAATCGTTTTTGACACAACGTCAAATCGGCAGCAGTGATGCCATCTTAGCAACTTCATAGATAGTTAGCTAATTTTATAAAGGTGCTAGAAAAAAAGCTAAAAAGTGTAACTTGTGGCTAAACTTTTTAGCTACTTTTCTACAGGGACGGTTAGGCCACGTTCACACGGCGATTATTTTCCCGTATACCGTACACGAGATTTTATCGAATAGAGTTGACCAGTTTTAGGACAACTTTGCACGGTACACGGTAAAATATTATATTTCTCAAACACGGGATTTTCCCGTATGAACGCCGTTTAAACTATTTTTAAGTTTTCATTTGTGAACTGTTATTACTGCTCTATTCGATAAAATCTTGTATACAGTATACGGGAAAATAATCGCCATGTGAACGTGGCCTTACCAGGAAAACTGAGGCTTTTCGCACATGAATCGCATGTACACTCGTAAAAAAAAGAGTTATTCATTTTATTTTAAACCAAAATACGATTGAAAACTTGAGAGGTGTCAAGGGACCACGAAAGCAAGTTAAAAAAAGGTTCATGCTATTTTCGACCTTATTGACATTTATGCAAACACCTGATTTTAATGAAGGAGCAATGTTAACGAATGAGAATGTGAGAAAAACAAACTAAATTTTAAATGTCGATAAGGTCGAAAATCGCTTGCACCACTTTTTTTAACTTGCAATCCTTAAGCAAATGTTTTCCGACCTTCAAGCGATTTTCGACCTTATTGACAACGATGCAAACACCGGATTTCAATGAAGGAGCAATGTTAACGAATGAGAATGTGAGAAAAACAAACTAAATTTTAAATGTCGATAAGGTCGAAAATCGCTTGCACCACTTTTTTTAACTTGCAATCCTTAAGCAAATGTTTTCCGACCTTCAAGCGATTTTCGACCTTATCGACAATGATGCAAACACCGGATTTTAATGAAGGAGCAATGTTAACGAATAAGAATGTGAGAAAAACAAACTAAATTTTTAATGTCGATAAGGTCGAAAATCGCTTGCACCACTTTTTTTAATCTAATTCGATAGTCTCATGATGAAATGAAAAGGTGCTAGAAATTGTAGCTGTCGTCACCGAATAATAGCCAGATCTAGTTGCTGAGTTGGCATCACTGCTGCAGATTTGAAGTTGTGTCAAATCTATCGTATCGATAGGCAGGATGGTGTATGGTGTATATGGACGAACTGCCGATTTGAAACAATTGCAAGCGTCAAATCTATCGTATCGATAGGCAGGATGGTGTATGGCTACTATAATGGTAGCCATACACCATACTGCCTATTTGTCAATTCGGCATAAAACTGCCAATTTGCTCAAATAGAATTGAACGTGTATGGGGGTGGAATGCCAATTTGATGGCATGACATGCCAATTTTTATAGGTCATCAAATCGTTTTTGACACAACGTCAAATCGGCAGCAGTGATGCCATCTTAGCAACTTCATAGATAGTTAGCTAATTTTATAAAGGTGCTAGAAAAAAAGCTAAAAAGTGTAACTTGTGGCTAAACTTTTTAGCTACTTTTCTACAGGGACGGTTAGGCCACGTTCACACGGCGATTATTTTCCCGTATACCGTACACGAGATTTTATCGAATAGAGTTGACCAGTTTTAGGACAACTTTGCACGGTACACGGTAAAATATTATATTTCTCAAACACGGGATTTTCCCGTATGAACGCCGTTTAAACTATTTTTAAGTTTTCATTTGTGAACTGTTATTACTGCTCTATTCGATAAAATCTTGTATACAGTATACGGGAAAATAATCGCCATGTGAACGTGGCCTTACCAGGAAAACTGAGGCTTTTCGCACATGAATCGCATGTACACTCGTAAAAAAAAGAGTTATTCATTTTATTTTAAACCAAAATACGATTGAAAACTTGAGAGGTGTCAAGGGACCACGAAAGCAAGTTAAAAAAAGGTTCATGCTATTTTCGACCTTATTGACATTTATGCAAACACCTGATTTTAATGAAGGAGCAATGTTAACGAATGAGAATGTGAGAAAAACAAACTAAATTTTAAATGTCGATAAGGTCGAAAATCGCTTGCACCACTTTTTTTAACTTGCAATCCTTAAGCAAATGTTTTCCGACCTTCAAGCGATTTTCGACCTTATTGACAACGATGCAAACACCGGATTTTAATGAAGAAGCAATGTTAACGAATGAGAATGTGAGAAAAACAAACTAAATTTTAAATGTCGATAAGGTCGAAAATCGCTTGCACCACTTTTTTTAACTTGCAATCCTTAAGCAAATGTTTTCCGACCTTCAAGCGATTTTCGACCTTATTGACAACGATGCAAACACCGGATTTTAATGAAGAAGCAATGTTAACGAATGAGAATGTGAGAAAAACAAACTAAATTTTAAATGTCGATAAGGTCGAAAATCGCTTGCACCACTTTTTTTAACTTGCAATCCTTAAGCAAATGTTTTCCGGCCTTCAAGCGATTTTCGACCTTATTGACAACGATGCAAACACCGGATTTTAATGAAGAAGCAATGTTAACGAATGAGAATGTGAGAAAAACAAACTAAATTTTTAATGTCGATAAGGTCGAAAATCGCTTGCACCACTTTTTTTAACTTGCTATCCTTAAGCAAGTATTTTCCGACCTTCAAGCGATTTTCGACCTTATTGACAATGATGCAAACACCGGATTTTAATGAAGGAGCAATGTTAACGAATAAGAATGTGAGAAAAACAAACTAAATTTTTAATGTCGATAAGGTCGAAAATCGCTTGCACCACTTTTTTTAATCTAATTCGATAGTCTCATGATGAAATGAAAAGGTGCTAGAAATTGTAGCTGTCGTCACCGAATAATAGCCAGATCTAGTTGCTGAGTTGGCATCACTGGTGCAGATTTGAAGTTGTGACAAATCTATCGTATCGATAGGCAGGATGGTGTATGGTGTATATGGACGAACTGCCGATTTGAAACAATTGCAAGCGTCAAATCTATCGTATCGATAGGCAGGATGGTGTATGCCTACTGTAAAACACCCAGAAGAGACGGGGCGCGGACGCGACTCTCATACATTTTCGCACGTCCGGAACACGTCCTCGTCTTACGTCTTTTCTATGTGGCCCGCGCCTTATTTTTGGATTTAACTTTCTTTTGAGAACTATAAACCTCTGAAATTTTGTTGCAGATTCAGGAGAGCCTGAAGCTAAGTCGGTAAAGGAATTCATTCGTCTGATAAAGAAGAAACCACTAGAGATCAAGTTACTATCCAACATTCCTGCTGGGATGTACTTGCTGCCAATCATGCTCAGTTTGACTGTGAACTACGTCATTATTATGTTGCAATTTAATCATATTATTTAACCGTATGATGCTGTAAAATGTACCGCACAATACGTGGTGGGTAATAAGCCCGGTTGTTCCCACAGAGGCTTATGTGTCCCAACAAACACAACTTAGCGTGATAGTGATGATAACTGTAGACTTGAAATGGACGGAAAGAAAGGAAGATGAACAGAGAAAAATGGATGGATGGATCGATTAATATGAAATAAGTGGAGTGAATGATAGCGTGGTGACTGAAAAGAGATAGTTAAGGACAAAAGTTAAGATTAATAAGTATACACGTAACTTTATTGCATAGCTGTGAAGATTCAAAAGCATAAAAAAAAATTCTTATGTTATTGTTATAACTGTTTATATTTCTAATTAAAAATCTTGTGCAGGTTACTAAATATATATATTTTTGAAGCTTTAAAGAAATTTTCATTTATTGTTTAATTGCTGCAGATAACTGATTGTATAATTCCAAATAATATGGCAAAAGTGCTGCAAAATGCTGAATACATTTTAGCAATATTAATTAAACTGTGAAATCGAGTGAAAATATTGTTAAATGGTAAATAATTATACGTATTTATACTATCTAAAGAGTGGATTCTGTTTCATTGTCTACCCAAATTAACATTTTACAAAAAACATAGGTATCTACCTTCCCTGTCCCTTTGTGCCTGTTGGCCTTGTTTTGTTCTGTCTCCTGCTTGCATGGTGGGAAGTGGAAACAATTTTTTTCTTACTCCTCCACTATTCTTTTCTGATTAATTTCGTTGCAAGATCCAAGACAGGTAAATTCATTCTCCGGGACACGTCGAGTTTCATTGCCTCGGCGCTTTTCTGGTGGTTGCCACTGTTGATTCTGGCTTTCAAGAGTTGCAGTGGTTTGGGAATAGTCAGGTGGCTTTGTCTCAAAAAAAAACTTGCTGACAGCTCTTCAAGGCGCAGGGGTGGAACACAACTCCCGTCGACACGGGCATGGACCATGATGGGCCAGTTACCCATTACTCGCCAAAGCCAAGTCAGAAGTTGGTAGGGCTAGAAGCTGGCTACAGGCTACATTCTCGCAATGCAAAGTGTGGTAGCAGGCAGAAGGTAGGTTTAAGTCTGTACGAGTCTGAGACCCGTTTTACAGAACATCACCGTCACTTAAAAAACTGGATTCATTCAAGCCATTTGATGTTGAGTTTTCCGTCTTGAGTCTTTCGGCACATTCTGTAATATGGGTCTGACAGTCCTTTCCGCTCCACTCATAGAGGCACAACTAAAAAGATAGACTAGTGAAATGTGCCAGTAAAACATGATGAACCTTTTCATAGTGTCTTACAACACATGGAATATAAATTAACAAAATATTTTCAAACTACTATGTGCACTAACAAGATGGTCAGACAACCTTATAAAGGTCGCTGGAAGACGCTGGATGTAGGTCGCTTCCAACCGGTACTTATTGAGATCTAAGGGGAGGCCTATGTTCAGCAGTGGACGTTCTACTGAGATGATTATGATGATGAATGAAACTAAATTAATCTACTACAAAGCATGGACCTAAAAAAAAAGGCGGACGGAACTTCACTAAGAAAGAATTGAAGCACCCATAGTAAGTCAGTGCGCTTGTCCATACAAGCCAGCACACACACTTTCACACCATAGTAAGTCAGCCGTCGGCCATTACGCTTCGAACGACACTCGCGGTTTCATACGGTCTCAGATGAAGGAATAGGCAGATAGAACGTGCGCGAACAACAAAGCGACCACAGTTTTTATTTATGTGTGCGCGGCAGATAAGTGGCGCCGTGTACGGACACGTGCATCTGTGTGCGTTTACGGTTGCCAGATATTGAGAAATACTCCCACATTTTTGTTCAGTTACATTGCTCTCAAATACTGTACTACATTTTTTTAAAATTGGAAACGCTATTTTGCTTTATGGTTATACCTAGAGAGCATAAGCGTGTAGTATTTATTATTTATCAGAATAATAATAAGGAATAAAAGTTAATATGCGTAATTACTTACTACCTGTACCTATTTAATTACTCCTTACCTATTTAATTCTCACAATAATTACCATGTACCATCACAAGTTGAATTATGACCCACCATAAGCTTATTTTCCCAGAGACATTCAAATACAATTAGGTCCACATTCGCGTAAACATACATATCCATGGTAACAACTTTGATCTTTGTCAATTTGACAGATTCAAACGATTTATTGTCAAAATGGGTCATGATTCCGCTTTGTCGACTGTACATGGATTCTTTACATAAAAATACTAGATACGTGTTTCAGGTTTCGCATAAGCAAAAACTAATGTTGTATAGGTACACTATAGATTACGACTGTGCAGTTGTTTTGACGAATTTGATCGATATTTTTAATGCACAATACACATTCCTCTAATTCAGGGTAATTTACCCGTCATAAACTAGCAACACAGACGATTTACTGTTAAGGTTTTGTGTTTCAAGTGAGCCGAAAATATTTTATGGAAAATAAATACCAAAACAATAAAAATAACAAGAGTTACCTGTGGAAAGATATTCCATCTTGTTTTCTTTCTTTTTGTGAACAACTTTTGCAGTGTTTAAACACACAAGACGGCATGTTTTGACATAAAATGGCAAATCACTAGTGACGTGTGAGCGAGACGATGCGTAGCTTGGTACTGTCGCGAGTTCGTAGCAACTTTTGATTTTGTATTAACTTTGGTGGAACCACTCGCGTGTTCTGAGCGCTCTATCTGCCTATTTGTTTTATCTGAGCATACGGTGTTATTTTGTCTAATAAAAATCAAAGTATGCCGTCATGTGTTGCAAAAAGTTGTCTAAACCATAGTAGTTCAATTAAAAAAGCCAGGGGATCACTTTTCATAGTTAAACATGTCATTTTGAAGCTTATTTCTCGATTTTACGTCAATAAATTTTATAAACATCTCGAAATCAATCAGTGCTGCAACTATTTCAAGGTTCAAATTATTTTAAAATTGGGAGATTTATATTTTGTTACTATTTATCGTTATTGTATTCTTCTGTATTTTTACAAGTTTCCCCACGGCAAATGATGCATGGAAAAATGATTGTATAAAAATAAATAAGGGAGTGTAGACATGGAATAGGAATGTAGACGTGTAGGAATGAAACATAAAATAGCTTTAATTAAATATTTATAGGCGAAAAATAATTAAACATTCGTTTTCACCATTTAAGTAAATTAGAAGGGATTTCTAGATGTGTCAATCAATAGCAAAAGACAAGTCTACAAAAATTTGAATAACCAAAAGGGATTGTAAAACTTTATTAATATTAAACGAGTTGTAAATATTTTATATCCAATGTGCTTAAATTATTTTACCTTTATTTTAAAAATAGGTATCTGTCACAAAAAAAAATGTAATTAAACTTAAGTTCAAGGGAGATCTTAATTAAATATTGTTTAAAAATGGGTAATTTTTTCCTTCATCTGGCATCCCTATACAAACTCACACATATAAACACGGCCGCCATTGTGGTGCTTCAATCGTTTCTTAGTGAAGTTCCGTCCGCCTTTTTTTTTAGGTCCATGCTACAAAGTATCGAAAAATTCCTTCTCAACGCTGTCAGCTCATAATGATAAGGTGCCCAAGAGACTGTAAGTTGGCATTGCCGATAAAGCAAAGCAAAGCAAAGCTTAGCCTCTGGCCAAGGTAAAAGCTATCCCAGGAGGGGTATTACAACGTCTTAAAACCAAGCTTATTCCGGCGAATGAAAGTGACAGAGCTATACAAGTCATCTAGCGCCATCTCGTTCACTCACTGGAACAAGCCTGGTTTGGTGCCCCTGTCCGATCATGGACCATGCTCGGGTCGACGGCGACGCCGGTGCGTCACCTCAAAGAACTGCCAGCATAATGACGACTCCCCTTAGATGGCCAGAGCATGCATTAGTAAACCGTGATCCTGGAATGTAAAGGGCTGTTGAAGGATCACCGTGGATTTTAGTCAGTTCAAGTCTGATCGACTCTCCCACCACAGCCAGGGTGAGAAAAGAAACGCTTGTGTTACGCAAAATGTCAACAAATATGGCAGTTGAATACTTTTTGCTCTTTTCATATTTTAACTCCAATATTGGTACTACAATATATTAAACATACATTTACAATTCTTTACGCAAAGCCAACGACACTTCGTGAATAAAACATGTCTATTTCAGTAATATGAAATAGCTTAAGGGTAGATATTGATCGAAGAGATATGTAGTACTATTTAGGGCACATTCACACGGGGATCTGTCATTGCCGATTTATAAAACACGGTCAGTGGTGGCCCAGTCGTATCGTACCTATGGTCAACTTACGAGTTACAAGATTTACTAATTTAAAATAAAAAATAAATATAATTATCGTCGAATTGAGAACCTCCTCCTTCATTGAAGTCGGTTAAAAATATGTTTTGTCGAAAGTCTAGGTGTTGGGGCATTTAAACGGGTCGATTTTTAGGACAATTTAGCCGTGAGACTAAACTTTCCAAAATATTTTGTTCCTTTTTAGCGACACTATTGGATGATTTAAATATACAGCGTGTGTTTTTCTTTCCAAAAGCAACGGGTTGGTTTCCTGGTCAGGATATTGATTTTTTTTAAAACGAATGATGCTGTTTTTATTTTCGTCAAATCGACCTCGAGGCACCTTTCAGTGTTTTTCGATATTCCTCATAGTTTCAGATATACCCTTATCCTCCACCAGTTGTAAAATTCACTCTTTATACCGAAACACAGACATTTTTACATATTTCGTGTTATTTAAGTAATTGACAGATAAATGCTTATCAAGCATCAAACTTTTCACTATACTCAAGTTATGTAAAACTAGTTTTGAGCGCGACATCACTCGTATCGTGGTTGAATATTATCTATCTAAATAATTTAGAGTAATAGCGACCCGCCCTATTTTCGCACAGTATCATTTGAAAATGAAATTGGTTTCATAAGTATAATTGGTAGAACTGACTGATAAAAGAGATAATAAAGAGACTGATTTTTTACAAGATTTTTCCTCTATATCCGAATTTTCAAACATACCTACATACTTACTTACAAACTTTACCTCTAATTGTGACATTATTGTAGATTACCCAAGTTTTATTACCGTCTAAAAAATATAGTCGTCGCCAAGACACGCAACACTACAAACAAAAATGTCGGAAATAAAGTTGTTGAACAATTTAATGTTACTTGAGAACTTCTTAGGCATATACAGGAATTATTGCACCCAAAAGAAAACCAAGAAATTCTTCATTACTTTACAAATATTCGTCGTGACGATTACGCATATTATTATCTTGCTTATCGGATCATATTTTTTGTTGAGAGAGCAAAGCTTTACATTTGAGATAAAATATCTTTACGTTTTTTTCTCTGCTTCATCTTATTTTAACGCTGCATTATTTGTTATGAGTGGTACTTTTCAGAGCAGAGCTTTCAAGTCCTATTTCGAAAGCATCAGTCGTATCTCAGAGAGGTTTAAAGATGAACGAACCACTTCTTTCATACGAATATTCTGGCTCAGCTTAGCTGCTTTTCTATTGTCTTTGTCCAATGCTGTCACTAGATCAATTCAAGGATTTATATACATATCACAGTTGCACTCCATGACAATATTGTGCCCCGTTCTGACATCAATAACTCTGATAAGAATTACTATTGTATTCCAGTACTTCATATTTTATTTTCTTAATGTGATAGTGGTTCGTTTTCTGAAATGTTTCACTTCGTTGATATCTGCTGTTCAAATGAGAGTAGGGAGCTGTGATATCAGTTCAGATGAGCAATGTGAAGTCACGAGAGAGCAGATACAAGAATGGGTTGAACTTTATCGAGATTTGACAAATTGTTTTGACAAAGTGACGCTAATGTTTGGACGTCAGGTATTTCAAAATTAGTGTAATCCCATTAATTTAAATTCCTAATCATTATGATGTCAGGGACTTAAATGTTATTATATTTGTAGAATTAATAATAATGCTTGTTACATTTCTTTCAGTTTTTCTTCTCGCTAATGTTATCAACGGCACGGTTCATTTTGATAACTTATCAAATGGTTTACATGAAAGTAAATGTAAGTATGTAATTTATTTGCTACTGTAAACTCGAAACTCTTATAGTAGGCATACACCATCCTGCCTATCGATATTTGCAATTGTTTTTTATTTGACGCTTGCAATTGTTTCAAATCGGCAGTTCGTCCATATACACCATACACCATCCTGCCTATCGATACGATAGATTTGTCACAACTTCAAATCTGCACCAGTGATGCCAACTCAGCAACTAGATCTGGCTATTATTCGGTGACGACAGCTACAATTTCTAGCACCTTTTCATTTCATCATGAGACTATCGAATTAGATTAAAAAAAGTGGTGCTAGCGATTTTCGACCTTATCGACATTAAAAATTTAGTTTGTTTTTCTCACATTCTTATTCGTTAACATTGCTCCTTCATTAAAATCCGGTGTTTGCATCATTGTCAATAATGTCGAAAATCGCTTGAAGGTCGGAAAATACTTGCTTAAGGATAGCAAGTTAAAAAAAGTGGTGCAAGCGATTTTCGACCTTATCGACATTAAAAATTTAGTTTGTTTTTCTCACATTCTCATTCGTTAACATTGCTTCTTCATTAAAATCCGGTGTTTACATCGTTGTCAATAAGGTCGAAAATCGCTTGAAGGTCGGAAAACATTTGCTTAAGGATTGCAAGTTAAAAAAAGTGGTGCAAGCGATTTTCGACCTTATCGACATTTAAAATTTAGTTTGTTTTTCTCACATTCTCATTCGTTAACATTGCTTCTTCATTAAAATCCGGTGTTTGCATCGTTGTCAATAAGGTCGAAAATCGCTTGAAGGTCGGAAAACATTTGCTTAAGGATTGCAAGTTAAAAAAAGTGGTGCAAGCGATTTTCGACCTTATCGACATTTAAAATTTAGTTTGTTTTTCTCATATTCTCATTCGTTAACATTGCTCCTTCATTAAAATCAGGTGTTTGCATAAATGTCAATAAGGTCGAAAATAGCATGAACCTTTTTTTAACTTGCTTTCGTGGTCCCTTGACACCTCTCAAGTTTTCAATCGTATTTTGGTTTAAAATAAAATGAATAACTCTTTTTTTTACGAGTGTACATGCGATCCATGTGTGTGCGAAAAGCCTCAGTTTTCCTGGTATGGCCATGTTCACATGGCGATTATTTTCCCGTATACTGTATACAAGATTTTATCGAATAGAGCAGTAATAACAGTTCACAAATGAAAACTTAAAAATAGTTTAAACGGCGGCGTTCATACGGGAAAATCCCGTGTTTGAGAAATATAATATTTTACCGTGTACCGTGCAAAGTTGTCCTAAAACTGGTCAACTCTATTCGATAAAATCTCGTGTACGGTATACGGGAAAATAATCGCCGTGTGAACGTGGCCTAACCGTCCCTGTAGAAAAGTAGCTAAAAAGTTTAGCCACAAGTTACACTTTTTAGCTTTTTTTCTAGCACCTTTATAAAATTGGCTAACTATCTATGAAGTTGCTAAGATGGCATCACTGCTGCCGATTTGACGTTTTGTCAAAAACGATTTGATGACCTATCAAAATTGGCATGTCATGCCATCAAATTGGCATTCCACCCCCATACACGTTCAATTCTATTTGAGCAAATTGGCAGTTTTATGCCGAATTGACAAATAGGCAGTATGGTGTATGGCTACCATTAAACAAGTATGTATGAGATATGTGGATCGAGATAATTATGATTAGGTAGGTGATCAATTAGATCTTAATGATATTGATTATGTTATGTTTTTCGTTGTTTCGGGATCAGGGACGCCATTTTGATTTGCAAGACACGAGTAAAATCTTTGGCAAAAGCTAGTAATTTAATACATTGCAGGTGGAGAATACCTATGACGTTATGAAAGTTATGGTCACTCTATTTAGTTACATATTACTAACTATGACAACATCAGTTGCCGGACAAATGGCGAAAAATGAAGGAATCAAGTTTAATCGGATGTTGGTTCGACTGTACAATACAATGATAATAGGTAAGTATCGCGCTCAGAAGCGGTGAGTTGCGTTCTTCCGCGCGGGGAAGCGGTGAGTACCGTTCTTCCACGCCGAGAAGCGGCGAGTTCCGTTCTTTCGTGCGGAGAAGTGGTCAAGTCCCGTTCTAACGCGCAAAGAAGCGGCGAGTTCCGCACTTCTGCGGAGTCTGGCGGTTATCCACAATAATACCTTACATATTATGTAAGGTATAAACGGATTTCATTCAGTACAATGCAACGACAGATTAGCTCCACCACTTCGCTTCACTTCTCATATAACATTCGCAACTGTTTTTTAGTCTTTAGACAGACTGACTGTATTATAAGCTACAATTGCATTTGAACTGCAATATTACTGTGCGGCTAGCTTGCAGTCAGCGTGTAGTAAAGTGCACACTGACTGCAATCAGGCTGGTCGGTTGATTTGCAGTTGAATTACAGTTGTACTATGCTTTTCAGTTGAATTGCAGCCCATTTCTGGAAAGCCTAACCGAATTTTGTTTTAATTAAATATGTTACAAAAAACAACTTTCATTACGGCACTGTTGTGATAGGCTATGTTGCCGTCAGCAGAGCCGATTTAATAACTATTTTTATTTGTGTTTGTTTATGTATATTTTGTAGTTGTGTGTACTTCACCTATGAGATAACATTGCTCGAAACAAATGTATTTCATTTAATAATATTTATTGCAGATTCAAACGAAACTGGATTGAAATCAATAAAGGACTTCATACGTCTGACAAAGAAGAATCCGATCGAGATCAAGTTACTATCCAACCTTACTGCTGGGATGTACATATTACCTTTCATACTCACGTTGGCTGTCAACTATGATATCGTTATGTTGCAATATAACCATGTTATTTAGTATATTATACAAGTAAACACAGCACCGGATCTAGGTTTATTTCGAACACTGGGGTGAACCTGAAACACGAGCAAATAGGCGTGTAAACTTTGCGAAAAGCCTAATGCTAATTCAATAAATTATGAAAGTCAATAATGTTGGTTACTTCGTTTTTTGTAGTTATGTCTGTTTTTCTTACATGTTATATCTTTGTGAATATGCATTAATCAATTCAATAAAACAAAAAAAAATACGTAGCTATTATTTTTCAAATCTCTTACTATTTTAATTTGCAATTTATTAATGCTGCAATATTCCTATCAAATCACTAATTGGTTAATATTTAGTTGCTTTACAATATTTTCTAATAAAATTCCACATATCGATGGGTCTTATGTATAAGGGCCAAAGAGCAAAATCACAACTTTACAGGAGAGGCTTCCAAAGTTTCAATTTACTATGGCGTCAGATTGATTTAGGCCGTTGTACTGTACTAAAATTCGTGTTTCTGCGCAGAAATCTTATTTTTTGGTAGCCTACATAATTAATTATATCTTTAAGATGTGTTTTCCATAAAAAAGTCAAAATAGCCAAATTGTTGGTTTGGCCTTTACACGTAGGACTCATCGATATTATGACATACAGATCACAAAATTCCATAGCTTCGTGCTCTATCGTGGTCAATCACGTGGACGCAGCAATCAGTAACAAAGCACTAGTGATGTCGACACGGATTAAGTTAACCAATGTAATCGAATTCATAAAACCTGTGTTGGCCAGCCCGTCACGTTTTATTGAAGCGCTCCATTTTCGAGCACGTGGCAATTTATTAACTACGCAAATATTAGAATTTGATGGACGTATGTACAACGGAGGTTTCTGGAAAAATCAGTTTTTTTATCATTTCCAGGCGTCACTGGAATCTTGAATTATAATTTTTACACCCATGTAAAAAGAGTTGATATGAAATTGATGTAGAAATCTTACTTATGCAGGGATATTCGTAAAACATTAAAAACCTTTAAAAAACCTTTCATGGGCTGAAAGTGCTTAAGTTAAACAACTTTTCCTATGAAAGTTAGATTGAAAGATAAAAAAAGTAATGTTCCATACATTGTCAACGGAAAATATTCCATTACACTTTTACAAATAACCCTGATTACTTGCTCGTAATAACATAAATGTGAATTTTGTGAGAGTCAATGGATGGATGTAGGGGAGGTAAGACCAAGCTACGGGTAGCCCACCTAAAACGGGTATGTATGATAAACTACGCGTCGCTAATTGCTAATGAGAATGTGAGCGTACTGGACGCGTCGCCGGGACGACGCGTCGAGCACGCACACATTTTTTAGGCGTCCGACCCGTCTTGGGCTTACCTCCTCTATAGATGAATGTTTGTTAGCTTTAGCTTTTCATACAAATTACTGAACAAATTTGGATAAAATGTGGCACAAAGATAGTTTAAATTATAACCTGGATTAATATACACCGTGTTCCGGACGATATACATAAACTTCGACCAGATGTTCAGACCACGGAAGTAAGCATTTTTCATTATGGACACATTAATAAATTCTTATTTTTTATTTTTTGTTAATTTTCATACAAACTAAATACCTAGACGTAAATAACCCGATATGCATGCCTCTTTATCCGAATTGGCAACGTCGTATTTTCATTCATAACATTTGGCGGGCTGAAACTTGTCAAAACAGTTTCTTTGATTTTTTATCTCGTTCCTCATAGCACTGTCAATGTACTATACTTATCTAAAGAGAACGTATAAGGCTACCAAGCAGGTAGATACGTATTTCGAATTGTCTTTTTAATTGAGGAATAAAAAAAAAAACAAAATTCCATAACCAAATCATGATAACCTCTTCCCACGACATGCAGCCTTCGCAAAACGTTTCTGCAGTCCTTATTTTTAGTCTAGGCTTAAAGCAACGCCGGACCTCCAACGACGGGAAGGGGAGTAGGCTACCATAATTATCTTCCCATTCTGCCGTTTCGGCTTAAGTAACGAACATTCAATCTCAAAATTATTGACTAAAAGAGGGGCAGCTCAACATGCAATCTGGGGACCACGCTTAGAGCTCACGTACATTCGTAAAAATACTCTCAAAAGATAGGTCTCGGTCAAATTAAGATAAATGGTAATCACAGCATATTTTTTTTATGCATTTGAGTAGAATAATTATAATTTATAAGCACACTTGTTGCGTGGGCAACATCAGAACTAACGCCACCATCTTATTTTTCAATACATTTCACAAATGAGCGCTCTCCTGTCAACCTCAATGGAGTGTCCAAAGATCCATATAACACTGTAGGTTAGACAACTACGTCAGCCGTAATGTCATTCAAAAATATTTTTATTAATAAAAAATAAACTCTAAAAAGCAAAAAATAAATTTAATGTAAAAAGTTTTCGAAATGACCACCTTCTTTTTCGACACAAATATTCAAACGAGTCCTAATTTGGCCATTTAAATTTACAGACATTTGTCTTATTTGTTCAGCAGCCTGAGATATTCTATCTAAGAGCTGTTCACGGTTCTGAATTTGTACGGAGTACACCTTCTCCTTTAAGGTTCCCCAGACATAAAAATCTAAAGGAGTCAGATCTGGGGACCTAGCTGGCCATGCGATATTTGTGCTACCTCGTCCAATCCAACGGCCAGGAAACGTTGCATTTAAATATTCACGCACTTGTGTGCCATAATGTGCAGGGGCCCCATCATGTTGGAGCCACATGGTTCGCAGAGTTTGAAGATCCACTTGTTCGAAAAATTCGAAGCTAGTGACGTTTCTTAGGAACTCTAAGTAATTGTCAGCATTTAGGCGGTGGGGAATCTCAATAGGGCCGATCAGCTGATTGTTGAAAACACCAGCCCACATGTTTACAGAGAATTCAGTTTGATGTGACGCCTGCCAATGTAAATTCGGGTTGCTCTCATGCCACTGCACTTGATTTTTGGAATTGAATACTCCCGCTCTTGTAAACTGGGCTTCATCCATCCAAAGAATTTTTTGAAGCAGTATTGGATTATTTATCAGTTCTTGATTCATTCTCTGGCAAAAAACAATTCTTGAGAAGTGATCAGGTGGTATTATGCCTTGGGATTTTCTGTAGTGGTAGGCATGCAAACCATATCTTTTCCACAGTTTCCACACTAGCTTATGAGATACACCCACGATTCTCCCAACGCGTCTCGTTGAGAGTGTAGGATCAT
The DNA here is from genome assembly GCA_036375495.1 of Agrotis segetum. Lineage (NCBI taxonomy): Eukaryota > Metazoa > Arthropoda > Insecta > Lepidoptera > Noctuidae > Agrotis > Agrotis segetum. The sequence goes on from JAQSVV010000155.1 coordinate 402,765, forward strand.
GAATAATAAGGTTCATTATTCTGTTTTCTTGAGCGACGCTCAAATTGATTGCTCGTTCAGGGCGGCGTGGTCTAATTCCGATCTCACAAAATCTCCTGTGTATGTTAATAAATGTTCGTATATCAGGAACGCGCCGACCAGGGAATCGCCGTTGGTACTCTCGCACAGCTGCTGTAGCATTTCCGTCACAGAAACCGTAGACGAAGTGAATATCAGCTTGGTGTTGAGCAGAATATTCGTGCGGCATAGTGAAAGTTGTAATCAAAATGATTGATTAAATTAGTCGGAAACCCAAAAGCAAATTACAATAAACAATAATCCTGACAGTAAAATCATGCATGACAAACAATGACAAATAACAACTTAGGTATCCATAGCGACCAGTTTAATCTCTTTGAAAGATTCGTTATCGCAAATGATCGTATTTCTTCGCTAACTCTCGGGTTCCTCTCGTACGTGCAAATGAAATGCAAATAGTATTTGATAGATTTATCATTTTAATTGCACTAAGCGGCAACATAGGCCAAATTAAGATACTTTCTCACTGCATAGCTCAATTAAATTTCATTAAATGAAATTACAAATATCTTTGTAACGAAGCCTTTTTAAGTACTACTTCCTTTGTTGGATTTGATTTGTAAAAGCCATAGAAGTATTTGCTAAAGTTTATGGATAACGTGAAGAACACGGTGTATATGATTTCTTCATGGTATTACATTGCTATGGAATAAATTTTGCCATAAACACGGGCAAAGCCGCTGGCATAGGCAATGCTTTATAAATTAACTTTTGTTTTGTCTTACATTCGAGATACCTACTTAGCAATATGTACACACAACCAACATTGGCCAACAACATTCGTAGCCAATATTATCCCCCAAAATGTTTTAATTTGTGTTCAAAAGGAGGAAAAATTGAATAAATCGCGCTGTGAAACGAAACCACGTTTTTATGCTTGATTGAACTTGAATTTTTCCCTTGATATTTATTTATAAGAGTTATTTATGCTTATATAACTCATAAAATTTGTTACAGAGAATTTGTATACGTTTGAAATAAAGTTTGTTTAGCCTTGTTTAAGCCCAGAAGGCTTTTTGTGTTAATATTTGAATATTTTTTCCGGAGTTTCATTGAGAAATTATGTTTGAAGTGAAGCAATGTGTAATTTGATGGAAAGACAAATATAATACAAAAAATATTGAGTTGTAGACGATGTTATTTATTTATTAGATGATTATTTGCTGCTACGAACTATACTCGTACCGTAGACATTCGTAGCACGTAGCATGAATGGCGTAGCACTTAACACGGCGTAGCAACCATGCGGTGTTTATAAACCCGAACATTTACTTGTAATGAGCTATCTTGCGAATGTAACATTACAGAAAAATAAACGAGAGCGATTTTGACTCGGTGTCAACTGTGTATGTAATATTGGGATAAAATGACCACATAAATGATAGTTAAAGTTATGGGACAACTCATCCGTACTTGCGGATGAAACGCCTTCAGTTTTTGAGGGGTGCCCAAGAGTTAATAGTAGTAATAATATTCCACAACTATCACACAACGCCATCTAGTCCCAAGCTAAGCAGAGTTATGGGTACTAGACAACTGAATAAACATACGATATTATACAGGTTGACTTTTTTACAATTAAATTTTTTTTAGGCCTTAGGTATCGATCTCTAAACCCATTTTTGAAAAAAAAACGATACGTCAAATTTTCATATTAAATCATTTTTTCATAAGAATCATCCGCTCTGCGTGGTCACTTAGCTAAACATTAATAATACTACATTAATAATAGAATCGAACCCACGACCCCCGGCATAGCAGTCAGGGTCACTAACCACTAGATCAACAGGCCAGTCAATCATCAGTCAGTTATTTATTGCCTTTAAAAGTAGACGTCAGGGTACCCCGAGGTTCTGTATTGTAAGGTTTTACATTTCTGGCCGATTTTATAAATTACATACCTTATTTTCCTAGGAATTGCAGCAAAAGGAGGCAAAACAAACGAATATTTATAGTATAAATCCTGTTATAATGTTAAATTTTAACAGATAAATATAAACGAAACCTTTTGTGCAAGCATAACCATAACGCGATTAATATTAAGCTTTCATATCTGAGTTTATTTATTTTGATTACATTCATATAAATAAAAGGTACAAATATAATTATTGTCTTTATAACAAGGAGTGTTTTAACAAGTTAATTATAAAAGGCTTTTATTCCGCGTTGACATTCAATTTATTTTAATTATATCTTTTATTGTGCTTTTTGATTAATCAGAAGCCCAGAAACTGATTACTTTCTCATTTTCACTGATTAAATAAATAATATCTGGTTGACCGAGCTTTGCTCGGTTTTTAAAATGTCTATATCTTGGGAACCGAGCTTTTCTCGAAACCTTGATAAATCGATTCCTTGAGCCGAAAAACCCCTAATCTGTAACTTTCATGAAAATCTTTGAAGCCGTTTTCGAGATCCTGATTATATATAAATATACAAGAATTGCTAGTTTAAAGATATTAGATATAATAATTATGCGATGGAAACAGAATACGATAATCTTTGTATGCGAAGTTGTAATTAATAAAGAATTTAATATGGACTGTTTTTCTTTAAACTTTTTTTGTAAAGTGAAACTGTTATTATATCGTCTCCAACTTTATGTTTGTGTGTTGCATGTCGCGTGGCGGTCGACCGCGGAGTAGCTAAAGTGAAAAGCAATCGTCAGAGCAGTCGAGGTCAATATGGCGGCGCCTAGTTCGCATCAGCTGTGAAAAATTTTCATTTTACTGTGGTTTCATAAACCACATGTCATAATACTTTTTTTTTGAAATTATCGAAACGTATCGTGTTGGACAGACTTGGCCTCCAAGTACGTCCATTAAACAGGTGGCCGTATAAAGTTTTCCAAGACGGAAGATCCAACATTTTAACTAAAATCATAATTAAGTTTAATAAACGTAAGGTTTTAATTAAACCAGATTAAGATTTATGGTCGTTCATATTACGAAGTCCGTATAAAAATATAATTTGTTCTACCAAGTCATCTTTTTTAATTTAGTTCCAGTTAGGAAGGGCAACTAATTCGATTTTGTAAGTGCGTTATATTACTTTATTAACTTACGGGAAAGTAGCTGTTTCTTGTGGCCACGGATGTATGTATCAGATTTGGTATAAGTTTTTTCTGGGGCTTGGCCTGTTTTTAGACTCGTTTGGAAAGTACTATGAGGAATAAAGGCTTCGTACTAGTAGGTTCAATGAATAGCTTTTCTATGATGGTACCTCTTTAGGGAACCCCAGACGCCATCATCATCATCAGCCTATTAATGTTCCCACTGCTGGGACATGGGCCTCCTCTCTGTGAGAGGGAGTGGGCCATAATCCACCACGCGGGCCCAGTGCGGGTTGGTGGATGTCACATGTCTTCAAATTTTTGGTTCTAGGTATTTTACATTCCGATTTCGTCACGATGTGTTCCTTCACCGTTTTGAGAGCAGTGGTGATGAAATAAATTACACAAAGTAATGCGCTTGCCTGGATTCGAACCCACGACCTACAACTCGTAAGTCGGGGCCGTTACCACTGGGCCACCACTGCCCAGACGCCATGCGATGGCCTAATTGGTAAGGCGTTTGGAGTACTTATCCAGAAGGCGCAGGTTCGAACCCTGCTCGCAGCTGAATTTTTCGTTCCTCAAAACTTCTTTGCGAATACTGAGAAAGTCTTCATTCAGTGACATCGATAAACACACAATTATAATTCCGTTTACCTAAAACTGATTCCTATGCTATGCACCTTATTTGATTCGGGTTAAAAGGTACGCGTCAATTGGTCTGCGCCGGACAGCAATCTGACGGGGCCCGACCCCTCTTAGAGGGTCAAAGTCTGCCGGGGTCGCGGGACTGTCTCATCAGGTAACTATGACCTTGGAACGTAAAGGGCTATTGAAGGATCACTGAGGATTTTTGTCAGTTCAAGTCTGTTAGTATGGGTGGGTAGACTCATTTGATGATTTTACCACGATAAAAAAAGTCAAATCTAGTGCGTCTCCGGCGCGGGCTAATGGATTCTTTCCTTAAACGTATCAAACATACAAACAGTCGCACTTTTGTTAGTGATAAGTACGTACATTAACTGAATTTTCTCTAGGTTCCTTTTACCGAATTTTCCCTTACGCAAATAACATTAAATAATTTGTGGTAGAACAACAAACACCACATTACAGGCGCCTTGTTATAAAAGTGGCTCACAAATAAATAAACATGGTAACTATATAAAAAAAAGTTTTTGACAATTAAGCATAAACTGATTTTTTTAATTTTGTGGAAAAACAATTGAACTGTTTTATACTCTGTTTTATTACTAAATTTTTAAATAAATATAGAATCTATAAAGAAGAAGAAATCGTAATAAAACAAAAAACACATTGATTTTTTAAAGTGATGCCAAACTTTTTTTGATGTTTGTATATGTAAGTATATCTGTAATCTGTTCGACTGCAAGCCGACCCCAACATGTTCATGAAAACGCTAGGCAGAGAGAGGGAGTGGGCCATAATCCACCACGCGGGCCCAGTGCGGGTTGGTAGATATCACATTTCTTCGAATTTTTGGTTCTAGGACATGCCGGTTTCCTCACGATGTTTTCCTTCACCGTTTTGAGAGCAGTGGTGATGAAATAATTTACACAAAGTAAGGCGCCTGGCGGGGTTCGAACCCACGACCTACAATTCGTAAGTCGGGACCGATACCACTGGGCCACCACTGCTCTCTTAAGATCTTCTTCCCACACAAAATAACATTAATACCAAATACATCAACTATATACGAGCAATAGACGGGACATCACGAAGAATGTTGTGATCCAAAACTTTTTACCAATAGGTAAAAAGTCGCTCAGTCTAGTAGTCGCGTTGCTATGCAACGCTAGATAGTGCTACTGACGCACGGCATCAACAATTTTGTTTGACAATTTTCCCAATGCCCGCTCTATAGGTTCTTTTAAATCTCTGATTCAAACATACACACTTTTAATCCCAACTTTATCTTAATACTGAAGTACTGAAGAGATTAATTTCTCAAAGTTCTGAAAACATACAAGCCGTGTTAATCAGCTCTTGTAAGTCGTAACTCCGCCCGGAAACGGTTCGTGAGAGAAATTTTGATTTGCTCTCATTTATCGGCCGGGGCAAATTGGTGCGGACCAAATTATTGCACGGGGGCTTTATAAATTAAGGGGTATTGCTCAAAGGTCCTTCCTAATAAGGCTTTTGAGTAAGTAGTCCTTGAATTAGCCAAAAGATTTTATTTCATGTCTGGTTGTTTCATAAGCTTTTGAACGGTTACAAGTGCTATTTTTGATGATTAAAAAAATATATAATTTCATGTTTTGTTGCTTCATTGATTCCCGGCTGTATTGAAGTCGTTTTATTTTTAACCGACTTTAGAAAAGGAGGGTTTCGTATGATATTTTTTTTAATAACTAGCGAATCTTCCCGTTTCTTTACCAAAGTCTTCGTGTTTAAGTCTTCAATCGTGGACAATATAATAGGACGAAGGCTGTTTACTCCTTGGAGCCAGAAAAATACATAACCATTTAAAAACGATACGAAATAGAAACTTTTTAGTCATTGCAGCTTTGATTTCTAACACAGCAAGCTCATGAAACGGATATTTGAATCTATTTACCATCCGGGGTATACCCTAAGGATTAGAATGAAATATGGCTTTGCTACTAAATCAAGACACGATGGATTAAGTGTACATTGACCTAAATGATTATGCAGAACGAAGAAATGATAAGCCGTAATCTTCGCGAGAAGAGTTGAAACAGCCTTTTAAATGACAGACACTATCTAATCTTCATTTGCAAGTACAAAATGTTCAAATAATACGCTTTTGTGAATGTAAACCACGAATACCAACGATAAATATTTCATACCGTCTGTTTTGTATTATTTTTTTTAATAGAAAAGTTAGAATCCTCGTAAATCTACGTTCGCTTGTTATACAAACTGCTTGTCGAAGTCAGGAGTCGCAATTTGTATGGCTTTACGTTTGTTCTTTACCAACTTACCGCTTTCACTCAAATATTCAAATTACAACTCTTATAACAAAGGCCTAAGGTCGACGAAACTTTATTTGTTTGTTTAAATGGTTTTTAGTGTTCTGGTAATTTCATTTTATTACGTTTTTACGTGTCTCATTTCCGACGTGCCTAACTAAAATATTTAAATGAAAAAAAAAAGTAGTTTATTAATTGTGTTAGCTGTCAATGTGTGATACAAATTGTTTTAATTAATCCTAACTTTTAATTATATTAACACTTGCTGTTGCCAGCGGCTTCACCCGCTGGAACTCGAAAATTATCCCACGGGAACATAAAATATCTGTATAACGAATCCGTTCAGTAGTTTTTGCGTGGTACTCGTATTGTATATCCGTCCTTAAAGATCGGGGTTTAATCCTAAATAGCGTCTTACTCTTAATGACTTACGGCCATATGCCTAATCTACAATTATCAAGGTTGCTCAGCGTGCTATGGAGACAGGAGTTCTCGGCGTTTATCTGGTGGATAGAATTCGGAACGTAGACATAGCCAGAGAACCATTGCACATAGAATTAGCATGCTGAAGTAGGAGTAGGCCGGTCATGTGAGCAGGCGGCCAGACGGTCGAGAGCGCAGAGATGATCTAGACAGGAGACCCGCGAACGGGCAAACGTAGTGTAGGACGCTTTGCGACAATATGGATCAATGATTTGAAGAATGTGGCTGGCAGCGGATGGATGAAAACTGAGGGCAGTTTGGACCGAAAGTGTTGGCGCTCTATCATATGGTGAGGCTTACTTTCAGCAGTGTACGGCGATCAGCTGACAATATACAGACTAAACCACAACACCGAGCATCCTGAAATGTTGCATTTATACATTGTCAGTTGTACTTAAACGAATATAAGGTACCTTTCAATTGCCGCGGCATTAAACGCATAATGTCAGAATAACATTCACAAAGACCTCAACTAGATTTTACCCAATTTAAAAAATGATAACCAACGTCGAACGTACTGATTAAATTCCACTCATTCAAGGCCCCCTTCCGATTCCAATTCAAACTCCTTGAACATAACTCAAGCTTCTTCAAAACATAATTTGTACGAAACCCAATTTTATACACATTGGAGTTACCAAGGATGTTTTAAACAAAATTTTACTCCATATATACTTGAGTGAAGTTTCGCGTTGAGTTTAGAGAGGGTATTAGTACTTGGGTGTTTGTTTAAACTTAATAACTTTGGTACTTGGTGCGGATGTACCAAAGTGTGTTATAAAGAGAATATTAATTTATCAGTAGAGATGATAATTATGCAATGTTGATGAAATCAAAAGATGACGATGAAAAGATGATGATGAAATGAAATGACGACGAATTGAAATGATGTTGAAATGAAATGATGATGAAATGAAATGATGATGGATGAAAAGGAGATGAAATGAAATGATGATGAATGAAAAGATGATGAAATAAAATATAATATAAACACTTTTACACGTCCTCTTTTTACGAGGACTATGTAGGTTAGTGTCTGATATGGTCTTTTGAAGAAAGAACCATACAGATTTGAGTGGACCTGTCTAGTCAGTGCCAGCCGTGTCAGTTACGTGTAGCTCGACTCATTTATCTAAAGGAGCTTAATGACACGACGAACAACCCAAAGAAAGCACATTTGTGTAGGCCGCATGAGCTACTCAATTTGTCATAAAATTAAAAGAGGAAGAACAAAGAAACGAAATAGGATATGGCTAGAGAAGATGTGACTGCTAAGATGACGAGTCATATTAGAGAAAATATCTGGTTGAACGAGCTTCGTTCGGTTTTTAAAATGTCTATATCTTGGGAACCGATCTTTTCTCGATTCCTTGGGCCGAAAAACCCCTGATCTGTAACTTTCATGAAAATCCATGTAGCCGTTTCCGAGATCCTGATTATATATAAATAAATATACAAGAATTGCTCATCATCATCATCATCATCTCAGCCATAGGACGTCCACTGCTGAACATAGGCCTCCCCCTTGGACCTCCACAGATACCGGTTGGAAGCGACCTGCATCCAGCGTCTTCCGGCGACCTTTATAAGGTCGTCTGTCCACCTTGCTGGTGGACGTCCTACGCTGCGCTTGCTAGTCCGTGGTCTCCACTCTAGCACTTTTCGACCCCATCGGCCATCTGCTCTGCGAGCAATATGGCCTGCCCATTGCCACTTCAGCTTGCTAATCCGGTGGGCTATATCGGTGACTTTAGTTCGTTTACGGATCTCCTCATTTCGGATTCGATCACGTAGAGAAACACCTAGCATAGCCCTCTCCATAGCTCGTTGAGCGACTTTGAGCTTTGAGATGAGGCCGATAGTCAAAGACCACGTTTCGGTGCCGTAACTCATCACTGGTAACACACATTGGTTGAAGACTTTCGTCTTGAGGCACTGAGGTATGTGGGACGAAAAGATATTGCGTAGTTTCCCGAACGCTGCCCAACCGAGTTGGATTCGGCGGTTGACCTCTTTCTCGAAGTTGGACCTACCTAACTGGACTACTTGTCCTAAGTAGATATATGAGTCAACAACTTCGAGTACCGAGTTTCCAACAGAGACTGGGGTGGGCACAACATTGGCATTTGACATAATTTTCGTCTTGTCCATGTTCATTTTCAAGCCCACCCGTTGTGAAACTCGGTCGAGGCCATCGAGCATCATGCTGAGTTCCTCCATCGACTTTGCCATGACTACGATGTCGTCGGCAAACCGAAGGTGAGTGATGTATTCGCCGTTGATGTTGATGCCAAGTCCTTGCCATTCCAGGAGCTTGAAGGCGTCTTCCATTACGGCAGTAAACAGTTTCGGGGAGATAACGTCCCCCTGTCTCACACCTCTTCTCAATGGAATCGCCTTCGTGCTCTGCTCCTGTACTCGGACCGACATGGTGGCGTTATTATACAAGCACTTCAACACCTCGATGTACCGATAGTCAATACGGCATCGCTAGAGTGACTCAAAAACCGCCCATGTTTCCACCGAATCGAAGGCTTTCTCATAGTCCACAAACGCTAAGCATAATGGCAAGTTATACTCTTCGGTCTTCTGTATAACTTGCCGCAGCGTATGGATGTGGTCTATGGTACTATAGCCTCTTCGGAAACCGGCTTGTTCGGGAGGCTGGAAGTCATCAAGTCTGTGTTCGAGACGGTTCGTGATAACCCTTGAAAACAGCTTGTAAACATGACTTAGAAGCGTGATGGGTCTGTAGTTCTTCAATAGGCTGTTATCACCTTTTTTGAAGAACAGCACCACCTCACCTCTACTCCATGCTTCAGGCGTTTTGCCCTCGAAGAGGACGGCATTAAAGAGCTTCTGGAGGACTTTAAGTACCGGTGTTCCACCCGCTCTCAGAAGCTCTGAAGTGATTCCGTCTTCGCCCGGCGCCTTGTTGTTCTTAAGCTGCTTCAGGGCCATCCTAATCTCGTACAGACTGATGTCCGGGATATCTTCGGTATAATGTCGGGACAGCTTGGCTCTTGGATCTCCGTTGCCTACCAAGCTGTCAACGGGCTTTGCGACCGAAGTGTATAACTGTCCATAGAACCTCTCGATCTCGCCTAAAACCTCTGCTTTGGTCGACGCTATGCTGCCATCCTCCCGTTTCAGCTTTGTCATCTGGCTTTGCCCAATAGACTTGTCCTTTGCGAACACTTTAGAGCCTTGGTTTCGCTGTATGGTCTCTTTAACACGATTCGTATTAAAGAGACGCAGATCGTGTCGCAAGGACTTAGATATACGTCTATTGAGCTGCCTATATGACTTCGCGTCATCGGAAGAATGCAACTGTAGCAAACGTCGAAGAATTGCTCGTTTAAAGATATTAGATATAGAAGAAGATTTATGATGTAAATTAGTTCCTCATTACGTTTTCGATATAATTAACGTCATAAAACTTGAAGTACGCTGTAGGGTAAAATACGGAAACTTTGTGCGAAAGTCACTGCATTTTTTTTTTAAAAAACGTTGACCCACTCTAGGAATTTCTACCTGTATCGTGAGTGCGTTTACAAACATATAAAGCCACATACACAAACGCCCAGACTCGAAACAACTACTTACAGATCATACAAATATTTTCTCCGTGCGGCAATCGAACTTGCATCACGCAGCGCAGCAATGCAATCGCTCAGCCACTACGCTAACCGTGCCGTCAAAAAATTAATTACATGAGTCAATTCACACGTACCACAACCACACCACATAGACGCCATGTGGTCGGGCGTATATTTTGTATTGAAAATGAATATTATAATTCACACATTTTGCAGTTGTTATCGACCACTTGTGTAATACGACCACATCGCAACCACATCGCGACGTCAACGCCACCACCGGCGGCGGCGGCACCGCGGCCACATCGCCACGACATGACGTGATCAACAGGGTGCCGTGTTTCTTTTACGGAAGCCGGAATATAATTGCACATGACCACGTGGTTACGACATCCGACAGCGACAACGCAACCACATCGACATTTCCTCGATACCACAACGCAACTGCAAAAAGCCTCTACGACACTATTCACACATATCCACAGCTTGACCACATTTTGTCGCTGCGACGTGGTGTGGTTGTGGTAGGTGTGAATAGACGCTAAATTCAATTGTGGATACTATATAGCAATGTTTACCTTGTCAACCAATGGTGCTTAACCAATCAACGTTCTGAAGATGGGTAATCATAAGTAGTCGTCAAAGAACACAGATTAAGATTTGGATTGAGATACGATATTAATTTCGTGCGTAATGTTTCCTGGTTTATTTCAGTAAACACAACTTTAATTTATTTACGTCAAAAAAAGCTTTTTTTTAGCTTTCACCGTACTGAAACATTCTATTCATTTTTAAAACAAACCATTATTTGTTTTATTTTGTACAAAACTTTTTCAGCTCAGAAAAAATTGACAAAAGAGAGAAAAAAACGGTGTTTTCGTATTCAGCATCATACAGCTTTCTGTCTGAAAATTATTTCAGGTTTCAGGTGTTCTTTTGTTCGGGTATGGTGGGTGTTAAAAATGTTGCGTACCTACTTAGTACTTTTACTATTAAACAGTGAAATAAAAAAGCAGAATCAAACATTATAAGAATGTTGGTATTCATGTTTTGTATGAAATCTTTGTACCTAAAATTTTGTAACGTTGTGGATTACCAACGTTGCATTTCAAAACTATAAATAGTTCATTAATACAAATATGTAGGTATCTAGTAAAATATTCTTGAATTACGTCGAGACAAAAAGTAATTTATAAGTGGGTAGTTCTAAACTGGTAGTAACAGTTATTTGACAGTTCTGTAGTGACAGAACTGTGGAATGTTCTAGCTGCGGATAAGTGAGTGGCAATGCTTATGCTGTCTCACTCTCACGCGTGCAAAGTCCAATTCCCCTTCTCCTTGAGCGAGGCATTTTGTAGCAATCAGCTGGGACAGAAAACATTACCGCGAACGCTGGACGTAGTAACAGACGTAGTTCCTCACTATATTAGGACTATCTAATTTTACTCGTCCCAGACTTAGACAGTTTTTTTTGTCAAATAATAAATATTTAAATTCAATGTACCTACTGCTAAATTCTGTGAAGTGTAATAACCCCGTGAAGGGTAAGCTTGCCAAACCAAACCTTTATAACTGCTAGCTATTGGTTTCTATCTTTTTGTATTGAGCAGTTACCTACAGACTTATTATTTTGTGTTCTAATTTTTCTTTGTTAGGTTTTTATTTTGTTAAGCCTCGAATGTTCCATACGCTCGTAGGCCTATGAACAATGTTTTGTGTTAATGCTTCACGCTAATTTAATATTGTGTACCTGCCATGTAAACTCCGTTCTGATGATGACCAAACTCACAAACGCCTCAAGCGCCTTACGTCCTAGGCTTTCGCTTACGCTACGAGGTCATCATCAGCGAGGATTTGCAGTGGACCTTTTATTTACCGCTGGACGTTGATTCCAGGGAACAAGATTGGGGTTTAAATTACCCATCCTCAACGTTCGTTGAGTTCGACAGCTGACTCACGCTACCGAACGTTCGAGGCCTGCGCACACACAGCACCTAGCCGCACACAGCTGACCAGCCGGCGCATCCACCATCCTGTCCCTGGGATCTCTCTCACCTCGGGACAACTCCTCGCCCATCGCGTCTCTGCACTACGCGATAAGCCAGGACAGTACTTAGTGCGCCTACTTCCACGGAACGATTAAATACCAAGTGACGGCTGTGAACCAAGACCTTATTAATAAATTTATTGTAAACGTTGGTGAGTTCTCTTATTTCAACTCACCCGCTAACCGTTACATTGGCGCCCATTTACGTGGTTTTTTTATTAAGGTCGCTTGGTTTTTTTTGTTCTGTGGAGGTAGTAAGTGTGTTATTTTGGTGTTTTGTGTGTTTTGTGTTTTATTATTTTTGTGTTTTGTGAAAACGTTTTCGGTTATACGCAACCAAGGTGTACCCTACCCTACACAATTTTTTTTCTTTTGTTTAAAAAAGGAAAGTAACGATTTTTTTTTTTTACTTTCTTTTTGACTATTATTCTTTTTTTAAACTCATCGTAGTAGTAGGGCCCTTGTGAAGGCCCGTCCGGGGAAGTACTACCACCACACTTATTGCAACCGCAAATCATTTTTGTTTCGGTTGTAGGGTGTGGGTGCCGGGATTTCATTACAGGCACATACAACCTTATCACCTGGGTTCGTCTGCCTATAAAAGAATTATTACTTTCTTTTCTTTTATATAGGTAAATTGTTTTTTTTTTTAATTGGTTATTGCAGACCCTACCTCATTCTGTCAATACCAATATTTTTTTTTTTCAATAGTAATATTTTGAAACAATTTAACTTTTTTTAAACAGAACATAATTGCAGACTATCTCAATCTGTCAATTTTTTTTCTCCTCTCAATTCGTTTTAAATTGTAATTCTTTATTTTCTTAGTTAACTTAACTTTTGTAAAACCTAGGTACATATTATTGCAGACCCTACCTCATTCTGTCAATATTCTGTCAATTTGTTTTAAATTGTTATTGCTTTTTAAAGCTTAACCTTTTGTAAAGCGTACACATTGGTTGCATTAACTCCTTTTGTGTGTTTTTTTATTTTCATTTCGGTGCAATTGTTTTTTTGTGCTTGTTTTCTAGATTGTTCTCAACCAAAACGTTACTAGATTTTTTAAATTCAAATTGTAACAGACGGAGTGTTAGTACATATAACCGTTAATTTTATTTTTCTCTTTGAAATTTTTTTTTTTGGTTTTGGCACTTACCCTACACTTTTAATTTTTTTTTTTCTTTTGAAAAATTTTTAAATCATGGCTTATCCAGTTAAGTTTATGTCGCTTCATAAGTCTGAACTCGAGTACTTAGTGATTATTAGAGGCGAATCATCTTTAGTCACGGTACGGGACTTACATAAACGGATAGATAATAAATATGGACCATTCTTTCCATTATGACAGTCTAGTTGTCTTTTATCATTATAACTTTAACTAAATTTTGACATTCTAGTTAGTCTTTAATAAATTATAACTTTAAATTTTTATTTTGACATTCTTTAAAAATACCCGTAAATTTTAAACCTTAACTTTTTAATATTTTTTTGAATACCTATGACTATACCGAACCTATCTAACCTACCAATTTTTTTTTTCTTTGTTATAACTTTTGGTCTACCCTATAGTTATTTATGTATAATGATGGCCTACCCCATTCATTATATTTTATTTTTTATACCTATCGGCCCTACACCGAAGGTATTTACTATAATGATCGTGGCTCTAACCCATCGATCACTTTGGTTTTGTACTACATGGTTGTGTTTTTTTACATGGTTGTGCTTTCTTTCTTTAGAGCGGTAGCAACTCTTTAAATAAGCCCTTGCGGGAGCGGTCGATTACTCCTTAAATAAACCATAAATCATAAAGCACAACTGTGTCTATAGAGCGGTAGCAACTCTTTAAATAAGCCCTTGCATCATAAAAACACAACTGTGTCTATAGAGCGGTTGCAACTCTTTAAATAAGCCCTTGCAGGAGCGGTCGATTACTCCTTAAATAAACCATAAATCAAAAGAAACAAAACCAAAGGACATAGCTTGTTCACTTAATACTGATGGTCTACACCATTCGTGTTGTTTACTACAGAGCGGTCGCAACTCTTTAAATAAGCCTTTGCAGGAGCGGTTGGTAACTCCATAAATAAGCCTTAAACCAAAAATATAATTTTATCATCTTAAATTTAGATTCAATTACTTACATTAAAATTTAAAACTGGTAGGTGGATTAGTATTGGTCGGTAGATGGTTAAAAGGAAAAGAAATAATTTAACAATAATATTTTATTGAACTCGATACATAGGATTGCATTATTCTCTCGCTTAGTACACTTTCATCTTTGAAGAAAACTATTGTAAGGCATCAGGTTAATGACAACAGGATTCCTATATATTTTATATTGTGCGACAGCTATCTCTCGTATCACTAAATACAATAGCTGCCGCTGGTTATGATTGTGAGAAGTACGAATGATGATTTTGTTGATAGGTAAAACAATAGTTAGATCTAATTCTTCGTGCGGATTTTGTCATTATAGAAGACAAAATCCTTGACTGCGCGAGGGGGTATTGTAACGTTGTGGATTACCAACGTTGCATTTCAAAACTATAAATAGTTCATTAATACAAATATGTAGGTATCTAGTAAAATATTCTTGAATTACGTCGAGACAAAAAGTAATTTATAAGTGGGTAGTTCTAAACTGGTAGTAACAGTTATTTGACAGTTCTGTAGTGACAGAACTGTGGAATGTTCTAGCTGCGGATAAGTGAGTGGCAATGCTTATGCTGTCTCACTCTCACGCGTGCAAAGTCCAATTCCCCTTCTCCTTGAGCGAGGCATTTTGTAGCAATCAGCTGGGACAGAAAACATTACCGCGAACGCTGGACGTAGTAACAGACGTAGTTCCTCACTATATTAGGACTATCTAATTTTACTCGTCCCAGACTTAGACAGTTTTTTTTGTCAAATAATAAATATTTAAATTCAATGTACCTACTGCTAAATTCTGTGAAGTGTAATAACCCCGTGAAGGGTAAGCTTGCCAAACCAAACCTTTATAACTGCTAGCTATTGGTTTCTATCTTTTTGTATTGAGCAGTTACCTACAGACTTATTATTTTGTGTTCTAATTTTTCTTTGTTAGGTTTTTATTTTGTTAAGCCTCGAATGTTCCATACGCTCGTAGGCCTATGAACAATGTTTTGTGTTAATGCTTCACGCTAATTTAATATTGTGTACCTGCCATGTAAACTCCGTTCTGATGATGACCAAACTCACAAACGCCTCAAGCGCCTTACGTCCTAGGCTTTCGCTTACGCTACGAGGTCATCATCAGCGAGGATTTGCAGTGGACCTTTTATTTACCGCTGGACGTTGATTCCAGGGAACAAGATTGGGGTTTAAATTACCCATCCTCAACGTTCGTTGAGTTCGACAGCTGACTCACGCTACCGAACGTTCGAGGCCTGCGCACACACAGCACCTAGCCGCACACAGCTGACCAGCCGGCGCATCCACCATCCTGTCCCTGGGATCTCTCTCACCTCGGGACAACTCCTCGCCCATCGCGTCTCTGCACTACGCGATAAGCCAGGACAGTACTTAGTGCGCCTACTTCCACGGAACGATTAAATACCAAGTGACGGCTGTGAACCACGACCTTATTAATAAATTTATTGTAAACGTTGGTGAGTTCTCTTATTTCAACTCACCCGCTAACCGTTACAATTTTATGCATTTATTCACACTGGAGTTCACCTAATTCACTTCGGGCTAGTTCACCTAGGAGCATAACCATTTTTTTTAAATATTTTTCACCGTAGTGTATTAAAATATATATAGGTACCAAAAGTGTACTTTATTCGCCAAAGAATTCACCTTGCTGCGTTAAGTGTATTGAAAGTAAACTTTATTCACTTATTTATGTGGGTACCATCAACTTTGTTAACCAAAAAAAAAACATTATATTTGAAATAATGATTATCCCAAAATACGCCTAAATAATTACACCTCCTTCTGCGAAGCAATCATGCTAGCGAAGGAGGAGGCGGGCGCTTCCCGTCTCCTCCTTCGCTCGCATGATTGCTTCGATACTATAAATGGTGAAACTATAAATAAAAACTGAACATTATAGTGTTACTATTAAGGTTTTGTATAGTTTTTATATTCATTTTAGCAGTAGTATTTTTGAACTCTTGATTTATTTACTAATAAGCAAATTAAAGAAAAGTTCTCGAGGCCTCCCACTAGGTGGTCCGGTGACATCGTGAGAGTCGCGGGTAACCGATGGATGCAAGTGATGAATTGTCGATCGGCGTGGTGGTCTAAGGGGGAGGCCTATGTTCCGCAGTGGACGTCTTCCGGCTGATGATGATGAAGCATAACACTGGCGTGCCTTGCCTTATTTTTAGTATGACTTTAAAGAAAAAAATACATTAACTGAGAGAGATAAGGTACTTTATTGATTGCACATCGCTGTCTATTACATCCAATTGATTTTTCCTTAAATTAAAAATTCAATGGGATCTTTAAAGAAGGTTCGGGAAGTCTGCCAGATACTGGCATTATTGGTTCCGCTTCGAGAGTTTTACGACAATTTTGTGAAAGTTAAATCAGGAAATAAATCAGAAAGATTTCTTTAATGTCGGTTTGTGATTGCGTTCTGCTTTGAAAAGGTTATTTATTATTTAAGACAGAAAATTGAAAACGCGTGGTACAGTACCTAATGCTGGAAATTAATAACCTGTCTCGATTGCAATCTGGATCCTGGTGCTGTAACCCTTAAACGATCAAAGGGGTTTGAATACTTTTGTATGGAGGGTGGCCGTAACGGTCGCCGAATTTTGTTTTATTTTAGAATCGTGATGCACAACCAAAATTATGTATTTAGGTAGAGGACACTTACACAAACAAAAAATATAACCGACTTAATGTTCTAAAGCGTTTCAGAGTTACTCGACTTGTTTGTAGTCGAAGACTGAATCTTGAAGAAACAGGTAGGTAAAGTAGTGATAATTATATTTGTAGATAAAAAAAAACTCATGATCAGTCACAGAAATTAAAAAAAAATCATCGCTGACTATGTGCATTGAACCTACTTAGACTTAGTTTATCTGTGGATTCTTTTGTTTCCGCACATGTTCTGAAAAGTGAGAAAAAAACGAGTGTCATACTTACTCCATGTCGTACCTAAAAATAGTTTCTCGAACAAAACTGACATAAACAACCGATTGCTGGTTTCTTATCATCATTTTCATCAAGTCTCTTGTCACGCATATGCATAGAAAAAAACTGGTTGTTACATTGGCAAATTTACAGCAACCCGTATGAAGTAACAAAAATGGTTTTATCGCGTCGGTGTCACGACCATATTCTAGATAGAATTTTTCACGTATCAAAAAGCTTTACGTACCGAGAAGTTTTAAACCGAATGTAGTGCAAAAACCCGTGAAATAAACGCATGGCCGCTCGCTGTAAAACTGTATTTTGACAATGGTTTGGCCGAAAAAACAAAAGCGAACTGTTGACTTTTTTTTCGGTTCCAGATAAAAATAGACGTTTGTTTGACACCGATTTGTTCTGATCTAAGCCTCTGTTCAGACACGGCGGGAACCGCGCGATTTCAGAATCGCATTTAAATCGCGTGAGTCTTATTTGTATGAGTTATTAAGTAATCGTTCAGACATAACCGCGCGATTCCCGCGCGGGAATCGCGCGGTTCCCGCCGTGTCTGAACAGAGGCTTAAAATGGTTTTGTTTATTATGATTGTTATGAATAAAAGATATTTCGCTATCCATACACACGCAAAAACTAAAGCTAGTAAGTAGAACAATAACAATGGACTTATTCCGAGTAAAACTCGTTTATCATGGTTGACGTATTTCATACGCTCGAACGTCTCCTTTAAATACGTACGCGTGGCTCCCTATTCCCTGATATAGAAACCGAGAAACACAAAGCACTTTGACCTCAAAACATTTAACTGTAATTAAATTCGGTCTATCCCTACTTAATTTTAAATGGGAAAGTTTTTGTGTTTGCATATTCCGTTTTCACGGCAAAACTGCTGAACTGATTCGATGGATTTTGGTACAGAAATAGTTGGGACCTCAGAGACGATTACAGGCTGCATGAAGTAATTTTGTTTTATTTTTTTACATGGTAAAAACATTAAATGAGTCCTCCATATAGAGGATGTGTGAGATTATCTGACTCACAGAGTGACTTTATCCATGGTGATGCTTCAATAGCCCTTTACGTTTCAGGGTCACAGTTAGTTGATATGACAGTCCAGCGATTTCGACAGACTTTGGTCCTCTAAAGGGTTAATGGAAGGCTCAGGTCTATTATTAGTGGTACAAAACATGAGAAGGGGTATTTAGTTGATTTTGAGCTAATATTAATTTTTAATGACCCGAACTAATATTAACCTCGATTACTGCAGAAAATAATGCCTTACAAACATTAACAAAAAGAAAACCTGCAGTAAATAAAATATATCTAACACAGCCGAATAGAAATAACCACATAATCCACAAGGGCGTCAATCATCATTTTAATAAAAAGCCTTGTATTATGTATTTCCCTAAAGTAGCGATATTTATACGTGTTTTCTGTGAGCAAAGCCGGGCTCAACGAGATCTCAATTTGTAAAGACAAAGCCCCTATCCATCATCTGAAGGGAGAAACAGAAAGAAAACCCGCCTCACAAATTTTTAGGAAAAAGAAAAAAGGTTGGGTTCCGTATAGATGAGTTTGAAACTAAAATGTTGTTACAGGATAAAGTGGTGACAGGGAACACAGTTTTTTTTTTGTATTATAAGAAAGTATAAACACGTTTTGAGTTTCTACAAGCTATATTGGGAGAGAATCTAAGTACTTTTTTTATCTTTCTCAAATCTTTTCATTTGAAATGTCACACGACACAGGTTTTTTGAAAGGTTCACAAAATTAAAGGTCGTTGTCACTATTTTTATCATTGTCTGAATTACAGTGTCAGTAATTTCGAAGCTAAGGGAGGGGAGGGGGCGAATGGTTGTATTTTCATGAATAACTTTGACACTTTTTAATTAAAAATAACAAAAAAAATACAGGATTATTTTGGGCCATAGGTATCGATTATGTTTACCTTTCAACTTATCGCTCAAGTAGCTTAGGAGAAAGTTGACTGTGGAAGGCGGACATACGGACACACAAGTGATCTTTCATTCGTATGCACAGATACAAAACACCCTAAAAATTATTATAAATATAGATCAGACTGACAGATCTCATCATCATCATCAGCCGGAAGACGTCCACTGCTGAACATAGGCGAATTGTCGTTTGGCGTGGCGGTCTAAGGGGGAGGCCCTTAGACCGCCACGCCAAACGACAATTCGCCGCTTGCATCCATCGGCTGCCCGCGACCCTCATGATGTCGTCGATCCACCTAGTGGGAGGCCTGCCTACGCTGCGTTTTCCGGTCTGTGGTCGCCACTCGAGAACTTTGACTGACAGATCTATAAAGACAAATAAAAGAAAAACCTTTTTGACAAAATCTGTCAGTGTAAACAAACTAGAACATCACTAATTCTATACCTATTATAAATTATAAGTCGCGTTTTACGAGAAAATTTGTACGCAATTACGAATATATAGTATGTAAGTCCTGATATCCTCGAGCCGGCGAGTTACAGCCGTGCCTTGAATAACTTACGTGACTCAGCGGACGTGGGTAACAGAATACGACTGCTCCTTACAATCACTTAGCCATTTTCCAAAAGAATATTCCTATTAGATTTTAAACTGACATGGTCGGTTTTTTTTTTTACGTGGCAAAATCATCAAATGACTCCTCCCACCCCGGGCAGGGCGGGAGGGACTGTCAGACTCGTACTGACTAAAATCTACGGTATCGGCAGCCCCTCTTGTGCCGGAGTCGCGGTATACGTATGTCCCGCAACCCCGGCAGGACTGTGGCCCTTTATACGCCCCGTGGCCGTCCAGGGCCCAGTCCAGGGTTAATGCACGCTGGGCCCGCTCTTACTCCAACCACTGTGCCCTCTGCTAAACAGAGGGACACGTGGTGGAGCGGTGTGATGGGACATTGGCATACGGGCAAGGAAACCCCTTGCCCGTACCCCGGGGCGCACCGTCCCGAGAAACAGGGCTTCCCCCCGGACGTATCCGGAAAGGAACTTCCAGTCCTCGGGCACTCGTGGAGGTTTCCCGTCCTTAGCACCCCATCACATGGTCGCTAACACAATTTTTTTTATCTGTCAGATTTTTCTGACCGTAATATTTTATTGACACGTTTTTGTTCTTTTTAAAACGTAATTTTATGGACGTGCAAGTTTCCCCATAATAATTTTTTCACAGTTTTGAGTTAATAAAAAAAGAAAATTAAACGTTACAGTGGATTACTTTTATCCACAAAATTAGGATCAGGCTTGTTTGTAGGTATTCCGAGAATTCACTAATTCCACAGCCACCAATTTTCACTCGCAAAAATCTAGCTCAACACGAAATTAAAAGTGTTACACTTCGAAAAAGAAACAAAGTGAAAAGGTGCCTGCTAATTAAATATTCTGGGCATGTTAAAGGCCATTAATTACGTAAGGAACCCTAGAGGAAGAATAAAGGCTCTTGTTTCGGTCGGCACAAAGATTATCACCGGATAAGTTTGATCAATACCTTAGCAAGCTTTGGGTGAACTGGCGAAATATTGGGCCGAGTCGAGGTCGAGATTACGCTCTATATTTTTTCAAGGATTATTTGTCTTTTGATTTTCGATTACTGTTGTCAAGTTGTTGATTGATTAGTTTGAGGGTTTTTTTTTTGTAATTGGATTAAAGAAAACAATAACTGTTTTGTTCTCTTCACTTTTGGTCTTCAGCATTAACTGGTTGAAAAACAAATATCACCGTTTTTTTTAATGATTGGAATTTTCATTTTTACTTTTAATTTTTAAATAAATATAATTCCTTTCTAAATACTTGCTTTGGAACAAGAAAACCAATAGAAATTTTATATTTACGAATACAAAAATACAAAATCTCGTTTAGTTTTATTTCTCTGCGGAAAACCATTACCGAAAGATTTTCAGCGTTGTGGCTGAGCGATTGACTGCTGCGGTGAATGTCGCGGGTTCGATTCTCGCACGGAACAAATAAGTATTTGTATGACCAACAAGTTGTAGTTCCGGGTCTGGGTGTCTGTGACTTGTTAGTTTTTATGT
The DNA here is from genome assembly GCA_036375495.1 of Agrotis segetum. Taxonomy (NCBI): domain Eukaryota; kingdom Metazoa; phylum Arthropoda; class Insecta; order Lepidoptera; family Noctuidae; genus Agrotis; species Agrotis segetum. The sequence goes on from JAQSVV010000155.1 coordinate 424,139, forward strand.
TTGTAAACGCATCCACGATACAGGAGAAATTCCTAGTGTGGGGCAAATGACCATCACTCATTATTTTTTGGGGTTGTAAAACCATCAAATTAGTCCTCCCGCCGTGAGTGGAGTGGAAAGGACTGTCAGGCTTTTTCTGACTAAAACCCACGCTGTTCATTCGGTTGCTTTTTGTGTTCTAGGGCCACGGTATTCTGCTTAGACATTCACTCGACTCCAGAATAAGGCATGATGTTTGTAAAGCCTTCAAACCATTTTTCATTGAAGAAAATATTGCTAGGTATATAATTTGAAGTTATTAATTAACCCGGGATAAGATTAAAATAGAAAATAATTCCTATTTTCTGAGAAAATTATTAATATTCTGTTCCAACTGAGTTAGGCTTCATCGCTAATAGATGAGAATTCACGAAAATAATAAACTTATATTGCTTCTATTGCTAATAAGCCTATATCAGACATTTCATACGACTGAATGGTTCACTTGAGTGTTGTCGAGTGACGGTTAAGTTTGGTGTAGTTCCATGCAGTCAACGGTTCGGGGAAAAAACAAAATTGTATAGTTCAATAACCATCTATTAATTTGTTTTCGGGCAAGTCTTTTAGACTTCGAATGCTGAAATGCTGAATGCTGAATGCTGAAATAGCCGTTGAATAACTTATTCCTTTCCAATTAGTTTAAAATTTTGTGTTCTAGTTGTTGTTTTAGTTCGAGTGAAAAAACCAAACAAAACATAAAAAAGTGAAGAACTGTAAATAAAATACGAAACGTATCCCCAAATTGAATTGTCAAAACAAAGAAATTAAGCTACAGTCCTACTTTCAAGGCGTATTCACTCTGAAAGGCCTGTAGTAGTCTAATATCGGCTTTAGGTAAAGACCTATAAGAACTCACTTAGGGAAAGCAAACAGCCTCTTTATTGAAGCCCTAGAACTTAGCACAAAGTACATAAGTACTGAAAATCGTTTTAGGTTACGAAAACACAAAGAAAATAGGCAAAAACGTGATGTGCGTACAATGTATACACGCGTCAAAGACGTCTTAGAAATACTTATACATTTTAAGGAGCTGTTTCTCATCTTCAAGGTTTTTTTGTGTAGTGGTGAAATCATCAAATGAGTCCTCCCACCCAGAGTGGGATGGGAGGGACTTTAGCGTCGAACTGACTAAAATCCACGATGATCCTTGAATAGCCCTTTACGTTAAAGAGTCACGGTTCAGCAATGTTTGTCAAGGCCGGTCCGTGGATGGGTGACTGACTAGAGATTAGTGGTTGCGGTGACCTAATGAGTAAGGCGTCTGGTGTTATCTAGAAGACGCAGGTTCGAACACTGCTCGTAGATGAAATTTTCGTTCCTCAAAAATATATTCATAAAAAAATATTAATATTACAATAAAGTTCTCTAAACTATATATTGGTAACCGAGAGATGACCATGTCCCTTTGAAATAAAAGGTGAAATGTTGATGTCTACTATTAGGTACTATTGGCCAACCCATGGGGAATTGAAGCCGTGATGTTTCAGCTGGGGCAAAGGCTAAGTTCTAGAAAGTTAAGTTAAAAAAAGCAAACTAAGTGAAACGTACTTACTTATGTACACAGATTTATGAGACAGATGTTATTTTAAAATTCAGCCGGTATACCGAAACTTAATTGGACTAAGGACTGATTTATAGAGTCGCTATTAGTGTTTCGGACTAAAGGCAGAAAATCCATTTTTTTTTCATCTTATGTATCAGCTCATATTTTTCAACGATGAGGTTTTTGACAAATTAGTTTACAACGTTTTTTACGTGTATGTTCCCCAATTTTTCATGGCGGTTGGACGTGGACCTAGCGAAAGTCTTCTTTTGTTTGAAAGGGACCATAGATGGCCCCTGTTTTTAACATTCCTGTGGATGGCCCTATAGAAACCAGGTTAAGATATCTGATGAAGGGATCTTAGAGAATCAAGGGAACTCTTCAATAAAATTAATGGAAGTCAGTGTTGCAAAAAAGTTTTAGAAATAAGAAACAAAGTCACCGACTTCCAGTCATAAATTTTCTTTCAAAAGTTGATATATACTATTTTTGTATTTTTGGAAGTGGGCTTAAAGTTTTTTATAAGTACTTAATTAAAAATACATTTATAAAATATTTTGAATACTAAGTATATCTTCTTCATGATAAAATAACAAAGTCTCTCTCATTTCCAATTTCAGAGATGTGACAATGTATGCTGCGCCATTAATAGTAAATTATAAACAAATGCAAAGCCTCCAAATGGTGATGGATTGCAACGCCTGTCACATGAACCACAAATTATATTACAGCCATAATATGAATACTAAATTATGTTACTCACCACATAAATAATATTTAAGTGTTTACGAGCGAAGCCGTCAATAAATTAGGACTTGCCAACGCTGTCACTGCGTTATTACAAAACGCCACAACGCGACGCTGATGTCTGTCTGTTTGTACACCAGTAACTCAAAAACTGACCTACGGATTTCAATATGGTTTTTACTAAAAGACGGAGTGTTTAATGAGGAAGATTTTGGTCTATATTTCATCGGACTAGTGTTCAAACTGACTGAGATATATGATGAAAAATATTAGGCCGCTATCCCCCGCTGGTGTTTTGCGAGCATTGACGTCAACGGCGCGCCTCATAATACTATGGCCAAAACATGCGACGTCACCGTCGCGTCTACGCAACGTTAACGTCGCGTTAAAGAAATAGAAAAAAAATATGATTACTGGAACTGGAAATAATATTATCAAGAAAGAATAAAAAGGATTTTTTTTAGCGTGGTAAAATCATCAAATGAGTCTCCCACCTCGCAGGGCAGGAACTGCCAGACTTGTACTGACCAAAATCCACGGCGTCCTTCAATAGCCCTTTATGTTCCAGGGTCGCGGTGAGGAAGTAAACCCCGGCAGGCTTTGGCCCTTTGAGAGAGGGCCCCGTAATTATTGCCGACGATATTAGAGGCGCGCGTGGAACACGACGCGCCGTCGACCCGGGCATGTCCATGGTCGGACAGCGAGTTGCCCTTTACTCGCTATTCGCATGCCCGCGCCTACGGTGACTGGAGGCGTCTGCCGACGTCCGACCACTAAGATTAAAAAGGACATTAGAATTATACATATTAAAATGTGTAAAAGTCAAATAACTAAAAAAAAAAACATTATACTCCGGTACCCGTGCAAATCCGGTGTTTGTAACTAGTATTTTATAAATTAAGTTCGTGCATAAGTAACTTAAGCATTTAATGGATGAGGCTTCGTTTAAACCACGAATCACTAAACGCGTTCAGCGCTAAACCTAATTAAAAATCATTGTGACGCTGTCAACATTATAATTATTATTGACAGAAATAGAATAACAGAAATAGAATAATTTAGAATACATCATCATCATCATCATCATCAACAGCCGGAGGAAGTCCACTGCTGAACATAGGCCTCCCCCTTAGACCGCCACGCCGAACGACAATTCGCCACTTGCATTTAGAATACGTTTAGGGGTAAATGCATTTAGTGGTTTTTGGTGTAAGAGGACCTAAATACTGTTTTGGATTTATGATCATGTAGGTATATCATGAAAACTCAAAACGGTGAAGGAAAACATCGTGAGGAAACCGTGTTTTAGAACCAAAAATTCGAAGACATGTGACATCTACCAACCCGCACTGGGCCCGCGTGGTGGATTATGGCCCATTCCCTCTCACAGAGAGGAGGCATGTGTCCCAGCAGTGTGAACATTATAGGCTGATGATGATGAAGAGGTGTATTGTTATGTATTGTCAATTTCTGCATATGTACCAACACGGGTAGGAGGAGTAAAAATAGACTGTTATTTAAATCAATAATCTCGAACCTAAAATGAGATGTCGGTCGTTGGAAACTGGATACGAGTGGGTTATAAGTATCTACGAAGCGAAGATAATTTTGTTTGATGCGAATCAATTTAATTCTATACGGATATGAATTGAGGGATTTCGAGTATTGATACATTTATTTAGAAGATCTTTTCCTTTATCATTAGATGTATCTTATCTTTTATGAAACTTTTTTCATTTTTCTTTTCATTGGAATGGTTAGTTCATCAAATGAGTCTGCCCTCTCCGGGTTGAGCGGTAGCTATTATTATCAGACTTTTAATGACAAAAATCAGCCCTTTTCCTTCAGTTGCCTTTTGCGTTCCAGGGCCACGGTAAAATACACTAAGGTCGCGAGACTAGTGTATGTTAGTCTGAAAGGCATGTGAGTCAAAGTTTTGTTATATTTATTTGAGACAAAATTTTAATATCCATATTTTACACTATATTTTTCTTTTAAAATATTAGCTAAATTGCGAAGAGCAAACATAATAAAACGAAATAAACAAATATTGATTGTGTAAGACTTATTCAAAATTATGAGCCAATACACGCCTACGATGTTCAAAAATATTTTCAGCAAAATAATATTTTTGGCATAAAAAGGTCAATATGACCCGGTCGGTAACCTTTGAGAATGGCTGGCGGCATCTTTTGTAGCAATATCAAAAGTAGACATAAAAGATGCGATAACACGGTAAACGGGTACGTGAAAAGAATTTAGTCAGTTGATTGTCTCTGATAGTTTTTAGACAATGAGGTGGTAGGTACTAGATGTTTCAAGAAAACAGCAAACGTTTTTTTTTCCATTAGTTTGTCTTAAAGGATTATTAATTTTTTGAATATCATCTTGGCAGCTGGCTAGATAATACAATAATAATAATACACTGAAATAGCTGCCGTCAAACTAAGCTTCGCAGCATGTCAGAGGTACGGCGTTTTTGGCGTAGTGCTTGAGCCATCTACTGCTGCGCAGTGAGTGGCGGCTTCGATCCCCGTCATCATCTTCCTGCCTTTATCCCATTTTACTTGGGGTCGGCGCAACACGTTTTTTTCTTCCATTCTCCCCTATCACACGTCATAGTATCATCTACTCCTTTTTCTTTCATGTCATTCTTTAGACAATCCATCCATCTCTTCTTTGGCCTTCCTCTTCCTCTCCATCCATCAACATTCATACTCATCACTCTCTTAGTCACATGACTGTCATCCCTCCTCATCACATGTCCATACCAAGATAGACGATTCCCTTTCATTTTTTCTGTAACAGGCGCCACTTTCAAACTGCCCCTTATAAACTCATTCCTTACTTTATCCATTCTTGTTACTCCACACATTCATCTTAACATCCTCATCTCCGCTACATGTAGTTTCTCATCCATCTTTTTCACAGTCCAGCATTCTGATCCGTACAATACGACAGGTCTAATCACGGATTTGTATATTTTCCCCTTTAACTTGAGGGGCATCCGTGGGTCGCAAGTTGTTCCAGTGACCTGGCTTCGATCCCCGTACGGAACAAAAATAATTGTATGACCTACAAGTGGTTGATCCGGGTCTGGGTGTTTGTGTGTTTCTTTAATTGTTAACACACCCACGACACAAGAAAATCCTATTGTAGGACAACGGTTTTCTAAAGAGGTTATTGCGTCCATTTCTTAATCGAGAATACAAGTATCCTCTAGCATTTTGGTCCGGCCGCGGGACTTATTCTATCACCGTGACCCCGGAACATACAGGGCTATTGAAGGACACTAAACAAGTCAAGGGACTGTCTCCCTTCAGCCCTGCCCGAGGTGGGAGGACTCATTTGATGATTTTACCACGTTAAAAAAAAGTATTTTTCCGAAAGGCACTGCTTATTTAAAAATCAAATAACGTTAGTTATATAATACATGGAACTTCGAAATCGAGAATTTACTCGACGTGTACATCACTCACTTGTTGTAAACACTGTTTTGACAAAAAAAAAAACACTTTAGAGTTTGATGGGAGAAGCAGAGACAAGAGGAGATGTGTTTCCAAGCTAAGCGTATAGAGTCGTGGGAATGTCTCATCAGATAAACGTGACCCTGGAACGAAAAGGGCTATTGAAAGATCAGCGTGAATTTTACTCAGTAACGCATCTCCTCTCGTCTCCGCTTTGGTGGAAACCGGACTTTATTAGGGATGTACTAGTAAACCCGGCGAACTCCGTTTCGCCTCCAGACGGCTTCGTTTTCTTTGCTATAAACCTCACGGAGCCCGAGACCTTTCCAACGAATGAAAAACCGTGGAAATCGGTTCGTGCGTTCTGGAGTTATAACGGAAGGAAAGAAAATTCGACTTATATTTATATAGTAGACTAGCAAACCCGGCGAACTCCGTTTCGCCACCAGAATTTTCTTTGCTATAAACCTCATGGAGCCCTTTCCAACGAATGCAAAACCGTGGAAATCGGAACGTGCGTTCTGGAGTTATAGCGTCAGTAGATAAGTTTTATAAAATATCTATTAGAAAATAAAGAAAAGTGAAAAAATCGTGTGTTCTCAAACTAGAAACTACTTTCTTTACCAAAAGTAGGGGCGATAGTTGTCATTCAATAATATACAGAGCAACGGGCAATAAGCGCAGGTGTTGCGAATATTCAATTTAGATAAGAAAGCAGTTTTTGAAATTCTCTTTCGGAGTACATTGAAGTGAATGGTCCATTGCCACCTTCTATACTTTTCTATTCGTTTAATTCCGAAGTAAAATGCATGCTTGCGACTCGTGCTTACTCGGCAAACATCGGAAAAGTTCGGAAATGGAACATTGTGCAGTTGATTACATAGTGTTTGTTTTTTAATGTTTGGTTTGTTTTTTTAACGACTGTTGTTGGATTTTTAAATTAAACTTTTCCTTTTTTTGTGATTTCAGATGTAAGTGCTAACACTTTGCCTTGGAATAGTTTCTGCGTTTTATACATTTTGTCCCAGAAATTGAACAGGGGCTTGGGAGAGGTCATTTCCATTTTTTTTAATGGATTTTTCTTTATAACACAAACACTAAACAGAACTACGACTTGCATTTTTTCATGAGCATCCCCATTTAACATCATTATCATCATCAGTCGGAAGACGTCCAATGCTGAACATAGGCCTATACCTTATGACTTTTTTTTGAAATTCGGAACATGGATATTCGGCGAAGAGCCAGAGATAGCTCATACAATTTACGAGTTGAAGTGGCAATGGGCAGGCCACATCGCTCGTAGAACTGACAACCGACCGATGGGGAAGAAAAGTTCTCGAGTAGCGACCACGGACCGGAAGACGCAGCGTATTAGGCAGACCTCGCACTACCAGACCGACGACTTCGTGAGGGTCGCGGGAAACCGATGGATGCAAGTGGCGAATTGTCGTTCGGCGTGGCGGTCTAAGAGAATTCGCCACAGGCATCGATCGGTTACCCGCGACTCTCACAACTCTCTTCCATTTTTCAAAGAGAACAAAATTGCCCTACAAACGTTATTTTAAAATCGTGCAACGCATACAACCCTACGAGATCATCTCCTTGAAAAATGGCCGCGATTTTCTAACAAAAGAGCGCCATTTTATGTCATATGACTGTCCGAAGCTAACTTGAAGCCTACACCGAAAACCGACCACTTTACTTGACCCTTCTAGTCTTCAAAATTCAATAAAATAGGTTACTATTTGATGGTCTAAGTAAAATGGTGACTTAAATGCGGAATGACCATCGATATGAAATGGTGATGAAGTACGGGACGGGTTTCTTATAAAAATATGGAGGACTTAGGCTTCGAGAGGGTATCAAGTCTAGGTTATATATATTTTTAAGGGCTTTATATTATGAGCTACTGAACGTTAAAATTCTGTGGTCGTAATGTTTTAAGGACTTCATAAAAAGAAAACTTCAACAAAGGTGTTTTTTGAAGGGCTCGTGACTAAATAATAAACAGCTCCAGGAATCGATCTTATAGTTTGAGCCACGTTTGCCTTATTTAGTTACGTTGACAAGTACATAATCTAGTTTCCTCTGTACCTTGGAAAGCGCGAGTCACTCCATGTAAAACGGACATTAATACTAATATTCAGCTGCAGCTGTTCAACTGGAAGCCGACCCCAAAATACTTGGTTGGAAAAACACTCCACACATCTCAGTTCATCTTGGCTGTAGCGTGATTTTATAAATGGACTCTATAGCACAAAAACCCTTCGTTCCTGAGATAGGCGCGTTCAACGAAATAAACTCTTCAAAGAATAGATTTTGCCTCACGCTATGTATTTCCCCTGTATAACATTACTAGCTGTTGCCAGCGGCTTCACCCGCTACAACTCGAAAATGTTCCGACGGTGACATAAACTCGGAATAAAAACTATCCTATGTGTTTATCCAGGTTATAAACTATCTGTATACCAAAATTTAGCCAAATCCGTTCAGCGGTTTTTGCGTGAAAGACACATACACATACATACATCCTCACAAACTTTCACATTTATAATATTAGTAGGATAAGGTAAATATCCCCTGATACAAAGGATATTTTTATTATTTCGAATGGCCTGTTTATACGTCTGTTTCTTATGAACACTTATCGAAATAAAATGTTCAAAGTGAACACATTTTATTGAAACAAGAATTGTATGGTACGATGTAAATAAAATTCGTTCAGTTTAGCAGATCAAAGGCTCAGAAAAACATTGAAAGTTACAAGTGCGCTTTAGTCATTGAACCCAGAAATACATCTTATTTATTTTCCTGTGATATTTCTAGCTGTATAGTGTACAAACTCTTGAGCATTCATATTGTCGTGAAAAAAATCGATAGTGTACGAGTCAGGGGGTCCAATCTATAAGCATGAAACCCGTGATTTCGGCCTTAGTTACGGGTGTTTTATACGCCCCGTAACATCAAGTTCAAACTATGAATAATTGAATTTGACAGATAGCCTCTTATTTGACTCGTGATCCACGGAAAAATTCGTGGTAGGTACCCACTACATTTTTTAATACTATAATATAATCATCGAGCTGGCCTAGCTACGCTATGGACCGCCCAGCTTGGCCATCATTGCAGCCTTTGCTGTCCTAGCTGTAAAGGTCTCAACCTACGGCCTCGGCCTTTATCTCAGTTCGTCCTTCTAGTGCTGCACGCTGAACATGCTGAGCCACTGCACCAACCGTGGCGTCTCATTGAAACAGATACATGTAATCATCAACATCATCAGCCAATAATGTTCCCACTGCTGGGACACAGGCCTCCTCTCTGTGAGAAGAAGTCTGCCATAATCCACCACGCGGGCCCAGTGCGGGTTGGTAGACGTCACATGTCTTCCAATTTTTGGTCCTAGGACATACCGGTTTCCTCACGATTATTTCCTTCACCGTTTGGAGAGCAGTGGTGATGAAATAAATTACACCACGACGGTTCGAACCAACGACCTACAACTCGTAAGTCGAGGCCGATACTAATAGGCCACCATGCTCATGTAATAATGTTAAAATACACATATTACACATACACAGGTATATGTTTCAGAAAATTATCTTTAACCTGCTTAATTAATAATTATTTTAGGCTCAGGTAACCTGCCTTACAAGGTATATAATTTATACCCATCCCGAATGCAGAGTTGTTGGGAACAAACACATTTTGTTCATCCACTGTTTGTTTAGGTACAGACAAAGAACAAGAAATTGATAGAAGCGAATTTATCTCTATGAACGCATAGGTACAGTTCTCAAGATGTAGATAAGGCAAGATTTAACTCATTTTGCCATGATGGTGTAAGAGGATCGGCCCCGGGTCTACGAGTTCTTCGAACGGCCTTTCAAATATAGATACAGTAAAAAAAAACGATTTGTTGAGGTGAGACCCGCTCGCCCCATGTCGGCGCCTCACATATGCGCGGGCGACCGCGGGGTGTTCGCGGGGCTCGGGGAACCGAACCCGCGCCTGCCCGATCGCCGCTGGCCGCCCGCACACTCAACTATCCACGCGCAGACTGCTCGGGTCATTTCTTTTGTCCGCAAAATATTCTTTTTACCATTGTACTGGCTGTAGCAATAAACCCTATTTTAATACAGTCCACTCATTTTATTATAAAAGCCCAATCGAGCCCTATCACCCCAGCTATACTGACAGAAAACCAACTAGGTGTTGTGTTACCGTAACGTGCACTAGGTGATACGTGCCCCCCCCTTTATCCGCGGGTATTGAAGCGGGCGATTAAATAAGTAAGTAATGAGTAACAAGCAACCAAGCTACAATAGGTGTCGCTTCTATACAGTTTTCTTATTCTTTGGTATTGCTTACTGTTTGTTTTTCTCTTCAGAGGAACCCACAAGTAAAGTGACATTGTTTCAAAGAACGTGTTGTAGGTAGATTTTGTAAGAGTATGCGAACTTTTCATTAAAGGGAACGTTAAGGCGCTCACTCACTGCGAGCATTCACCTGTAATGTAACGTTACAGCTTCGAACATTTCATCAGTGACGGAAGGCAATCGACCATCACAATGCGCACCTTGTATCAAATCTGTACCTACTAAATGTACGCGAATGCTCGTCAGTCGGGGAGGTAGTATTGTAATGTAATGTTCAAAGTCGAATCTACAATGTTACATAAGGGCGCTCCCTCACCGCGGGCATTCACCTGTAATGTAACCATACATATTTGTCGAACATTCGAAGACAATAGAGCATCAAATTGCGCACTTTTATGTTACATTACAGGTGAATGCTCCCGGTGAGGGGCCGCTTTTAGGTTAGTCAGGATTATAATAAGGACACAATGGAATAGAGGCCTGTACACGGACTACTTGAAGCAGTCAAATCAACTGCTGCTACTGCATAACATTCCTTGAGCAGTCCGTGTATGTTGATCAAAGGCTAACTACTCAAGCAGTCCGTGTATATTGATCACTGGCTGACTGATAATCTGAGATCGTACTTAGAAGGTGCCTCCCTACATTGCTCTAACCATCCGTGGTCACCACCGCAACACTTTCTTGCCCCATCTTCCATTCATTCTACGGCATTATTATTAGCCTGCCCACTTCCGATGTTTTTTTGCTATCACCCATGCTGTCTATAATTTTCATCTTTCTAAGATTTTTGGTGTTTCACCTGGTCGAGAGAGAGAGAGAGATGCCTAACATGACTTTTCCATAGTTCTTTGAGCATTCCATTATCGCTATAGGTAAAAGACTATTAAAGCTTGGCAAATTAGAGTAGAAAACCGGAAGTCGCCACTGTGCTCTCGCTACCAGCACGTTGAATGTTTTTTTTTTCACTTATTACTTTAGTTATGATACAATAATAAATCTAACAAACCTGCGTTCTTTGTTTACATCCAATATCAAAGATTTTAAAAAGTTGAAAGCAAACAAAAAGATTAGTTTCGTTTCAAAACGTTCTGGGCCCTTAGTTCTAGCCATTTTCAGGTCAAGCAACAGTTTTAATAATTCGGTTAGGAATAAAGTCTACCTATAATAGTTTTTATTCTAATTACTCTAAAAGCAAATACCACAAGCCACGAAATAACAAATACCTAAATTAATATTAAGTAATTTCATTTCTGAGAATCCTATAACTCAAGATTTCTACGAAGTCTAAGTAAATTCCCTGACGTAGACCAAAAACAGGTATTTTGGAGAAAGAGGTTCTTAACATCGTGACCCTTAGTTCAGACTCTTAAATCATTCCTTTTCTTAATTAAAAAAATCTTCTAGTAGTTTTTTCAACGTTTTATTCTGTAGGCAAAATAATTTAGTTTAGTTTAATTGGTTCTAATTGGTCTTGGGGGTAGAGCTATAGGTAATGAAAATATGCTTTGTGACTGCGGTGGCCGGAGATCATCTAGCGACGTCCGTGGCCGTGGGCGCCTACCACTGCGGCTGGGGCGGGGGGAGGACGCTGTCCTCTCTCGCTCGCGGCCTGCCTCCTCCTTTACGAGCATTACTGCCTCGCAGAAGGAGCTGACCGCTTCCCACTCCGTCTCGCCCCGCAGCATGGCCGCAACCAATGCCGGGCGCGAGAGGTCTCCGCCTATCGCAGCCGTGAGGACACGTCGGTGCTCCACCCAAGCTGGGCAGTCTTGCACCGTATGCTCCACCGTGTCCTCCGGGCGATCTTCGCAGTGGTGACACCCAGGCGTCTCCTCCTTTCGCATCAGACACAGGTACCTCCCGAAACTTCCGTGTCCGGTGAGGACCTGCGTCAAGCGGTAGGTCAGGACGCCATGACCTCTCTCCAGCTACTCCTCAAAGAGGGGTCTTACCGCCGCAATTGCGGCGTGCCCGGCCGTCGGTCGCGACAGTCGTTCCTTCCATACTGCCCTGAGATCGCGCCGGAGGTCTTCGCGCCGCGCTTCGACTTCGCGAGGCAGCGGGGTCACGCCCCGGCGCTGCGCCTCCACGCGCCACTCATAGACGCGCTGGAGGGCAGTCGCCTCCAGATCCCAAGGCAGCAATCCGGCAAGCAGGTTGGCCGATTCGCCGGCAATCGTGCGGTATCCCCGGATCATTCGGATAGCCATGACCCTCTGGCATGCGACCAGCTTCTGTGGTCGCGTCCGGATGCTCAGGGCCCACACAGGGGCCCCGTAGAGGGCCATGGACCGCCAGCGTACAGCCTACGGCAGGAAGCGTTTGGCCCGCTGAGATTGGGCAGCAGTCGCCTGAGGGCGGCCGCTGTACGGTTCAGCTTTGGGGCCAAACTCAAGAAATGCTCCTTGAAGTTCCACCGGCTGTCGAGGACGAGTCCCAGGTACTTCATCGTCCTCTTGACGCCGATTGGAACTCCTTCCACCGTAATGCTGTAACTCGACTGTGGCACGTTACGGCTGCCATGAAAACACATGGCCTCCGTCTTGTGCAGCGCCACGTCGAGTCCCAACCGCCGGATCCTCTGGACGACTGTCGCGACCGCTTCCGTCGCCACGTCGGCCGCCGCCTGGTGCGACTCTCCCTGTGCAAGGACGAGCGTGTCGTCAGCGTAACAAATTACGCTGACGCCGTCAGGGAGGTCGCTGCGCAGCACCCAGTCGTATCCGATGTTCCACAAGGGATGCTATTACACTTATGAATAATTTTATTGAATGTTACAGGCTGCCCACAGTAATAATTATTATTCTGGAGTGTTCCAAGCTCTGATTTGATAACATCTCGCTGTGGAGCGAGCGGTGAATGAGTCATTAATTGACGTGTAAATGAATGAACGATTGAACGACTGAATTACTGAATGCTCTCAGTAGATACTGTTTTTAAGAACGCCCACAGAGCATCCGTCTTGGCGACACAATCTCTCTAAAGCTATTGTCTAACAGACAGGCGAGGCGTTGCGAACGCGAAGCGAGGCGTTCTTGTTTGTAATATATGGAATTGTTTGAAGCCAGTCACATAGACTATCGGATCGCTTTTGCTTTTCTGTGTGACTGGATTCAAACAATTCCATAGGTACGTTATAAAAAAAACGCTACGGGTCGCATTCGCTTCGTCTGTCTGTTTGAATGCGATGCATCTGACCCTGGTAGTGAGAAAGCACATATTATAGACATCCATAGGTTATAGAGATCTCATATGATCAGATCAAATCACCGGAATGGATCGCGCTCTGTCGGTAAAAGCTTTTAAATGGATTCGCATAGACTTTATGGAACATAAATCAACATGTTTTTGTTTAAAACTTAGTAAGCCAAAAATTAAACAAACAATTTTAGTAGTAATCGTATTATACAAAACTCAACCCGAAATCTCCATTCACATATTGTAAACCTAAATACAATAAATGTATTAAACATTGGTTCCTGAAGACAATACCTTGAAAATCCTTCATACCTCTGAAAACATCCTCCGAGAGGAATCCTCTTTCATGGTAAAATTAAATATTTTTGAGAATAAAAGCTCGTTGATATTAACAAACGTTGTATATTTGAACAAAGGGTGGCTTCTCATTCACACACTTTTCTTGCAGTAATTAATATCTGAGTCATTGTTTGAATTTAAAGAAAGCTTATTTTCTTCCTATGTTTTCTCCATGCAATTGTTATTGGCGACCATACGAAAACTGCTGGAGCAGTTAGCTAGAGATGATGATGAAATGAAAATTAATTATTAGAATATCATTTTGTCATTTCGTTTCAGTGATCAACATGTCGACCGCCTGCTTCATAAATGAACCCTTTGACAACAAGTCGAGTCGGAAGAAAACCATTTAACCTGTCAGGTCCCGCGCTCTCGTATCGTAAACTCCGTCGCGTACTTGACATTTACGAGCGCTTACGTCATCGCGCGTGTCAAGTGGCCGCCGCTTACATTAACCGTTATCGCTCCAGTTAGAATGACTCATATGGCAAACTATAAATAGTTCTGTATTCGTAGATAAACAACCTTTGTTTTATAACATAAACAATTCTTGTATGACTACTTTGGTATTATAAATATCGCATAGATAGGAGAGATCTCGCCGTAACTAGACCCGTTGACGTATCTTATTTATTTTGATAAAACTACTGAATCAATTTACACGAAACTTTAGAACTAATATCGAATATATAAGTAATCTAATAAGAAAATTCCAACACATAATGTTATAAGATTCCAACTCAAAATTCAACTTACATGGAGCTATTATTTGTCAACATTGCGCGACTGTCAACACTGGCCGACGCTCACAATAATTGTAATCACTCGAGACACAATGACTCTTATCTCAAATGGTAAAAAGTATCGTGTTCCTTAGGAACGACACTTTGTATTTCAATATAAACACCTCTTGTGTAAGTACTTCGGAATAAAAATATCCTGTAGATAAGAGATCTCGCCGTAACCACAGCCGTAACTAGACCTGTTGACGTGCCTTATTTATTTTAGATAAAACTACTGAATCAATTTACACGAAACTTTAGAACTAATATAACGAATACATAGGTATTCTAATAAAAAATTCTCACATACACTATTCCTATAAGATTCCAGCTCTAAAATTCATTTATTTACATGGAGCTGTAATTTTTCAATGCGCAGTTCAATGCACGACTTTGTTAACGATCATCCGTGTTACTATGAACAGATATCACTATAAAATGTTTTTTAAGATACTACCTAAACCTTCTTCAACTGATTACTAACCTTGAATCGAAAAAATAAACAACGGAAATTCCATGGTATATGAAATACATTGTTGACAACCGAATTGGCCTATAGGAGGGACAAAAACCTATTTCTACTCAATAATTTACGTTTTCCAATTAATATTTTAGTCGAAATCTATCCTAAACACGACACTTTATCAATTTCAATACACTTCTTTAACATGGAAAAAATAAGACATCAAATTTCAAGTGGTCGACCACTTGACATTTTGTCATCGACAAAGATGCTTTTTTTTTTTTTTTCTAGAATGACACCAGTTGATTTCAGTAAGTATTTGGTACCAAAATAATCGACTAAAATCCAGCTCTATGGATGAATTTTTTCAAGCGATTCTGAGCCATAGTGTATAATATAAATAAGGTTGAAGTTGGCTTGTACGCGCGAACCATTTATGGTTCCTCAGTACTCAACAGTGGTGATCGTTTAGGAACCACTTTTGGTTCCTCAGTACGATAGAGGACTTATGTGATAAATTATAGCATTTTTTGCAGAAAAAGGTTTATTGACTGATTATCTATGAACGTCTTCAATTTATTAAAACGAAGGAAATCATTCTTGCCTGTTTCAGGAAAACTTTTGAGTTGAAGTCACTCATAAATTGTGACGCTCCAATTTTTTTGACATCATGAAGAATATTGTAATAGTAAAGAGTGTCAACTGGTATTGTGATTTACGTTAACGTTTTGCCGGACTAGTAATTGCTACTTATCATTTACCTGTTTAAGAAAACTCACAGAAAATTAACATGCCTTTTCAACAGTGGGTACAATACTCAAAGGCGGCCTTCTGCCAACCATTACAATTTCTAATTGAATCCCGTTTTTATCAAAACGAACATTAACTGCTCTGAAAGTCGTTACGTTACACTAAGTTCCGCGAATCTTATCATCATTATAGTGATAAGGACCTTATCCAACAGGGATAAGGTGTATAATGTAGCCGTTTTAGTTGCTAATACCTGGAATAAGCGTTGAGACAGACATAAGCTTTAGTTTGGATTTAAGAGCGCATATTCTGAAAGTTGGCAACGTCGCATATGGCTGTCATATATTTACATGTTTTAATTAATTATTATTTTACAAATGTACTGTATGAAAATAAGAAATAGGTATGGCTCTGTAGTGCACTAACAGACTGATTAGGGAATGCAATAATTAATATCGTAACACCGAATAAGAAGCGGATAAAACATCAATTTCAGTGTTTTAATTGCATTCCTATATACATTTTCTAGTGCACTACAAAGCCAATACTTCTTATTTCCATACAGTATTATTGCCAAATTACATAAAACTTGTAATATAATTGACAGCTATTTAGCGACGTTGCCAACTTTCTGGTTATGCGCCCTTAATGGACCCATTAATGGTTGCCACAACACAGTGGCTTAGTTTTGTGTGTGATAGGAAATACATTTATTTAATAAGCCGGACAGTCCACTCTTCTAAACAATATTTGATTCAGTAGTTAACAAAATCACCACCACTCCTCAAAAAAGTGAAGGATAGCAGTCCTGGGGCCCAAAACATGGAAGGCATTTGTCATTTTCCAACCCTACGCGAAGGATTTCAGATTTGAATCCGGAGCGCAGCGAGTGATTCAAAGTACGCGAGTGTTTTTTTTTTATTATATTAACTCCCGAGGTGGATTCTACTTTTTATTACTCTCAAAAATAATTATGTCTTCTGAGTCCAACTCTGAGCCTGACCGGCTCTGACTGTTACTCCCTATTTAAAAAAGAGTTCGCAAAAAGCTGTTTTGCTGGTTTACGAGGAACGAACTAACTCTTTATGGATAGATGTGATAAATATTGTTATATTAATGTTTAATGTCACATTCAACTTTGATTTTATAGATGTCAGCAATAAAAAGGTATTTTTATCTCCAAATAAGAGATTTTTACTATCTTAAACCTGGCAATTTCAGTACAGACCGACATCAAAGAGCCACAGAGCTTGTGTCATGTTGCGACAATGCCACATGTCCCAAAGGTACAATATTGTGTTGTTTTGACATTCCCCCAAAAAATACGATTACTTCCCTTTTTTCGCAACACGTCCAATTTAAAATTTGTCATTGTTCCCTTTGGATGTGTGTTGGTGACTATTGCTGAGCTTTGCTTTTACTGTTGGAACAGTTAACTTTGGAATTGGTTTATCACACATTCTTTCTTCATTGTGGTAAATTGTCAAATAACTACCGCTGCGGCCGTACTTATTATGACATGACGTCTTAAAACCAGGTTTGTTCCAGTGAGTGAAAAAGACAGACCTATACAAGTCGTCTAGCGCCTTCACGTTCACTCACTGGAACTAACCTGGTTTTAAGACGTCCTAATACGGCCCCTGTTTCTTGAATTGCTCTTTGAGTGACATGTGACAATAAGGTAGTTTCCAGGGTCAAAATAATTTAGTCCGTATTTTAGATTATAAAAAAATATTGGACACGTATTTTTTCTTTTTTCGATTAAACAAAAAAGAACAATGATAATAGCATATGTAAGTTACCTGTGACGTCACTGCACGAAAAATGCCACGCATCGTGACGTCACACGTAACTTTAATAGGCTATATCTTTGTCATTTTTGGTCTCATTTACAAATAAAAAAATACGTGTCCCTTATTTTTGAATAATCTAAAAGACGGACTAATTACATTTTTTTAGGCAACTAGCATATTGCCAGGGTAAGAGTATCGGATGTACTGAATCCAAATCGCGATTCGAATTATCATTCCATGGAAACCTTTGAAATGGGGATGGCAACTGGGGAAGTAATGGCGCTAGTATAGCTTGTTCCAAGCATCGTCATTGGTTCAAATCTTAAAGGTACTTCAAAATAGTACTACGTCATAGGTCGGACTAGGACTAGTCTTCCCCATTCACGACTTATGCATTAATGTGTATAATGTTTTGAAATATTTAGTCGTGAAATACTGATTCATTCGACCATAATAAAAAAATAGTTGGATAAAGGCTAGCCAGATAGATAGATGATGAGAATGGGAAACGTCATCAGTCTCCAACGGGTTGATTTTAGTTATAGTCCAGTCAAAATAGAAATAAGTCATAACATTACTTATGAAATCTCACCGATAGTGTGTCGTGATCGAGTAAAATGAAAAAATAGTACATTATGCAACGAGTGAATAAAGAGCGGATTTAAAGCGAGGGCCATATATATGAATCAAGAGCAAGCGAAGGATTTTAATGACTGAATCACGACCGCAGGGAGTGATTCATGATGATTGAATCACGAGCGAAGCGAGTGATTCAAGTATTTAAATCCTGAGCGACGCGAGTGATTCAGGCCCTCGATTTAAATCCGTTTTATTCACGAGTTACATACGATACTTTATACCATGACCACAAGAAAAGTAATATTCAAGCGATAATAGATAGGTATTTAACGAAGAAAAAAAGACAAAGGTGCGTTTACAAACATCTAAATTCACATACACAAACACCCAGATCCGAAACAAATAACTGTAGATCATACGAAAAGATCCGTGCAGGAATCGAACCCACTGCACGCGACGAAGTAGTCTAATGGCTCGGTTGCTGCGCCAACAAATTGGCATTAAACTCGGAACAATGTTTTAAATTAAGAGTAACATTATCCTAACAACACGGCGGCTGACGGGGGTGGACCGCAGCAATGTGTTCTAAATTCAAACACCAAAACAGTGAGAAAAAGAGCTTTTTACTCACTGTTTTCAGTGAGAAAAAGTAACTTTTTAAAGTGGGAATGGTATAAACTTAATTTTGTACTTTTGCCATTTTCTCTTAAATAATGATGTATTTAACGTATCTGTTAATTTTTAGCTCTATGCGAATTTTTCCGAAGTCAAATATCTATTTTGACTGGACTGAGCGAGCGAGTCCGCTTGCTCTGTGTGGACGCGCTTATTGCTTCTCGACCGAGGCACAAAACAATATTCTGAACCTGAGGCCTTACCACGAGCACTTAGCGCGATCCAGTTTAGGCTGTGGGAAAGAGACAGAGCTATCACAAACACAAGTCGTCTAGCGCCATCTCATTCCCACAGCCTAAACTGGATCGCTCGTAGAGCTCGTGGTAAAGTCTCGTGGATGGCTCGCCCGCGGCACCGCGTTCGCTTGTCTCGGCAGAGTCACGTCCTCACTAAGGGTGCTCCCACATCTATCGACGCGGAATCGGCTTTTTCGGTCGCCCTTTCTCTTTCTGTTGCTTAGAACTGCCATTTGCTAGACCGAGACAGAAAGCATAATGCGAAAGCACGCGGCGAAATGCTCGAGGCGGCCGCGTGCTATCGCATTGTCTCGGTCTAGCACCCTAAACCGAGCTGCTTCGCGTGGCAAATACCTCGCGAGGCTGCTGGCGTGTGGACGCACCTAATTGCTAAGCAAATACGAGTAGATCGCGCTGAACGTCAAATTCATCAATCCATTCCCGATTGATGAATTTGACGCTATTGGGTATGAACCTTAGTGGCGATCGGTTGGTAAGATGCGTTTAATATTTAAAAATATTTAATTCATACATACCTTAAATAGTGACCACTATTTAAGGTATGTATGTTATACGGTAGAATTAAATATTTTGACAACTGACAAACCAAATACGAGGTTTAAATTAAATTTCCATGAAAACGCAATAATATTTTTACGCTGCGGTTCGTCGCGATAAATGGCGTAATTTAGCATTGCGCTATTGGATTGATGTCTTTTTTTATTTATTTGGGTGACCAAGAGTGATATTTCTCAAAATATTCATTTTACAGTTTAATGGCCAATTGTAAAAAAAAATGGTAAAAAAAACACAACGATATAGGGTTGCCTGTGTGTGACTTGAACTAATGCGGACAGATATTTGGAGAATTAAAAGATACTACACACAGGCCTCCTCTCACAGAGAAGATGCCTGTGTCCCAGCAATGGGAACATTATAGGCTGATGATGATGTTACAAATTTAAGTCTGGATTATTTATTGTAAAGTTAAAAAAATAATAAAGAATGAGAAATAGAAAAACCAGTCAGTCTCCTCTGGTCGTCTCCATCAGAGTGAATCTAAGTTCGTAAGTATGAGATTATATGGTATAAGTATGAGATGAGATGGTATAAGTATGAGATGATATGAATTGAACATATTTTTTGTATCAACCTTCATTTCTTATATAATCAACCCAAATAAAAATTTTCCTGTATTTCCTCTTTTCCATATTAATTAGTATAATAAATAGTTAAAAACTTGAAGAAGAGACCAGAGGTAGAAGAAAGACTAAAAGAAATGTCATCAAGTAAGTAAAATCTATAATAGTATGATCCTCACTCACACAATAAAATTTGGTATGCGCGATACTTTCGGCAGTTTGTAAGCACGCATACCAAGATAATCATAAATGTGACATTAAAACGCGTGAATTAAAAAAAAAAAAAGGATTCCGTGATAATGGATAAATTTTACCCCTTATCACACCATTCAAATAGGTATGCGTGACCTTTCCGGCTAAAAATCATTGGTCGGCCGGATTTTTTCTTGTTGAACAGAATATTTCACACAATTCTATATAAGATTAATCAAAATCCGTGATGACGGAAAAAAATTATGGAAATTAAATAATAAAAAAATTTAATTAAAATATTTCCGGCCAATCAAATCCACGCCGACCAAGCAAATCTTGTTCGTCTAAACGTTAACTTATATTATTTATTAAAAATATTAGAATCCGTGATCACGGAGCTTTCAGGATTGGTGGCTCCTGGGCTACCACGTCACTGGCTGAATAAAAATTGTAGATTGTTTTTTTTTTCGGACAGTGGCATGGATGTATTAACTGTAGGTTGTAATTTAATGTTTTCCACGATGCGTTCACATGTTTTCGCCTCGTTCGCGCAATGAAATCTTCTATATAATTTTCATAATTGCGAAAATGTCTCAAATATAATTATAAGTTTTTAGTTGTTTTATTATTAGATAATTTCAATTTGACGACGCGTTGCAGCATAATGACGGGGCCCCCCTCTCAGAGGGCCAAAGCCTGCCGGGGTCGCGGGATTATTTCCTTACCGTGACCCCGGAACAGAAAGGGCTATTGAAGGACACCGTGGATTTTAGTCAGTAGAAGTCTGACAGTCCCTCCCGCCCTGCCCGGGGTGGGAGGACTCATTTGATGATTTTACCAAGCTAAAAAAAAAAAAGATAATTTCAATTTAGTTGTTACTCTATGTCTTATTAACCCGTATAATAATACTAAAATAAAATACGAGGCGCTTTTTATTTTCTCATAGTGGGTGATGAAAAGTAGAGTGTATCACTCGGGCGCAAAATATATTTTTGGCTCGGGCGGCGTACTTTGAATCCCTCGCTACGTTCGGGATTCTACTAAAGAATCCCTCGCTACGCTCAGGATTCTACTGTAGAATCCCTCACTTCGCTCTGGATTCAAAATAGCGCCCTCGCCGTAAAAATATTACTTTGCTCCCTTGTCATACAATCTACTATTTTTTAATCAATTTTTGAACGGGACGGGAGGGATTGTCGGACTTGTACTTACTATACGTTCCAGGGTAACAGTTGGATGAGACAGTTTTCGACCCCGACGGGTTTAGCCCTATAATGGCCCCGAATAAACCCCGTCAGATTGCTTACAGCTCTCTGACAGCTCAGCCGAAGCGCACGTTGAAATAATCAGGGTGTCTACTCTGTAAGTCCGTGAACGAAGACTCGGGAACGAATACAGAAGTAGGTACGAACGCATCCACGACACAGGAGAAATTCGTGCCAGGGTCGCGGGACTATCTCATTAGGTAAACGCGTGGCCGTGGAACGTAAAGGCCAATTGAAGGATCACAGTGGATTTTTTAGTAGAAATCTGACAGTCCCTCCCGTTCCGCCCTCGGTGGGAGGACTCATATGAAGTTCCTAAGGTGGAGAAACTTAAAAAAAAGATCATTTATATCAGTCATTTTCACTTCCCCGAAAACCCGTAAACGACCAAAAATCCCTTCAAAATAATTTCTATTATATTCGCAAAGTGAAAAACTTCTAACGAAAGGTCACTGTCAAGTTGTTTGACTACACTTTTGAACTGTGGAGTAACAATTCCTCTCTGGAGCCTAGTTACCAGATAACGGCGGTACGTTCCAGATGTTTTTACAAAGTAAGAATTTAACAAATTCAGCAGAGAAAATTTTGCGGCTGAATAAAAATAATAATTTTGATTTTGTAAGGTCAATTTGTTTTTGTTACCTACTTTTCGTGGTTCTCGTTTGTAATAAATGTTGAGATTTTACTGAAGAAAGTTGTACTGAATTCGTAATGATATTGTTTTAAAACTGAATGTTTCGGGATGAGTGAGTAGGAAATAGGTAGTTTTATTAGGTCAGTTAAATAATTTGTTACACCTTTTTTTTAGCGTGGCAAAATCGAGGATTGTCCGACTTGTATTGACTAAAATCCACGGTGTTCCTTCAATAGCCCTTTATTTACCAGGGCCACGGTTACCGGGTGAGCAATCCCGCGATCCCGGCAGGCAATTTGTTAAAACCCAAAACTGACTGACAGGCGAGGCGAATGCGACCCGAAGTGATTTTATTATTAAATGTATGGAATTGTTTGAAGCCAGTCACAAAGACTATCGGACCGCTTTCGATATTCAACGTGATGGATTATCTTTTTTATATTGATTATACTTTTATATGATTACAAACAAAAACGCATCGGCACGTATTCGTTTCGCCTGTCAGTTTGACAAAGGCTTTACAGATTACGGTTCGGAAGCAAGGTTCCCGACGAATCTCTATATTTCGGTCTTATCCTGCTGATTTCTGAATCTGCAGATCTAATATAAGATGACCACTTCTGGAGGAAAAGGATATAAGTACTGACACCCAAAAATATATGCTTTCGTGATTACGGAAGCATATACCTAGTTTTCTTCAAATTCGTGTTCATCATAATCTGATCTTTCTTAAAAGATTCATTCAATAAAACTTTACGTTCTCTCATTTTTTCACCAAAGTGAAAAGCAATTAGATCAAGGTCTGACCTTTTATATATTTTAAGAAAGATAAATTACATTTGAAACCCGGATTATAAGAACAGAAATAGATTAAGCTCGGCTGTCTACAAGCAGAGATGAGCAAGTGAGATTAATTCTCGCGTTTCCTCACAATTTAGTACAGACACCAGCAGGTCAACGTACCCGAATCCTTCCACCAACCAACACTGGGCCCATGTAGTTATTATGGCCCACTCCCTCTCGCTGAGAGGAGGCTTGAGTCCCAGCAGTGGGAACATTTAAAAGCTGATGATGATGATTTTAATAAGGTTGAAAATCTATTAAAGAAATTTGACAGATTGTGGTAGCTTGTTGTCTGTACATAACCAGGGTTACTACTATATAAGCCTCCGGCTAAGTTTCGGGCGTTGATATGATTTGTAGTTGTAGAGCTCCGTGAGTTTTTGCGAAAGTGCTTTAGACACGTTGAAACTTGCTCATGAGTTCTTCAACAAAAAAAATGCTGAGAAAAAGTGGGATGAATACCACTTTTTGGTTAAAACCAAGCTACAAGTTAATCCAAGTTTTTCACTGCCAGGTCTGCATTTCTGTGTTTAGGGATATTTGAAAAAATATAGGACAAGAGTTTTCAGTGTATGTCAAGCACTTTTCCAAAATTGCAAGAAGCTATTAAGATAATATTAATATTAATATCACTTACGGACATATTATTCAGATTAGTTAAGTTACAGACCCAGTACGAACTAAAAATTGGTGACATGATTGAACAGCATGCCGCGATTCCGGTGTGGTTTATTTATTGCTAGTGATTTTGGGTTTTCGACACAGTACAGTTCAAACTGTTTCCAACTTGGAAACAGCACATTTTCATTGTAGAGTTCTGTTCTAGGTAAACTGTTACTCGTAATAAAGTGGTGTGTCTGTGAATTTCATTTGTGGATGACACAAAACTCATATTGTTAAACAGGTAGGAACAGAAGTATTAAAGCGCAAAATACGAAGTTTTCAAAACTTTGTAGAATTCATATTTAATTAAAAATGTCGTTGCCCTCCAAATAAGCCTATTTTTATCACAGTAAGACCAATAAGTTTTTTTGGAAAACACACGTACAGTACTACAAAATATAAAATGGCTGCCATTTAGCTGGTGGATTAATTGAACTCACTCCTTGTACGTACATGTCTTAAGATTCACATACGCCCGTAATTAGTATTCTAGATCAATCCAAATCTCGTTCTTTTATTTTTGTACACCTATAATAGACAAATTCGGTTGTGATTCATTACAGCATTGGTCACATGATAAAAAAGTTTTTTTCTGATTACTAAAGGTGTCGTAGGTAGTACCTGCCTGTGTATATCTATAAGCTTGACACATGTCACTTTAGATTACTGCTCATATCCACGCACTGTGACGTTCATGAATTTGATTCGCTCGCTATTGGAATAGTTGGGACATGTCTCATTCACTCAAACTATGTGTAATTTGCTCCGCAGTTATTGCTGTACGTCCGCGCGTCCGCGAATTAACTGACTATTGTTAGTCATCGGAATTCGGTTATCAAACGATGCTGTCATTAAGCTATTGATGGGTCGAACAAGTGTCATCATCAGCTTCTAATTATTCAACTGCTGGGACACAGGACTTCACTCTGTGATAGGAAATGGGCCATAATCCACCTCGCGGACCCATTTCGGGTGGGTAGACGTCACTAAAATTCACGGTGTCTTTCAATACCAAGGGTTATGAATTTTAGTGTACCATGGATTTTAGTGAGTACAAATCTGGGAGACCCTCCTGCTCTCTGCCATGGGTGAGGACTCATTTGATGATTTTATCATCCTAAAAAAAACCGTAATGTTTATGGCCTCCATAAAGGTCACGCATGAGTGATGGCACGGACTCTAATCTGGAAATGACAGCTTGTACAAATGTAGTTCATAAAGAAAAGATGAAAACTGTACAAAGAAAAGAAATAAACAAATCTAACAACAGCCAATAAAAAACAAGCAAGATACAACATTATATCCATCCATTCGGGCACTAGACTGAACGGGAACATAATTTATCCCCGCGTAAGACTCGCGACGCACATCTTGTCTGGAAGTGCCCTTACCTCGATATTCCGCGATGTCTGGCATTGTATATGACAGGACCTTTACGATATTTCACGTATTTTTATGTGTGACAACGAATTTCCTTTTCGTGTAGTGTGTGTAGGCTTTTTGCTCGGATCTAGGCAGTAAGCCTTGAGTTAGCCCGCTAGATTTTTCTTTTTCGTTTCAATGTGTGCGTAAAATAAGCGACCTTTGATTTTGTAACGGGTTCTAACATGTCATATACATTATGTGTATATATTATAGAATGTTTATTTATTTTACGTTTTACCTGTTATGTTTCATTAGACTGCATCAAGTCTTCTGGAGGAGAAATGGGTCAGAAAAACGTACGAATGCAATAAGTAAATGCTGTTTATTTTTTTCTTCTTTTTGTCGTAAAAAAGCCATGTACCTAACAAAAAATGACATGTTGGACATGTTTCATGGTTGGTTTTTTATTTAGTGATTTTTTCGCTTTTGACCACTATCTCCAAAAAAAAAAAAAAAAGTAACTGACTTAAAAAACAAACACAAAGCCTGCGAACTCCTAAAGAAAAGTTATTTAACACTTTTTTTGTATTTGTTTTTAAGTAATTTAGACTAACATTTACCTGCATGTATCACAAGATGCCCTCGGTTATAGTAAAGCCATTTAAATGTGTTTTATTTTCATTGTCTCATTGTCAAGTTCTATAAACAAGGATTAACCCCGCCTTAAAAGGATCACAGACAAGGAATTTAACGTCACCCTATACACAAAGCCGACAGGTCTTCGCCCTTAAAACGGATGACGTAGATGCCAGTGTTGCCACTAATCGTTCGCTAATGCCAGCTACTGAGATACGGGTGCGACTGCAAATTTGTTAATCGCAATTTAAGTAGATTTTACACAATCCCCTTATCGTGCGAGCTTGCTTACCACGGTCGACCCCGTTAGGCTGCCTTTCCAGTAGAGAAAGCTAAGGGAGGCGAAGCTATAACATTGTTTATTTGCATCAGAGTAAACAAGGGATATAGTGGAGTTATAGGTGGGATGATTAATTTCTTTGAGTGTTGTTGTAGGAGCTCAGTTACCGCACCAACCATGTTGTAGAATAGTGTACATATCAATATTTTTTATATATTGACAGCCTTACTACACAAACTACGTACTAATTAAAGTGTGGCTGCAAAACGGACCTTATTTCAACGTCATAATATGACATTTTTTTAGACAAGTGTCCAACAGGCGTTTAAAAGTTTTTGTGGTACCACGGAAATGATCTTTATACTAATATTATAAAGCAGAACAGTTTGTTTGTTTGTATGGTTGAAAGCGCTAATCTCAGGAACTGGTTCGTTTTGGTTCATATTTACTGTAGCATAGTTAGTGTAGTTTGAGGCCCAAATCTATACATTGATCTTAGGCCTGTATTACAGAACGTCACTCAATACTCAAGTATTACTTAAAACTAAATTCAAGGCATTTGATTGGTTGAAATCTAGATTTAAATACAGATCAGTGCTTGAGTTTCGTTCTGTAAAACGGGCCTTAGTCTTATCTCAAGTTTAACCGACCTACTACGCTTCACCCGAAAATAAACCTTATTGATTGAATATACATAATTATATCTACAGACGACTGTGACCTACACTATCATAAGATTAAAAGCAGTGTAATGTAGGCAAGTAAGGTTCTCTTTCTGATGAAGCGCGACTGAGCTAAAATTTAGCTAAGACTAAGTTCGCTTACTTTTGGCTTAGAGGTAGCTTTTAGTGGATGCCAACACTTAGGTAGATGAGAGGCAAAGAGATTAGATTTTCTTAATAATGAGAGTCATCCGCGGTGGGCCGTGTATTGTAAATATGAGGAGGGGAGCTCTGAAAGATGACGAGATTTTTTTTGTGTCCTTTCCCGTTGATACTTTTTATTTATCTAAGGGACTGAATTGGGGGGAGATTCTCTTTATAACATTGGATTGATTGCGTATTGTAACTTATATAAAAAGAAAATAACACGCATGTAATCCCTGAGGGGTTAGGCGGAGTTGTACTTATGGTTAATATTATACCCACATTTCGTCGGTTGTGATTAAGCCCCTTGCCCATCCAGATTTAGTTGCTGCTAATAAATAATTCCAGGTAGAAAAACCCAATAACACTTTAATAGGCCTGATTATCGAACTTGGGGGCCTCATGCCATAAAATTTCTATGTGAATTATCATATTTCGTATAAAACCAATCTTGACTGAACAGAAAGCGTATAATTCCAAAACAAAAATCATTAGAAAAATGGAAGAAAAAAAAGTAAATAAAAAGTTCGACTCGTGAAGGATTTGAACCTCCGCCCTCCGATGGTCAAGATTTGAATTATATCGGTGCTCTAACCTACTGAGCTAACGAGTCTTGTGAACGAGCGTCGAAAACAGCGTTCTCTACCCACGATATGACGTCACGATTACTCATCGCGCTCACGTTGTTCAAGGTCTGCGGCGGTTGTTCACCACACACCGAATTAGAAAACATGGCGTGAGAATCGCATTCTGATCGATGAATACTAAAATAACCTCTATGGCCCAGTAGTAATAACTCCGACTTACGAGTTGTAGTTCATAGGTTGGATTGGAACCCAACCAATTCATAGCTTTGTGTAATTTATTTCATCGTCACTGCTCTCAAAACGGTGAAGGAAACACGGGACTTCTCACTAAGACAGTAAAGCTCTTATCATTTGAACTAACGACACTTTCCATTAATATTAATATGAGTAAATACATACATACGTATAATATATAATTTATAACATGAATTAGCAACAGTTACATAACAAAACAATGTGGTTCCGTATCTCAGAGATCATTACCGTAAACTTTGTCACCCTGAAGCGACATGCGTCTAATTTACGGTCCCCAGTGTAATTTGTCATTTACTGTCAACGATATCAATGTTGTGAGATGCTGTTTAAAACAATAGTTAGTGTTTACTAAGAGAAATATATTATTCATTACTAGCTTCTGGCCGCGGTACCGCTCGCGTTATGGCTTGAGCTCTGCTTGTATTCGACAATTGAATCAAGATTTGAAAGACATGTGACGCGTATCTATTTTCATTAATTCATCATTATGGTCTTAGATTTTCTTGAAAGGTACTTCTACTAATCAAAATAGATCCATTTCGTTTTCGTTTTAATAAAATCGATCTGCTTAGCCTTTTCCCAACTATATTGGGGTCGGCTTCCAGTCGAACCAGATGCAGCTGGATATCAGTATTTAACATGGAGCGACTGCCTTTCGGACCTCCACAACCCAGTTATTGGGTAATACGATACCCCATGGTAAGAGTGGTTTTCAGACTTTAGAGCTTATGACTAACAGTAACAACCATCGTGGATTTTAGTCAGTTCGAGTTACACAGTCCCTTTTTTCTGTCCCCCACTGAGAGGGAGGACTCATTTGGTGATTTCACCAGAAAAAAAAACACCTTTCCTTGTACAAACATCAAATTAGAATTTTGACTTTATGAGATGGGTATGCTCTTGACTTTAAACTAGGTCAGGTGTGACTAAGACAAGGTCGACGATGGAGCGAGCTCACCCAGAAGAAGCCCGTTCTCTCTAACTTTGAAGAAAATGGGGTTGTATGCGTTCGGAAACACAGACGCAGGCAGAGAGTTCCACTCCTTCGACCTAAGCTAAGCTTCACATATCGATTTAATAATCAGAACTTCTGCCTCAAAACAACATTGCGTGAACTCTAGCGTCTCACTATCCTAGAGGATTAGGCCTTTGACATGAAGACACGCATTCAGACGAGCTTATGATCGAGTTTCTGGTCCCTTTGGTACATCGGCTTAGTTTACCAGTTCGACACCCACTCACATTAGTACGTTATCTCGTACATACAGTGCTTAAGGTCCGTTTTACTAAACGAAACTGAAGTACTGAGGCTTTGAAACGTGGACTTTGAAGTTAGTTTGATGGCAAAATAGTTTCACGTTCGTTTAGGTACATACTAGGGACGTTTCTTCTTTATATATTTTCAATTAACGCCATAATTTTTCAAGTACACTGTACGGTCGGCAGACGATGTCCGGCCACCGTAGGCGCGGGCATGCGGTCGGCGTGTAAAGGGTAACTCGCTGTCCGACCATGGACCATGCCCGGGTCGACGCCGCGTTGTGTTTCACGCTTGGAGCAGTTCTAACTTTCAGAGCGAGCAATCGTTTGTTTGTTCGGTAATGAAAACAGTTCGTTTGAAGTTATTTGGCTCAAGTCAGTGAACGAATGATCGCTCGCTCGTTCATTCAATGGAAACAACGGAGCCAGCAAACGCACATCCGAAAATATTTATTTAATTTAATCTACTCACACGAACTTTCTTTATTATCAATATCTGATCCCTACATCCCACTATCCACCCACTCTATTATCTCTTGCATTACCCATAGTTAAAACACAGGCCGGCCCTGGCCGTTATAAGGGTCGATTCCATTAGCAGCGGGTCCAACGTGTCACCTAATTGAATTCCTTGCACGGGCTATTGCGGACTTTGCCGTGATTAAGACGTGCCTATTCTGGTCGGTTTTGGGCGTAAATTGCTTGTTTATTCGGCTATTGTCGGACTGAGGGTCAAACTGGCTGATTGATGTTTTTGCTATAATTATACAAAGTTAATTAATCGTGCTGAAACCCCCTTCGTACACAAGGCGTTGCAAGTCTCCGATATCTTATGACTTTGGTATCCAGGCGACTATCTTTTGTCGTTTGGACCCGCGGGCCCCGCCAAAGCGGGGTCAAACGACCAAAGAGCCCGTAATACAAAAAAAAGATAATATTATTATGACACTTAAGCCTTATTTAAGCCTCATTTAGACGGAGCTAGAACTCGTATGCGAGTTTCACGACATTGCGGTATTTGTTTGATCAACTGAATTCGTTGTACCTGTAAATTCCGCAATATAACGCAACTCGCGTGCGAGTTCTTGCATCGTCTAAATGAGGCTTTAGACAGAGCATGAACTCGCTTGAGAGTTTCTCCACATTGTTTGATCAACTGAATTCGTTGTACCTATAAAGTCCGAAATGTAAAACGCAATTCGCGTGCGAGTTCTTGCATCGTCTAAATGAGGCTTCAGGCAGGCGTCAAAGAACTTCCCCGCATCGCTGTCATCCGAGAAAATGCTGCTACTGAAGATTAAAACAATACAAAAAAAACACAGGTACTTTCTGTAGCTACATCACAAGCACCGATCATTGTAAACATCTCAAATACAACTATGTATATTATTGTCCAATATGTTGGTAACCATCGCGAACAATATGACATCGGATATTCTTCAAATATTCTGGTTTCATATTAGCCTAGCTCGCACCTGTCGCATAAGGAAACAGTTTTGCTTATTTTCTAACAGTATTGCACAGTTGTACTGTCTTGTTTTTGGTGTATTTACTAAGTAGTCCGGTCAATTTAGACATTCGAGGTTACATAAAGTCCCAGCAAGCTGAATTTCTGTGAAGTTGTTCAAAACATAATTATAAACAATGTCTAAAAGTTCCCCATCATTCCCCTGTAAGGAAAAAAAAAATATTCAAGGTCAAAGGTAAAAAAAAATGAGTTTTTCGCGATTTTCAGCAAAATGGTAAGTTTTATCATACAAGTACCTCAGACAAAAATTGTAGATCATAAAATTATCTATAAAAATGTGTTAATATTTTTTTTCTTACGAGCCACCGTTTCAGAGATATAACGATTCAAAAAGTTATAAAAGTTGTTATCGTCAAGTGCATCTAATGAGGTAGTGTACTTATCGCGTTTTTTTAACGTGGTTTCCCCAGGTAGGTCTACTCCACGGGTCAGTTGTGATCCTGTTTATTGTAAAACAATTGCAAAATGACGGAAATGTTCAAAGATTGGGAAAGATAAAAGCGATGTAAATGAAAAAAAGTGTTGAAGTTTATTCGTCTCATTCGTAAGTTTCAAATTCTTGTTCTTCTTCTCGATCTTCTTCTCCTGCTTCTTCATCATCTTCATTTTGGATGCAAGTAAATTGAACACAGGGACAGGCACGCTTTTATCTTTCCCAATCTTTGAAAATTTCCGTTATTTTGCAATAGTTTTACAATAAACAGGATCACAACTGACCCGTGGAGTAGGCCTACTGGGGAAACCACGTTAAAAAAAACGCGCTAAGTACACTACCTCATTAGATGCATATGACGATAACAACTTTTATAACTTTTTGAATCGTTATATCTCTGAAACGGTGGCTCGTAAGAAAAAAAGTATTAACACATTTTTATAGATAATTTTATGATCTACAATTTTTGTCTGAGGTACTTGTATGATAAAACTTACCATTTTGCTGAAAATCGCGAAAAACTCATTTTTTTTACCTTTGACCTTGAATATTTTTTTTTCCTTACAGGGGAATGATGGGGAACTTCTAGACATTGTTTATAATTATGTTTTGAACAACTTCACAAAAATTCAGCTTGCTGGGACTTTACGTAATTTCACTCACATTTTTTTGTCTAAATTGACCGGACTAAAGTTACTTGTAAATAAATATGAGACAAACTGAAATAAATTTTCATGGGACCAAATGACAGATTTTATACTACATTGAATAAAAAAGAATCATTAAAATCGGTTCACCCAATCGCAAGTAATGAGAATACATAAAAATACTGTATAATTGAAAAGCTCCCTTTTTTTTTAAGTCGGTTAAAAATAATATTTCTGCGTTGCGGCAGTAATAGATAAATAATGAAGCAGCACTACTTTCTTACATGGAAAAGCTCCTCAACAATGAGCAATATTAAAGTTAGTTTTTCTAAGAATACAAGTACGGTCAGGAGAAAAGTGTGCTGTGTACATCTTTGTTTTAAGTCTTCATGAAAATAGTAACTTGTTTGCAGATCTATTTAAAAACATGTTTATTTTTTGTTTTCGTTCTCCCACGTCAAATCACAAGCAAAGAACAAAGATATAACTGTGTGTTTGAGTTTATTTTTTACCCTTTTTTTAAAACTTGTTCCGCTAAAGGAAATTCTTTAATACTAAAATGTGGGAAAGTGTGGGAGTATCTCGTTTCTGTATTCATACATCTAATTAGACATAACCAGTTAATTTTCGACGATCTTTCTGCATAACGAACGATCAGTTTCTGCTGGTTTTTATATTATGTAGCTTGGTGTGCAGCCCCATGAGCAGACTCTAGCACATTAACCTACCTTAATCTGTCACATTTCTTTAATAGATTTTAAACCTTATCACAATAGTGGAAGGTTAATATTCGATTAGTAACATTTGACAAATTGGGATAGGTTCTGCACGTAGCGAACACACTATTTCAAATTTGTAATATCAGAAAGAAAAACTTTATCCGATACTAGCTACTGGTTGTATTTGTAAACCAACTAGTTTCTGAAAGTTCGTGCTTCCTTGATTTAAGGATGTGTTACAGTTGTTAACTCTGTTAGAGTTGTTTTAAACTATTGTTTATCTGCTCCAACTGGAAGAAGTTCGTCATCTAGTTAACATGTTACGTTAATATTGGATATTTGCACTTTGTATCATGTGTTACTTGGACTGTTGACTCATATTCAAATTTGTTTAGGTCAGAAACCATCGCGCAGTTTGAATACTAATCTTCATATTTCTTTTAATTTTTGGCAAATACATCTCGAAAACATCATCTTGACTGTAATTCCGTAATACTTTCCACGAAATTGTCTTAATTTTTTACCAAAGTACTTGAAAATGTGTTTTCAAGTAAGTCATTCATTACAGTACATTATAAAACACAGTCAATCAAACGAAGTTTCAAATGTAAATAAACTTTATTCTTATAGTTTTTGGCAACAACTAGCTAAAACTTCAACTTGACCCCGATACTGCAGCATACCACAGAATCGTCCCAAAATTTTTAGCATACTACTTGAAAGTGTGTCGCACGAGTAGTCTTGGCAAGCGAGTCAGAAGTTCGAAGGTAAGCTTGCACTGGATGTCGGCTAGCCAACTTTGTCCACCACAATTAACTGGCGAGCATTCGTGATCTCTTTGGTTCTTACCACTGAACTGACTTCGAGTTGGTGGTGATTGTTTAGCTGCTGATTTTGGTTAACTGAGCTTTTTATGTATTTGGAATCATAATTTTGGCCTCTGAGGTTTTAGTAGGTTTATCGGTATCCATTTCATAAAACTATCTAAGTAGAACGAGACTGACGTACGATAGTGAAGAATGTACCAGAATTTTACGAGACACAGCGATGTGCAACGTTGCTGTCTACAGCTTGGCCAGAAAGTCTTGAAACGAAACTAAAATTTTTGTTTGCTGACAACGTTTTAAAATCTTTGAAATTTGGTGTAAACAAAGAACGCAGATTAAATTTATTATTGTGCCATAAAACTAACGTAATAAGTGAAAAAGTGCTGGTAGCGAGAGCACAGTGGCGACTTCCGGTTTTCTACTCTAATTTGCCCAGCTGTAGACTTGTATATTATTATTTACGTTACGTTAACGTGAATTGACACGTCACGTCAACGTACCGTTCCACGTTACCCCACCG
Organism: Agrotis segetum; assembly: GCA_036375495.1. NCBI lineage: Eukaryota > Metazoa > Arthropoda > Insecta > Lepidoptera > Noctuidae > Agrotis > Agrotis segetum. Next base: position 457,794 of record JAQSVV010000155.1, read on the forward strand.
TTCCACGTTACCGCACCGTTCCACGTTGACGTCGTCGTGACGTGGAGATATGGACAGGGCCTCACGGTGGTTTGTCTTGCTGGGGCCGCTCGGTTCGCAACCACCATCCTGTCCGAGATCGGCGCCAAATATGTTTTTACTGTATTCAGTTGGTGCGCAGGAGCTCCAATTACTTCTCTTATTGGGTCTCATTTGCTTTAAAAAAATAACTTATTAGCCTATCTTTAACATCAAACAAGATATATCGAACACATTGTTCTCTCGCAAAAGACTTAATTGCATCGAGTAGCAGTTTTATTTAAAAGCAGAAAACAAACAGAAACTTCAAGCAAATAAGTACCAATTGCACCGTAACAAAAATATAGGAGTACCAAGTGAGTTCACAACGAGATAAAATAGTAAAAAATACTGATAGTAGGTACTTTGTTTGGCTACCGGCCAAAGTAAGTTCTAGGTGGGCGAGAGGTGCATTCCAACCTGGATTCACTAATGATACTGGTTTAAGGGAAACGTATAGTGTGCAGGCTCGTGGGAAATCGCACTTCGGGAAATTGTGTAAATACGTGTTTGCTTTTGGTTGGTCAGTAAGGCGATTTGGCAGCTGCAAATGGGATATTCCGCGGTCTATCTGTGGTTTTCTTGTTAGGTTAGTGTCAGTGGGGCTGGCTATGTTTGGAGCAAAACGGCTGATTGACAAACAAGTTCTAGTAGAGTTTACGATCAAAGCAAACATGGCTACCTAGATGGATGGACGAATTTGAAAAGTTAGCTGGATAGGACGGAAACAAGAAGCGGTCGACAAGATCATTAAGATAAATTTTGGTGATCCTTATATCCAGTGGACAGCCACAAAGTTCATGAAATCAGTGTGAAAATTAATTATCTACTATATAAAAATAAGTCGGGTTTTCCTTCCTGACGGTATAACTCCAGAACGCACGAACCGATTTCCACGGTTTTGCATTCGTTGGAAAGGTCGCGGGCTCCGTGAGGTTTATAGCAAAGATAACGAAGCCATCTGGTGGCGAAACGGAGTTCGCCGGGTTTGCTAGTCAAGGATAAAAAAAAACAAATACAGACTTCTAAAAAAAAACAAATACAGATTCTTTGAAACTTGCTCCAAATTTAGCTCTGGACGACTTTTTTTTTTTTTTTTTTTTTTAGCGTGGTAAAATCATCAAATGAGTCCTCCAAAACCCCGGGCAGGGCGGGAGGGACTGTCAGACTTCTACTGACTAAAATCCACGGTGTCCTTCATTGCCTGTTATGTTCCGGGGTTACGGTAAGGGAATAATCCCGCGACCCCGGCAGGCTTTGGCCCTCTGAGAGGCCCCCGTCATTATGCTGACGCTCTTTGAGGCGCGCGTGGGACACAACGCGCCGTCGACCCGGGCATGGTCCTTGGTCGGGCAGCGGGTTGCCCTTTACTCGCTGCCCGCATGCCCGCGCCTACGGTGGCCGGAGATCATCGAGCAACGTCCGTCGCCGTGGGCGCCTACCACTGCGGCTGGGGCGGAGGGAGGACGCTGTCCTCTCTCGCTCGCGGCCTGCCTCCTCCTTTACGAGCATTACTGCCTCGCAGAAGGAGCTGACCGCTTCCCACTCCGTCTCGCCACGCAGCATGGCCGCAACCAATGCCGGGCGCGAGACGTCTCCGCCTATCGCAGCCGTGAGGACACGTCGGTGCTCCGCCCAAGCTGGGCAGTCTTGCACCGTATGCTCCACCGTGTCCTCCGGGCGATCTTCGCAGTGGTGACACCCAGGCGTCTCCTCCTTTCGCATCAGACACAGGTACCTCCCGAAACTTCCGTGTCCGGTGAGGACCTGCGTCAAGCGGTAGGTCAGGACGCCATGACTTCTCTCCAGCCACTCCTCAAAGAGGGGTCTTACCGCCGCAATTGCGGCGTGCCCAGGCTCTGGACGACTTAGAGAAGTTTTAAATAAAAAATAAATATGTTTCTAAAAGCAGTAGTTATTTTTTGGAATTTTATTAAAAGCTGCTTGCGTCTAGATCAATTCATCCCAGTACCCGCTGCTCCCAAACAGTTGTGACTGGAAATACAAAACATTGCAGTAAATGGCTGCATTATTGTCCGTTAAATATTTATACGCTGTAAAATTGGACAAATTGTTTGTTAAATACCTTGATAAATAACCGGATTTAAAGAGAAAAATAATGTAGAATACGTGTAACTTACCTTGAAATGGGTCATTCGTTTCTTACTTTAACCTGCATATAAGTACAATATTTTTTTCCTTTGTTTTGCTGGTTGATTTACAAGGGTTTCTTTGCAGTGTTGGTTTAATGACCTCAAAGCATGGGCTTAAATCACCTAATCAAAAGTAAAAGTTCTACTACTAGGGAATGGTTCATGATGATTGAATCACGAGCGTAGCAAGAGCTAAAAAAATAGATGTATACTAGGGATGATGAATACTCATCATCCGTAACCATATAATGCTCGATCAGCTGTTTTCCAATTTCGAAACTTCTAATCAACGTCCTAATAAAAGCTTAAACAAATTAAAGTTTGAAAGACTTTAATTAAGACCCCTTTTACCTGCTTGCGCGTAGAACTAAAATTGTGGTCGTCGAATTTACCAAATTAATTAATACTCCAACATTTTTGAATACCTGTAAAAGAAAGACCAGTTTTTCGTGTTGTAAAAAAACGTAAAATATTTCAAAAAACTCTTTTATTAACTTTGTGGTAATTAATCTCCGACAAGTAGTTTACTGAAAAATCAACGCAGAGTCGATTTGCGACTCCTAAATCTACCATTAATATTTATAATTTTAACCAAAAAAAATACACAAGTCATCAGACATACGTTTTTGTCATGAAAAAACGTAGTAGAATTTATATTTTTAATAACACAAATTAGTAAAAAAATAAAGTCTGAGGTCAATTTTTACGTTTTATATCGCTGTTTTATCGCCATTTTTGGTTCGAACAAAGCATAATTACATTTAAAAAAATATGTAAATATAAACTATGTTTACAGACTAAACTAATTTCTAAATTTCATTAAAATCCCTTCATGTAATTAATCATAATATCGTTTTTAAAATCACTCTAAACTAGCATAAATTACGAAACATAACCGGGCTGCGATCACTCTGTCAGTGACGCCCTAAGCCGAGGTCCGTACCCCACAGGGGGTGCCCTTAGCGTGTGGTCACTTAGTTTTTAACTTTAGTTGTAAGCCCCTGGCTGGAGGCCTTAGAATCATCTTTGGCAGCCACAGGAAAGTCCGGTTGAGCAGCACACAACCAAGTAGTGGTTGACCTGCGAGATGCCAGTATCAAAAAAAAAAAAAAAAAAAAAAAACGGGCTGCGATCAGTACGGCTCCAGCGCCCGTCGACGTAGGACCTGTGTCACTTTTTTCCTCGTCCTGATTTTAGAGCGTACGTATCGTGAACGGAATACTATACTGCGACTGCCACATTTTGATTCTCTCCATATATTTTTTCGTAAGGTAAGATTTTCGTTACTTTATCAAACTAAAGTATTTTTGTAATTATAATAGTAGTTTATAGAATTTGTGCATTAAATAACCATCCGTTTTTGTTTTATTAGTTTTTGCAATGGGGCGCAAGAGTGGTGAAAAATCCAATATGGCGGCCTCCTCAAGATCGCGGTCGGGCTGTTTGAAATCCAACCCGATAATATGGGTATCAAATGAAAGGGTTTGCTGTCAGGAATATGAAAAAAATAGTCACGTGTCTTATATCCAACATGGCGGACATCCAAGATGGCGGATTGGCTATTTGAAATGCATCCCCATGATATGGATATCAAATGAAAGGGTTTGTTATCAGGAATATGAAAAAAATAGTCACTTGTCTCAAATCCAAAATGGCGGACATCCAAGACGGCGGATTGGCTATTTGAAATGCACCCTCTTGATATGGGTATCAAATGAAAGGGTTTGCTGTCCGAAATATGAAAAAACCCACATTTTTTATTTTCTTAAAAAAATTAAAATAACCCTACGGGGCTGAGAGAGGGGCCACTCAAAACGTGGGGGCGTATATTATTTATGGGATATATTTACATGGCGTGTATAGATCGTGGTTGTAACTTGCAAAGATACGCTCCCACACGTTTTGAGTGGCCCTTCTCTGCCCCGTAGCACAGTAAAAATATGGATAGTACGGAAACTACGTACTAACGTTCGAAACGGTGCACTCACACAAACACGCGCATCTACGAGGCTTCTGAGCGGACATCGCAGTGCTGTTAGTTCTGAGTGCCGCGTAAAGACGAGTTACGTTTATTTCTACAAAATCACGAGTGTATTGCGTTGTGTAGGTATATAGCTGTTTGAACTCGGCTTCATCATAACCAGAGATTTTGTTTTTTAAACATCCTGCTTATTTTGAAAATTAAGAATGATTTTTATCAATATCGAATTCTATATCCGCGTGACCGTTCAATAAATTCGTAAATCATTTGTAAAAAAACCAAAATGGTTTCTGCTACAATTTCTCATAGTTTTCGTCTTCGAGGATTTTGAATCCGATAGTACTGTCAAAATGTAAATCCAAGATGGCGGCTGTTAAAAATATCGAGGTTTTCGTCATGGGTGTCGTTTTCATGGTTTTCGAGGGTGTTGAAACCGATGGTGCTGTCAAAATGTAAATCCAAGATGGCGGCTGCATAAATTATCGAGATTTTCGTCATGGGTGTCGTTTTCATGGTTTTCGAGGGTGTTGAAACCGATGGTGCAGTCAAAATGTAAATCCAAGATGGCGGCTGCATAAATTATCGAGGTTTTCGTCATGGGTGTCGTTTTCATGGTTTTCGAGGGCGTTGAAACCGATGGTGTAGTCAAATTGTAAATCCAAGATGGCGGCTGCAAAAATTATCGAGGTTTTCGTCATGGGTGTCGTTTTCATGGTTTTTGAGGGTGTTGAAACCGATGGTGCTGTCAAAATGTAAATCCAAGATGGCGGCTGCATAAATTATCGAGGTTTTCGTCATGGGTGTCGTTTTCATGGTTTTCGAGGGTGTTGAAACCGATGGTGCAGTCAAAATGTAAATCCAAGATGGCGGCTGCATAAATTATCGAGGTTTTCGTCATGGGTGTCGTTTTCATGGTTTTCGAGTGCGTTGAAACCGATGGTGTAGTCAAATTGTAAATCCAAGATGGCGGCTGCAAAAATTATCGAGGTTTTCGTCATGGGTATCGTTTTCATGGTTTTCGAGGGTGTTGAAACCGATGGTGCAGTCAAAATGTAAATCCAAGATGGCGGCTGCAAAAATTATCGAGGTTTTCGTCATGGGTGCCGTTTTCATGGTTTTCGAGGGTGTTGAAACCGATGGTGAAGTCGCCAAGTGGATTTACATTTTGACTGCACCATCGGTTTCAACACCCTCGAAAACCATGAAAACGACACCCATGACGAAAACCTCGATATTTTTAACAGCCGCCATCTTGGATTTACATTTTGACAGTACTATCGGATTCAAAATCCTCGAAGACGAAAACTATGAAAAACGCTTATTATGAGAAATTGTAGCAGAAACCATTTTGGTTTTTTTACAAATGATTAACGAATTTATTAAACGGTCACGCGGATATAGAATTCGATATTGATAAAAATCATTCTTAATTTTCAAAATAAGCACGACGTTTATAAAACAAAATCTCTGCTTATGATGAAGCCTAGTTCAAACAGCCATAATAATATACCTACACAACGTAATACACTCGTGATTTTGTAGAAATAAACGCAAGTCGTCTTTACGCGGCACTCAGAACTTCTTACAGTAGCTCGTTCTGTGTTCTTGTAGTAGATGTTTAAAAGGTTCTCATTCATAAAAAATATGAAAACTCGGAAAATGTAGTAGGTTAGGTTAGGTAGGACAAAGGGCTGATTTTTTAATAGTCAGACAACTTTTATCTGAGGAATGAAAATAGCGGCTTGACATAATTATTTTCTATAGATAAGCTGTCAAACCCCCATTTTTATTGCTCAGATATAAGTTATCTGACTATTAAAAAATCAGCCCCAAAACTTATTTATTGTTCAAACTTCACTTCTTAGGTTAATTGCAGATTCAGTTTTACTTCCACAACAATAAAATATAACTAACTTTAACTGACAGGTTATTTTAACACAAAATTTAAATAAATCACCGGAACAGTTTAACATTCGACATCTAACAAAATTATTGTGGCGGGCACATGCCGTTCAACCAATCAACGCGCGAGATGCTTTCCGTTCTATACCATTTAACAGTCTAATAGACTGAATAAACAAAAAAAACTTTTCCAGAAATGTAACCAAAGTGCATTACGATTATATCGGCTCAAAATTGTTTAGTCCGTCTCAACACTAGCGCTACACTGGTTGCGTTGTGTATGTGTGAACAGCTACGCACACATGAACATTGCTGCCGTCTTTTACCTAAACTCGAGCGTTCGAATTTTGTGAACTGGCTCTTAAGATGTCACCCTGTATTGTGAAAACTGGCATAAGATAGGCAACTTCATAAGTCTCTAATATTGACGTGACCTAATAACTTCTATTCAAAGTGTTGGAAACATTAAATAGTCGATTGCCTTTTAAATAATTATGTTATCTGTGCCATTCTATTGTAAAAGTTTTGTATATTATCTGTGGCCCCTCACGAATAAACTACGAACCTGAGCACACGCATTTTCATATTTAAAATCCCTAAAATTGCTCCTACACGAAGAAAACACCAGAAACCACTAATAAGGACTTTTACATGGTCCTTCTGAGCCACCCATCGTGTTTGTGTTGAGGATTTCAACGAAAAAATTGCGTCGATTTTGTGGTCAGGTTAGTGGTAACTGATTGGCATTCCAATCGGGTCGCCATTTTTCGCCGCTTCATACCGGCTGCGTCGGTACAGCAGTGCTGCGCCGTGCTGCCCTCTATCACCGCAACATAGCGTCGAGCGACGAGTTGTCATCTGCGCGCCAATAGCCGCACGGATCGCACAAGAAGGCGTCAAGGTTGCCAACATAACGCGCCAATTTCATTCTTTCATTCGTTCATCTCATCGATTGATTATCTATGCTCACGCGACTCCTCCGCCACGTACAATAAATAAGACAAAGAAAATAAAACTGCGTCGCCATTTTTGAACGCCGTTCACGAAAAATTTCTTCGTCCTCATACTTTTTGTGTGCAAAACTAAGCGAATATGGCAGAGTCAGAACCAGATGTGAAAAAGTTAATCCAATATAGAGGAATGTTTAAAGGAACGCTTACCAGAATGCAGAAGCGCATTGATAGCGGCATTTCAAATATGCCTATGCATACTATAACTTTATACGGGGAAAAAATAATAGCTACTTTTGGTGAGTACGAAAAGATCAACAATGAGTTGGCTAGTTTGGATAGTGCAGAAGATCCTACTCAAACAGAAGACTGCTATTATGATAGCATGTCGAAGTTGCATTCACGCCGTGCCGAGTTATCAAAGGGGGCGGAGGCCGAGGGTACAAAGTCCACGCCTTCATCGTCATCGTTGAAGCTGCCACAAGTATCTATTCCGTCATTTGACGGCAAATATGTAGAATACAAACCATTTATTGAGTTGTTTAATGCTTTTATACATAATGACAAAGGTTTAGATGACATTCAAAAATTCTTCTATCTAAGGGGCTTCCTCAAAATGAGGCATATGATTTGGTTAAGAACTTGCCTATTTTAGGGTCTAGTTATAAGGAGGCTTTGAAAATACTGTCGGATCGCTATGATAATGAGTTTACTATAATTCAGGATCATTTGAATGCCTTGCTTGACTATCCTGCTGTGAGCAAACCTAACATTTCAACATTGCGTTCTTTAATTTCTCATACAAAACAGCATCTTTCTGCGCTTAAAAATCTGGGTGAGTCAATTGAAGCATGGGACAATTTCCTTATTTGCCTGCTTGTGAAGAAGCTAGATCCACACACAACCAATGCCTTTCATGTCACATACAATATAAACAATAAATCCTTAAAGCCAACCTATGATATGCTTATGCAATTTCTAGAATCACGGGCTTTAGCCTTAGAAAATTCCGGGCGAAGCAAGGAGCTTGGTAATGCTAATGCTGCCAAAGCAGGGACCGTTAAAGTGGTCAACGCAGTGTCCACCAATAAGGAAATGAAATGCCTCTTCTGCGGTAAGTTAAACCATAAATTATTTAACTGTCCTGCCTTCATGCTAGCTTCAATCAGTGAACGACTAGACTTTGTCAATAAAAATAAATTGTGTAAAACTTGCCTTAACGCTCATCAAAATAAATGTAAATTTCATTTTAAATGTAAAAGTTGTAAACAAAATCATAACACATTGTTGCATTCTATAAATGAACAAGAATCTGCTCAAAGTACAACTGTTTCCAATGTTAGTAACACATGTACACCTAGCAGCAAAACTGACATTTTGTTACCTACAGCTAAGGTCAAACTTGTTTCAAAGGATGGCCAAGAAATCATAGTCAGGGCATTATTAGATTCCGCTAGCCAATCTTCATTTATCAATTCAAGTACAGCGAAATTAGTAGGTAAACAGCTTATGCCCAATAATACTAATATAGTAGGCATAGCCAATACAGAAAAGAAGGTCCAATTTGCCATGCAGTTAGACATATTTTCTTGTGTTTACCCTTATAAAGTAAAGGCCAAACTTTTAGTAGTGGACAAAATAACCTCTAACTTGCCGCAACATTCTATTGATTTCTCAAAGCTCAATTTGCCTAAAAACTTAAAGTTAGCAGATGATTCCTTTCATATCACCGACGAAATAGGTATCTTACTTGGTGCTGATATCTTTTTCCAGAGCCTGTTGCCGCAGGATGAACACATGCAATCATGTGATGCAGCACACCCTAGTATACTTCACACCCAGTTTGGTTACATTGTAGCAGGTAATATTTCTCACAAATTAACACAAACTTGTTTTGATTCTTCTGTAGCTCTCTTTTGTCAAGAATGTGAAACAGATTTAAATAGTAATATGAACAATTTCTGGCAAAATGAAAAAGTACCGGAGACCTTTGTTGAACATACTTCTGAACAACAGTATTGTGAGAAATATTTTAAGGAGACAGTCAAGCTGGACAATGATAAATTTGAAGTTTCCATGCCTTTAAAGGTTCCACTTTATGATATAAATAATATACTAGGAGACTCACTAAGTTTAGCTTTAAGTAGATTTTTAAATCTCGAGAAAAGACTACAAAAGGATAGTCAATTGTACACAGAATATAGAAACTTCATTCATGAGTTTATTGAGTTAGGTCATGGATCATTTGTGGATATTTCTTTATATGATCTTTCAAAGGATCCGGTTTATTTCTTTGCTCATCATGCTGTCATAAAACAGGATGCTGTTACAACAAAACTAAGAACTGTATTTGATGGATCTATGAAGACAAGCAATAGAATATCTCTAAATGATTTGTTATTAAATGGGCCAATTGTTCAACAAGAATTGTTTGACATATTATTATTGTTCAGACTCCATAAATATTTTTTCGTCTGTGACATTAGACGCATGTTTCGTAACATAAATATCACAGAAGAACAAAGATCTTTACAAAATATAATATGGAGGGACAGCCCTGAGGAAACTCTCAAATGTATACAACTATCTACTGTAAGTTATGGTCTCAAAAGCTCATCTTGGCTGGCAACCAGATGTTTGTTTGAACTGGCTACTAAATTCAAAAATGAATACCCATTAGCTAGCCCAGTATTACTAAATTCAACATATGTTGATGATATTATTCACACTGATAATAGTTTGAACAATTTAATTGAAACTAAGTCACAACTAATTCAATTATTAGGTAAAGGAAGTTTTGCATTGCACAAATGGTCAGCTAATGACAAACTAATCTTGAAAGACATTCCTGAGCAGCAGCAACATCTTTTTGATTTAGAATTGAATAAGGACCTAAAAACATTAGGTTTAAAGTTTGATATTCAAACAGATTCTTTTAAAATACAATGTCCCCCCTGTAGTAAAATACCTAAAACTAAAAGACAAATACTTAGTTATATTAGTCAATTCTATGATCCATTAGGTATAGCAGGCCCTGTCTTTGTTCAAGCTAAGCTAATTATGCAGAAACTATGGCATTCAAATGTAGATTGGGATTGTACTCCTTCACATATTCTGCAAAAGGAATGGCTCAATTTTTTCAATGATTTGCAACAAATGAGACCTGTACTTATTTCTAGAAATATTTGCCCAGAAAACATTATATTAATTCAATTAATAGGTTTTGCAGATGCATCAATAGCAGCCTATGGTTGTGCTGTTTACTTGAGAGTCATTGACCAGCAAGGCAAGGTAACTATGTCCTTACTTTGTTCCAAGTCGAGAATTGCGCCCAAATGCAATAAATTGTCAGTGCCACGTCTCGAGTTAAATGCTGCTTTGCTCCTTGGAAAATTAATAACAAGGGTACATAATACTTTAATTAAAAGAATTACATTGGAAAATGTAATGCTGTTCAGTGACTCACAAGTGGTACTAGCCTGGCTTAGAACTGATCCAGCATTGTTAAATGCATATGTTGCAAACAGAGTACAAAAGATTAAAAAGGATACAAATTCATATCAATGGTTTTATATTAAATCTAGTGATAATCCAGCTGACTGCTTAAGTAGGGGTATTCATCCTACAGAGTTGCAGTGTAACCAACTGTGGTGGTTTGGACCACCTAGTTTAAATAGTTCAGATTTTAAATTTGAAACTATTATTTATCATTTACCAAAAAACTTACCTGAGGTAAAGCTTTCCCAAAAGGAGAAACTGGTGTGTGCAGTATCACAGAATCAACAGGAATCGTTATTAAACTATTTAATTAATAAGTATTCTTCAATAACCAAAATGGTCAACATTCTTGCTTATATATTAAGATTCTGTAATAATTTAAAACCAGGTTCAATTAAAATTAAAGAAAACTTTGTAACTTATGCGGAAGCACGTGAGGCATTGCATTTATTAATTAAAAATGAACAAGCTAAGCATTTTCATGCGGATCTAGCATTGTTACAGGTGGGTAAACAGACATCATCCTACTTAAAATCGTTTAATCCTTTTGTTGATAGTAAAGGTTTGCTCAGAGTAGGTGGTAGATTGCAGTATGCATCCTTACCATACAGCCAAAGGCACCAAATAATTTTACCCAAAGAATCTGCTGTAACCCATCTCATTATTCAAAATGAGCACTTGAAACTATTTCATGCTGGTCAAAAACTTGTTTTAAGTAGCCTTCAGCAACGTTATTGGATAGTTAATGGTTTAAGATTAGTTAAAAAGTTTATTTATAAGTGTGTCATATGTTTTAGATTTAAAGGTATTACTGCTCAACAGTTGATGGGGTCATTGCCCTCTGATAGAGTAAATGTTCACAGATGTTTTATGAAAGTAGGCATTGATTTTGCGGGTCCAATTATGATTAAACAATCAAGAATAAGAAGTGTTATTACAACTAAGGGATATATTTGTGTTTATGTCTGCTTTGTAACAAAGGCCATACACATTGAGTTAGTTTCAGGCCTAGATACTCAAACATTTCTTGCTAGTTTTAAGCGATTTATTGCAAGACGTAACGTCCCGTCTGATGTCTACTGTGATAACGCAGGCACTTTTAAATCTGCTAACACGCAGTTGTCAGAATTGTATAAACTAAATAATTCTAAAAATCATCAAACTCGAGTACAAACTGTAGCTTCAGAATTAGGTATTAAGTTCAATTTTATTCCCAGTTATTCACCTGTTTTTGCGGGCCTCTGGGAGGCGGCTGTTAAAAGCGTAAAGCATCATTTAAAAAGAGTGTTAGGCTCTCATGTTTTAACTTATGAAGAACTTAATACTGTACTAGTTGAAATAGAAGGAATTTTGAACTCGAGACCAATAACTCCATTGTCATCAGATATTGAGGATCTTTCCTATTTAACACCTGGACACTTTCTCACAGGTGCTCCTTTAAATTCTATTCCAGAGCAAGATGTCACTACTGTTCCCACTAACAGACTGAATTTTTGGCAAAAATGTACTGCCTTAAAACAACACTTTTGGAGATATTGGTCCAAACAGTATTTAAATGTACTACAACACCGTCCCAAATGGCAACATAAGACACCTAACATACAAGTGGGTGCTTTGGTTATCTTACGTGAGCTTGATACTCCGCCTATGACATGGCCTATGGCCAGGGTAACTAATGTATTTGAGGGCCAAGATGGTCTTGTTAGGGCATTAGAAGTAAGAAAAGCTAATGGTAATGTTCATAAAACGTCAATTACTAAAGTATGTATACTTCCAATAGATTAGTTTTTTATCTTTAATTTGTTATTTCTAAGTACCTTGCCTACCTGATAAGCATGATGAAACATTTTGTTTAAAATAAGTGTTAAAGAGTTTTTTGTTTTGTTGCATAATATTATCAATTTTAAATTGGTTAACAGAAGTAAAAGGAGTTTTGTTTTGTCATAATCTCAATAAATTTAAGTTACCTATGTACAGGTTTAATATATATTTATACTTACATTAAGTCATGTTTCATAGGGTACTGCCATAGATAGGTACTTATACCATGTTATTGTCAGGTTTCAGTTCAGTTTTACTTAAACATTTAAATTGCCTACCATTGTTAGACAAAGCAGTTAAAACAATTTGAACATTCATATCCTAGTTATTCATATTGTATAATTATTGTTTATAATGTTCATTTTACAGATAAACAAAGGCATACCACATTGAGTCTTATTTTCTCAACGTGTTTATGTAACTTCTCTAGTAGTTTTCTAACAGTTGTAACTTGAATCTAAAGGGCTTTATTTGCTCATCATAAATTGTAGCATCATAATATCAATTTCAATAATATACAGTCCACTTTCTAGCCTTATAATATTGTGTATGTATACGGAAAGGGATAGGCAAATGAAAGCTTATGTATTTTTTCAAAGATTTATTAATTAAGTTCATAGTCACATTACCTTTCTTCGTGCGGAGTATGTTGGAAACATTAAATAGTCGATTGCCTTTTAAATAATTATGTTATCTGTGCCATTCTATTGTAAAAGTTTTGTATATTATCTGTGGCCCCTCACGAATAAACTACGAACCTGAGCACACGCATTTTCATATTTAAAATCCCTAAAATTGCTCCTACACGAAGAAAACACCAGAAACCACTAATAAGGACTTTTACACAAAGTAGTACTAAAGAGTAAAACTTAAGACAGGACCTGTCAAAAGCCAAGTCAGCATCACGAGACAAAAATACGCCAACAAAATAATTTAATCTGCTAAATTCCGCCTGCAATGAAGCAAATGACTCAAAGTTTTGTCGTTGCTTGTCGGTACTGTCGCAGTGAGGCAATAGATAGATCGAGACAGAAGTTCAACTCCATACAGTATGAAGATTTAAATTGTTTGATGTTCTCTTCACTGACCAGCACGCGATAGCATAGCGATTCTATCTCTTTATTAAAACAAAAAGACAAAGTTATTTCATCGTTATTTCTATACAAATCGACTGTTTTTTTCGCACAAATATGAAACGATTCGTACACCATTAAAGAATAGAAACACATCTCGTCTATATCTTAATTGCTATGCTTAAATTGATAAAAATCTTTTACGTTCTGTCACTTTGTATTTTCTCGAGTCGACAAAACCCGTTTCTACGGCGCCATGCTACGCGTGCAGGGGGGGTATTACAACGTCTTAAAACCAGGCTTGTTCCAGTGAGTGAACGAGATGGCGCTAGACGACTTGTATAGCTCTGTCACTTTCACTCGCCGGAATAAGCCTGGTTTTAAGACGTTGTAATTCCCCCCCCCCCCCCCCCCCCCCCTGGCTATACTTAAAACTGATCAAGTAGCAAATTCTGCTTAAAACAACAGATCCGAGTTATAAGAACGATCTCCGGAAACACATTAAAACGCGACGCGACCCGATGAAACGCGATGAGTGTTGAGTCTAAACAAATGTATTATTTTCTATAGACGCAGAATCATACTATGAACATCTGACGCGATTTTAAAAGTGTTTTTCCACCTTTAATCTTCTCGAACTGAACAACGAACAGAGCAAAGCACAGAAATCACTACAAACATAACTTAAGTACTTTAAAATTTTTGCTTTAACTCTTTACCAAAGCAGAATTTGTTGAATTATTGATTCCTTTTAAGCCGACGATGTTTGCCTTTATATTTTTGTATGGAGACGATCTTCTATACTTACCTGATTTGTGGCGAGGGGGTTAAACCGATTACATCCTGCGGCAGGAACTCGATAAAGAGATTGTAAGTGGGCCGAAGTACAGCGAGCAGCACACAGTAGCGTAACTCCAACTAGCTTGTATTTGTGAATTATTTTCGCTCGGTTGGAGAGCAAGAAGTTAAAGGTTCGTTTTAAAATTAGCGAAGCAACCTTAGCCTGACAATTCAATAAGTAGGTACTAATAATAGTAAAGTAGTGTAGGACGCTATGCGGCAAGATAGATCGATGATTTGAAGAATGATGGGGACTACCGGGAACGGAATGGTTGGCGCTCTTTTGGAGAAGGCTTTACATTAAGCGGTGGACGGCAATTGGCTGACAATATAGTAACGAATTAAGTTTTTTTTTTAAACATGTGTACATAATGGTCGATAATCTAAAACATACTAACATCAAGCGACGTTTATAAACGATGTTGAAAATTAATTTGTACCATTTTTATTTTCCTTAGCTTATAGATTTGAGTGACAAGAATGGATAAAGTACGTAGAAATTATTATACATAAAAGAGGAGGTTTGTAAGTAGCACTTGTTGCTAAAAAACTGAACGGGATTCGGTATACATATTTGATGACAAGGGATGACTCAGGTGACTAAGAGAGTGATAGGTATGAATGTTGATGGATAGAGGTGAAGAGGAAAGGATGAGTAGATTGTATACAGGATGACTTTTTTACCACCGTCCAAAATTTTTGTAGGCATTAGGTATCAATCACTAAACCCATTTTTGAAAAAAAATCGATACGTCAAAGTGTCATATTAAATCATTTTCTCATCCGCTCTGTGTGGTCACTAAGCTAAACGTTAATAATATACACTTGCCGATGCATGAAACGGGCAGAGCGCACCCTGCTTACCTCCCACCCCGCCCCGCTACACCTGAGCGACACATCACAGCGCGGTGTCCAGCTTCATCAACTTTTTATAGATAACATTGGGACGCGATATCTCGATATTTTTGTATTGAGTGATACAAAAAGAAAAAACACGTATTCAATGATTTTCGCCAAAGATTAATATATTAAAATTTGGATGGTGACTAAAAAATCACCCTGTATAAGTTGTGAAAGAAAAAGTAGTAAATGATGCTGTGAAGTCTGATAGGGGACGATAGAAGAAGAAAGCGTTTTGCGTCAACTACCAAGTGAAATGTGTTATAGGAAAGAAAATGATGATGATGAGCTCATATGGTGCTTTGGTCATATTAATATTAGTTGAAACGCATAGCACACTATGTTATACGTAAAATTATCGACTACAGTTCTACTACTGTTTCATCAGTGAACAATTCCCACTTACTAATTTCCACAACCATTACGTATTTTCTATGAAAACTTTCAAAAACATCTGACTTCACTTGAATATTAAGTAGGCAAGTTTGGCCTCATTTTACAGCGGTGTTTTGAAGTGAGTTACAGCACTTTGTGGTTATTCTAATTATTTTATTGGTGGCTTGGGATTTGGGGCTATTTAATGGTAGTGGATGTCGCGGGAGAAATATTAATGAGGGGGATGAAATTAAGAGTTTTGGTTAATTAGAGGCAGGAGCATTTCTGTGGTTCTGTAGATTTTTTAACTATTTTTAATATCAGTGACGTGTAGAGTTTTGAGTGTGGATCAAATTGAACAAGGGCAAGGGAGAGGTAATTGTCAAACTTTTTCCTTTATGCTAAGTATGCTTTTATCGCGAGCTCTAAGCGCGAATCAAGAAATCCTGTAACGAAAAAAACCTAACGAAAATTAACCTAACATCCCGCATCGTCTAACGTCGTCAGTTTGGCAGACTTCGGCACGGTGTTTGTTCTTCTTGACGTTTCACTTGATTGACGTGGCTGACCAAAACAAAAGCCTGAAAAAATAAAAAATAAATGCATAAGTTGATTTAAAATGCTAGGTATGCAATAGCTGCAGTCCCCGAGTGCAACACGCGCAATTTTTTTTTAATTTAGCGATAGGCATCATTTCGCCTGATGGTAATTTTTAGTGAAAAAAGATACAACTGAGTCTGGTTTATTAGCCGACTTCAAAAAAAGGAGGAGGTTATCAATTCGACTGTATTTTTTTTTTTTTTATGTTTGTTACCTCATAACTTGCGACTGGGTGAACCGACTTTCATGATTCTTTTTTTATTCGAAAGCTGGTGCTTCCCGTGTGGTCCCATTGTCACCATTTCAAGATCTGATGATTGGATCTTGGAGAAATCGAGGGCAGCCCTCAAATTTTATTGGCTGACACATAATTTTTCGCAAATCTTATGAAGTAATTCAAGTACTTGCGTATGGAAATCATCATCTCATGTAGCTGAGCTGATGATGGAAGGTACAACTCCTCAAGTAAGAAAATATTGTTTGTCTTCGCATATCTCCGGAACTACAAGTCCGTTTTTTGTTGTACTGGGTATCATTCAACTTAGGGAATACTGCAAGTTTCATCAAATTCGATTCAGTAGTTTTTGAGATAGGGAATGAAAGAGATGTTAACGATGTTATTACCGGTGCTACGGATTACAAAATTCTAGTGCACATGTAAGAAAATTATGTATTTAATAAGAATTTTGGTTGAATATTTAAACTAAAAAGAGTAAAATAAAAACTTTTTCCAAAAAATGTGACCGCCTTCAAAAACAACCACAAAAAAGTGTAAAATAACCTAAAAAACATTTCTTTCGGAAGTCGGTGGCAAATGAGACAATGAAATTAATAAAAAAAGTCACCGACTTCCGAAAGAAAAGTTTTTTAGGTTATTTTACACTTTTTTGTGGTTGTTTTTGAAGGCGGTCACATTTTTTTGGAAAAAGTTTTTATTTCGTTTAGTTTTGTAGTTAATTAAGTAGGATAATTTTTATCTCCGTGTAATGGTGCAATATGATAATTTACGAGCAACAGCTAGTTTTAATAAAAAGCGTAAAAGTTGCGTATGGAATAAATCAACTCAACAACGGAACCATAGAGTACATTTGTATTGAACGGAACCCTTCGTTGTGCGTCGCAGTGCGTCATGCCCATGGGCAGTTTTTTTTTATTTATGAAAATAAACTATCTGAATCGTCAACACATAGTTTGCTATTTCGGCAACGTACACACAGGCCCATTAGCTCAGTTGGTTAGAGCGTCGTGCTAATAACGCGAAGGTCGCGGGTTCGATCCCCTCATGGGCCACGTTTACTTTTGTTTTTTGACATTACTTTTCTTTTTCAATTGAGTATGGGTAAACCAACTTTTTTCTTCTAATAAGATAAATTATGAAGATCTGTTCAGATATTTTACGTGTCGGCAATCATTTTTTTTACATAATAATTACATAAAAAAAAAACTAAATACGTATGTTTACTTTCAAAAGAAAAAAAGCCATTGCCCCATACTAGGAATTTCTCCTGTATCGTGGCCACGTTTACAAACATTATGACTATGTACACAAACACTCACACTCAGACCCGAAACAACTAATTTGTAGGTCATACAAATATTTGTCCATGCGAGGATCGAACCCGCATCACGAAGTACAGTAGTCGATCGCTCAGCTACTCAGCCATGAAGTGCCACTGGCCTATTGCACCAGTTGTTTTATCTCTATTATAGTTAAAGTCTGACAACCAGTCTTACTATGGGGTATTGTATTACCCAGTTACTGGGTTGTGGAGGTCTGATAGGCAATCGCTCTATGTAAAATACTGATATTCAGCTGCATCCGGTTTGACTGGTAGCCGACCACAATAAAGGGCGGAAAAGGCAGGCAGATGATGATACTTGACAATTAATTAAATTAACTATTGTGAACAAAACACATGGAAGATTCGAGAATTTTCTGTAAATAAAATATTAGCACGTAAAGATGTTTGTCAGTATTCAGGGTAAATAATGAATTTAAATAACTTTTCATTATCTATTCATATAACTTCAGTTTTATAAATTAAGAGGTTTTAAGGGTTGTTATGTTTGATTACGAACCAGTTTTAAATGTTAAATGAATTGGAAACGTAACCCAATTTAACCTTTCTTTATTAAAATACGTGTTTATTTTTCCATCCTATACAAATAATTAAGTCCTAATCCCGGAAAGTACAACAAATACAAAATTACAAATTCATAAAATTTATAATATAATTGAAAATATAGAATAAGAAGGAAAAAACGTAAATTCGTAGTAGGTACAGGTTAATTACACCAGTCGTTTGATCAGTAGTTAAACTAACCATTTGTTAAAATTCATTTTATTACCATTTGTGAAAAAAGAATTTTAAGTATCGATCAAAAACTGCCCCTGAGTGCAAGACTATACATATTATTACTTGTGACAGTACGTGTACATTCGCACACAAAGGCGACAGTATTCCAAATACGTAATAATTCCCACACCTAAGGGTGAAATATCTGCATTTCTTCGGTACAGTGGTGAACAATGCGCCGGCGGGCGCTACGTGATCCGGATTAAACCGGTAAATTGCGTTAAACCCCCCACTGTTCGACGCCGATAGAGAGCTATGAGTGCCATGGCTTTTGAGCTCAAATTGCACACTTTACTGCGCGATTGTACTGTCAGGTGTAGTAGGACGTTTTTTGAGTTTTTTAAAAAGATATCAAGTAGGATGAGTTTCTGGCTGTGAAGTGTTCTAAGACTCCAAACATTTCAATCGTGTGAAAAGAAATTATAAAACGAAATTGTTAATTATTTTTGTGTTAATCTGTATAATATAAATTATACATGACAGCGGCATTTTTTTTTTTTAAATGTACTTGTATTGTTTCCGATTTTTACATACTGGGTTGTGGAGGTCAAGGCATGATTGATATGAATATGTTTTATTAAAATTATAGTTCAAATCTAATGTAACTCATATTTTAGATGTCATGTTTTTTGACATGATATTGCCGATTAATAAATTATATTTTAATTTAATTGTATTTTTTTTTCTTGTGTATGTTTCAGAATGAGATAGTAAATAAAATTTATTTTAAAAAGTTTTGACAAATATTGATTAAGAAGCCTTTTACTGTTTGATGAATATTTCGGATTGAAGCTAATCCTTTAATAAATTGGAATTGATACAATTAATATTTCGCATTAGTGAAGGATATTTTGAAGTGAGCCTGATTTCATTCAGACCCCATTAATTTGGTTGGAGATTATTTTGAAGTAGATCTGGATTTCACAGAATTTATTCGTTATTTAATTGGTTACTTAGAATGATTTAAATTAGCACCTGTTCTTGTTTTTCATTTTTGATTTATTTGTATTTTTATTTTTCTCATAAACTCTGTGCACTTGTGGCGTATGTCAGACCTTATTTGTATTTTTTTTTTATCTTATACTCTGTGCACTTGTGGTGTATGTCAATAAACGATTTAGCTTCCTTTATTTCTGGTTTTATGACAAATCAAGGCTATTGAAATTAAAAGTTGTTGCTGTGTGTGTTAAAATAACTTATCTATTTAATATTTATAATTATTGTTTTACTAAGTTGATGGAAATAATATAATAGGTACCTATGTCGTTAAAACTGTTTTGAAAATTCCTACAAAACATAATTATAACATGAACGTGGGATAGCTGTGCACGTAAATAAACAGTTTTTTCGGACATCACACTCTGATTAAAAGTTTAGAAATGCATAAACGTCATACATTATTTTTATTTTTGTCAGTAATTCACAAAACAACCCAATACAGAATGTCTATAAATAAAATAAAATTACAAGACAAATATTACACAAAGTTTCTCTACAATATCGAGCAGTACCTTCGTAGTCACAAGTGCCTTCTACTTGAAACGTCGCCGCTTCCGTGTACAATGTATAGTGGCCGCGTGTGTCGAGATTTCGACATGACGGTCTGAGCTATTGTGTGGTACCTTACCGAGCAGCGCGGTACCTCAATATGTCGTGGTACTGTCATTGAGGAATAATATTGTTCGGTTAGAAATTGGAAAAGTCTTCTGAAAATCGGTAAGTTATTTTTGGTCATCAAAATCAAAAACTTTTCAAAGAAAACGTCAAGTCAACGTTCTTCCTGTCTCGGTGACGACGAAAACTTTCAGGAAATGTCGTGGTTTTAATTTATAATAAATAATGTTTTGAACCGACTTAAAAACAATTGTGTAAAATAACTTTTCTTTCGGAAGTCGGTCACCATAGTCATGACATAAATAAATACAAAGCCAGAAGACCCAGAAGCCGGTTCCTTTTTTTTAAGTTTATTTTAAAGTAAGTAGGCAATTACGCGTTTTCATAACCTACTACTCGGGCCCAATGCGGGTTAGTGATTAATTTTATTTAAAATCTTCCATCACCTTAGAGCACACCTGAATCTATTTTATCTATTTTATTTAAATCTGATAAAAACACTTTTCTTAGCGAATGTATGTCAGTATTGAATCGATTGAGTTGTGATATAATAATGTTACTTGTTTTTTGTACGACATTGGTTTAGTACATTACTGCCGCGGCCTATAATGGCTACTTTGCTGGTCGCGCTGATGATGGCCGACAGCGCAGCTCCAGGCCGACACAGCGCGGTTAGCATGCAGCACTTGATGGACGAGCTGAGATAAAGGCCGAGGCCGCAGGCCGAGGCCTTTACAGCGAGGACAGCAAGGGCTGCAATGATGGCCAAGCTGGACGGTCTAGAGCGTAGCTAGGCTAGCTCGAGGCAATCATAGCGTGACCAGGGAAGCGGTCATGGTGGGCCAAGGCTTGTATAGTGCTTTTATCTCACCGTCCGATCAAGGGCCGGGCACAAGGTGACAGTGCCCCAAATTATTTTTCAGTAGTTATGACAGCGCGTTGTGTTCTACGCAAGCCTCACGAAACTATCAAACTTATAAAAAAACGCTCCCTTCTATAAAACCTTCAGGAAAATAATAGCTTTCAACAAAAAAACACACACGCAACACAAAAAAATGGCTGTTCCGCGTTTTCGCACAACTTTGTTTTGCAAAAGTATGATCAAATTAATGGTTTCAGGAAGGAGGCGTTTGTTTTTTCAGGACTGCCGGGTCTAGGGACGTGACTACCTCATCGTGTAATAAATCAAATAATCGACACAAAAAGTAAACGAATGTGTATAATACATTGACTATTATGTACACATTCTGTCGAGTAAAATGTCTTTGAACCTAACTCTTATCTTATCCAAATATTATCTTGTGTAGTGAGCAGTGGTGGCCCAGTTCTATCGGTCCCGACTTACAAGTCGTGGGTTCGAACCCTGCCAGGCGCATTACTTTGTGAAATTTATTTCATCACCAACTCAAAACGGTGAAGGAAAACATCGTGAGGCCACCGGCATGCCGAGAGTGATACCTGTGGTTGATACATAAAATGTGTATGAGCTATTCTTTACCGGAACCTTTTATCGTGGTAAAATCAACAAAAGACCTCCTGTTCCACCCTGGACAGGAGGACTGTCAGGTTCATACTGACAAAAATCCACGGTATTCCTTCAATACTCCTTTTTACTTACGCGACCCCGGCAGGCTCTGCCCTTCTAAGCTTTGGGCCCCGTCAGGTCTTTGAAGGGCGTGTAGAACACGGTAATTATGCCGGCGACCCGGGCATGAACCATGATCCGACGGCAAGCACTCGCCGTCCGCATGCCAGAGACTGGCGGTGGACGTAAATCGCATCGCGACGTCCATTGCCGGCTGTCCTGTACTTCACTCGTCCTGCCTCCGCCATCCTTAGCGTAGCGCAGAATGACTTCGACCAATGCCTGGCGTCCATCGCCTCCGTGAGTAACTATCAGACCTTTGTAGGGACGTGACCACCTCAACAACTTATAAATCAAATGGTTCCATACAATCGAAACAGTCGATGGATTCGATTTGTACTCTAATTTATAGAGAGCTTAGTTTATCTGAGCACTGTAAGCGGGTAGAATGTTAATGTGTTGTGGGGTACAAAAAGGTACCTTACTTAGTTGTGTTTAGGTTAACTTTGCCGTAATTAAGTTGGGTGAGGATGCTGATTATTCTCCGGTTTCTACAAGATTAATAAAGGCTTCAGTCAGACTTTTTATCTTCAAACAATTAGTTGTTGTGATTGATTGATAGACATGAATAAGGAGCTAGTGACTTAATGCCACACAGGTCGGTTTTCGAACTTAACCTCTGGGCGATAACGACAGTTAAATGACGTGACTTAAATACATTTTCACTTTACTTCACCAAAAAACCCATACACAGAAACTAACTGCGTAATCACTGACACGACATTCCAAAACCAAAATTACTCTACCCTTCCATTGTCCATCTATTTAAACCGCTTACACACACGTCCGAAACTGACCACTTTCAATAGACAATCTCATTAGCGCCATCATCAACCCGCTAATGGGTTCGAGCCCTAATTTCCCGTCGTGCGAACCCAGCGAAGTGTGGTCAACAGATAGTGTGACCCAAACCTTAGGACCTTTTCACATACGGTCACAGTACCGTCACCGTGTCGTGTAACGTAAAACAAGTTGAACAAAATATAAGCTTGTTATGTATGAATCATCAATCTCTTGGCATCAATCTAGTCCATAACCTAAGATGGAGTCAGCTCACCAGAACTCCTGCGTATCAATTAAACACTGTTGTAATGGGTGTCTCACCGTCCGATCACGGTCTATGCCCGTGTCGAAAGCGAAACGTGTTCTATACGCGCCTCAAGGAGCTGTCAGCATCACCGAGACGGCCACCATAGGGGGGTCCGCGCGTCCTTGACAAAAAGGCGGACGGACAAACGGACAACAAAGTGTTACTATAAGAGTCCTGTTCTTTTTTTTGGAAGTACAGAACCCCAAAATAGTTACAGGTGGTTTGAAGTGCCGCTGTCCGAGGTGGACCGCTAGGATATGGTAAACCTACCAACCCCAAAATCACTCTTATCCACTATTGACACGGCTTCGTGCATAAACCGTGTACATGTGCACGGTAACATGACACGGCGAACGTGCCGTGGCCGTATCCATGTGAAAAGGCCCTTAATGTTCTCAATTGCTTCTTGCTGACCAAACGTCCAAGGCATTTGTTGATAAATTATTATGCTTTAGAAATGGCCCCTTTTTCGGGTAGTTTTAAATTGACTTTTTGTTAGAAGGGATGTCTGTATTTTAGTGAGGGAATGGAGGGTATGTAAGTTTTTATTGGCGTTTGTGAAACTTGTCAGTGTGGAAACGTATTTTTTTATCTTTTCAAAACATTCAGTGAACAAACTAACGTTACTTTTTATGTGACGCTAAATGCTTCGCTCTCGTTGCCATTCATATAAAAACTTTTCCTGCTACCAAAAATATTTCATGAATTATTAATACTACGTTTGAAAGTCATTCAAGATCAAAAAAATATTCCGTAGCTAACACGCTGCGTAGCACCCACGTAGCTAGTAGCTCGTAGCACGTAGCGCCTACGCGTGCTCCACGTCACGCTCAAAGAGATTAGCGGTCCGATTTTATTACGAACAAAAAGTTCAAATTTAAGGCGAGTATTTATTAAGGCCGTTTTGAACGAGTCTGAATATATTTTTATAAAATTATACGCATTAACACATGCGTTGCGATTTTCAAAGCTTTCCTTTTGGAAAGAAAAATTCGAACCGCGAGCAGGATTTGAACCTGCGACCTCCGGATATGCAATAGTGATGGCGCGAATCGACACTTTGGGACGTTAGAAATGGATTGAAAAATTCGACGCAGGAAGTAAGAACCTCGATAGCTCGGTTGGAAAGAGCGTCGAATGTTCTGAATCCAGAGATTGCAGGGTCAAATCTTGCTCGCAGTTAGATTTTTTCTTCTGAAACGAAAAGCTTATGAAAATCATCAAATATTAAAAAAAAGAGTTTTCATAGAGATGAAGGACCGTATCCATTTGGCCGTGTCGGTTTTAAAACGTGCCGGTTTTTAGTTGCATCTCACGTTCTCCTGGCAGACGGTGTCGTGTTTTAAACTTTGTCACTTTTCCGGAGTTCCATTGTAGGCAGCCCGTGATTTTATTACCGCGAAAGTGTCGTGCGAACGGGGCTTCTAAAACTTTCGAAGGACATTTGGATGTTAATTGTGTGCTCCTGGCTTGTGGAGATAGCGGTGTACTATCGGTTAACGAGGGACTAGCTTTTACTTGCTGGTTTGGTCTTTAATTTAGAATATTACAATGGGCATGTTGACAGTTCAATAAAATTGCAAATTGAATTAATCTGCCAGTAACAGTTTTGAAAAATAATGGACACGTATTATTTTTTCTTTTGTTGATTTAATGCATATTTACAAAAATACAGCCTTAACCTACCGTTAAATAAAAATGGGGTTGTACTCGACTTGTTTTCTTCTCATCCCTGCGGGCGGCGAGTTAAGGGCAACTTGCTGTCCGACTATGGATCATGCCCGGGTCGACGGCGAGTCGTGCTCCACGCGCGCCTCAAAAAGCGTTAGCATAATGACGAGGCCCCCTTCTAGAGGGCCAAAGCCTGCCGGGTTCGCGGGACTTATCTAATTACCGTGACCCCGTAACATAAGAAAGACATCGTGGATTTTAGTCAGTACGAGTCTGACAGTCCTTCCCGCCCTGCTCGGGGTGGGAGGAGTCATTTG
Organism: Agrotis segetum; assembly: GCA_036375495.1. Classification (NCBI taxonomy): domain Eukaryota; kingdom Metazoa; phylum Arthropoda; class Insecta; order Lepidoptera; family Noctuidae; genus Agrotis; species Agrotis segetum. Next base: position 482,638 of record JAQSVV010000155.1, read on the forward strand.
ATGATCTTAAGACGCTAAAAAAAAGCCTCATTTAGACGATGCAAAAACTAGCAAGCGAGTTGCGTTACATTGCGAGATTTATAAGTACAACGAATTCAAACAAATATCGCAATGTAGTGAAACTCGCATGCGAGTTCTTACTCCGTCTAAATGAGGCTTTAGTGAAGCGGAAGCTACTGTCCTACTGACTAAAAATCCTGCTTGTTCCTTAAAGTGCTCTTTGTAGATGGTGTACTCTACTTGGAATAATATAATTAAATAATGATTTATGAAAACATTATGGTTTTTTTCCTCGGACATAGCACCTTTTTTTCGGGATGAAAGGTAATAATGTCCACCTGACGGTTATGTCTCGTGAGGAAACCAGCATGTCCTAAAACCAAAAATTCGAAGACATTTGTAACATCTACCAACCCGCACCGGGCCCGCGTGGTGAATTATGGCCCAATACCTCTGACAGAGAGAAGGCCAACGTCCCGTAAGGCCAGTGTGCAAACAACATACAAAAGGGTAATGATGATCATGACAGTTTTACAAAATTTCAGGATGAAACGGTTTTTTTTTTTAGCGTGGTAAAATCATCAAATGAGTCCTCCCACCCCGGGCAGGGCGGGAGGGACTGTCAGACTTCTACTAACTAAAATCCACCACGGTGTCTTTCAATAGCCCTTTATGTTCCGGGGTCACGGTAAGGAAATAATCCCGCGACCCCGGCAGGCTTTGGCCCTCTGAGAGGGGGGCCCCGTCATTATGCTGACGCACTTTGAGGCGCGCGTGGGACACAACGCGCCGTCGACCCGGGCATGGTCCATGGCCCTTTACTCGCTGCCCGCATGCCCGCGCCTACGGTGGTCGGAGATCGTCTAGCGACGTCCGTCGCCGTGGGCGTCCGCCACTGCAGGATGAAATGGTAACAGACAAATACACAAACTAACTCTCGCATTTATATTAATAAAGTTAGGATTAGTTCAAGTTATTGTGCGGTGATATAACAATTTGTAGTTAAAGTAAAATTGTTTGTATTATTGTGGTCGAGTTGGATTACAACATTATTGTAAGCGTTTATCAGTTTATGCTGTGCGCCTTTGGAATTCTCGGAATTCTGTGTGTAAGTGTATTACATTATTTGTGTGCGTTAAACACGTATGTAGGGATATTTATGATACTCTAATTTAGTGGTATTCCGAATATTACTGTCCTCGGTAAATCATAATCTCTCTATCGCTCTAAGGTTTGCTGTCAAAAAATCCAATTCTGGGTTAAGCTCGTCTTTTTTTACCATGATAATAAAAAAACTAAAAACACACTTGGGCCATAGGATTTGATTAGTGTGTACGGATCGCGCGCTACTAGACTCTCCATTTGTGCTACGCGCTGGCATTCTCATATTACTCGTCCTGCAGAACACGATCTATAAATTAGAATTTGTTTTAAATAAGAGTTTAAAAGAAAAATAAAGGAGTTTATTAAGCTTCCACGAGTTTCTGTCAGAACTTAATGAAGTGTAAACTTTACTTTAGAAGTTATTCTTTTTTCTTATTCTATTTGTTTGTTGGGTATTCCGGACGACTTTCTGACACGTGTAGATCTTCGTATCTCATTGATGTTGTTAAAGGTCACTAAATACTTAGTGTTCTGTAAGCGGGATTGGAAGCGGTTTTGAAGGCAAATGAATGAGTTTTTTCTGCTTATGACGGAGGCAAAAGTTTCATGTGAAGATCAATAGTTAATGAAATAATTTTGATTTTGAATCCAGGAGGCACTTTATTTGAACTCAGATTAAGGGAAAAGCCTGTAATAATGTTCATATTGAGAACTTCCTTACAGTAAAAACCCGAAAACATCTTAATGATCATCTATAATTATGTATAGATAACCTCCCCTGGCTTAAGCATAAAAGGAAACCATGTGCATAATTAAATGCATTTTACTTAAGTTTATGTTTGTTATTATATCTCTTATGTCGACCGAACGCTAATAGTTTAAAACAAATTACTTCATACTTAAGAAAAAAAACTTATTTGACACAATAATTTCTATCTATTCCGAACAAGAAGAACTTAATTACATATTTACGAGTGACGTGTGGTACGCACAGGTTCGCTTGTACGTGTAATCTAGAGGAGGTTACAACCCCTATACCAATGAAAAGAAACACCAAAGTAAACCATTCAGGCATATTTATGGCACCCCATAAACCCCGTTTTGGGTGCTTTGGGTCACCACCCAAAGCATCCAAAACGAAGTGAATTACCAAAGTAGATAATGTAAATCAGTCCTTATCACTACACCCCAGGTTGGTTAGAACTTAATGTTCAACACAGTATACTTAAAAGCACTTGGAAATCACAGGCAGGTAATAATTATGCGGGTACATTCATTACTTTGGACAAAAACTGGGACCCTAATATATTGCGTGCGTCTTTGGTCCATATAGTAGAATAATAGCGCCCTTGTAAGCAGTCTATTAGCATAGAATGTACGTGGGTAGGATTACTGGTAGTTAGTGTTGATTAAATTTTATTTAGGTAACTGATTTTGGTCAGTTTGTATGAGACCTAAGAGCTCGGGAACCCTCCGGTTACAACCGTTACCCGGAGGGTTCGTAGGCCCTGTAAAGCTAGTTTGTTTATTGATATGTATGTTAAGTATAGTAATCATGACTTGGCAGTCTCAGTCTTGCACTTCAGCAACCACACATTTTTGAGAGTGCTCAAAAAATAAAACCTTTGTCCTGTAAGCTTGTACGATCTAGTTTATTGGCCATAAAGTTACGAAAAAATTACATTGCGATTCTGGTAAGCAAAAGGACGTCTTGTGTAGGTGTTATTAGCATCGCTTGTCTTGTTCCACCCACCACGGAGTATACAACGTGTAATAGTAGGCATACACCATCCTGCCTATCGATACGATAGATTTGCGGCTTGCAATTGTTTCAAATCGGCAGTTCGTCCATATACACCATACACCATCCTGCCTATCGATACGATAGATTTGTCACAACTTCAAATCTGCACCAGTGATGCCAACTCAGCAACTAGATCTGGCTATTATTCGGTGACGACAGCTACAATTTCTAGCACCTTTTCATTTCATCATGAGACTATCGAATTAGATTAAAAAAAGTCGTGCAAGCGATTTTCGACCTTATCGACATTAAAAATTTAGTTTGTTTTTCTCACATTCTTATTCGTTAACATTGCTCCTTCATTAAAATCCGGTGTTTGCATCATTGTCAATAAGGTCGAAAATCGCTTGAAGGCCGGAAAATACTTGCTTAAGGATAGCAAGTTAAAAAAAGTGGTGCAAGTGATTTTCGACCTTATCGACATTAAAAATTTAGTTTGTTTTTCTCACATTCTCATTCGTTAACATTGCTTCTTCATTAAAATCCGGTGTTTGCATCGTTGTCAATAAGGTCGAAAATCGCTTGAAGGTCGGAAAACATTTGCTTAAGGATTGCAAGTTAAAAAAAAGTGGTGCAAGCGATTTTCGACCTTATCGACATTTAAAATTTAGTTTGTTTTTCTCACATTCTCATTCGTTAACATTGCTCCTTCATTAAAATCAGGTGTTTGCATAAATGTCAATAAGGTCGAAAATAGCATGAACCTTTTTTTAACTTGCTTTCGTGGTCCCTTGACACCTCTCAAGTTTTCAATCGTATTTTGGTTTAAAATAAAATGAATAACTCTTTTTTTTACGAGTGTACATGCGATCCATGTGCGAAAAGCCTCAGTTTTCCTGGTAAGGCCACGTTCACATGGCGATTATTTTCCCGTATACTGTATACAAGATTTTATCGAATAGAGCAGTAATAACAGTTCACAAATGAAAACTTAAAAATAGTTTAAACGGCGTTCATATATGGAAAATCCCGTGTTTGAGAAATATAATATTTTACCGTGTACCGTGCAAAGTTGTCCTAAAACTGGTCAACTCTATTCGATAAAATCTCGTGTACGGTATACGGGAAAATAATCGCCGTGTGAACGTGGCCTAACCGTCCCTGTAGAAAAGTAGCTAAAAAGTTTAGCCACAAGTTACACTTTTTAGCTTTTTTTTAGCACCTTTATAAAATTAGCTAACTATCTATGAAGTTGCTAAGATGGCATCACTGCTGCCGATTTGACGTTGTGTCAAAAACGATTTGATGACCTATCAAAATTGGCATGTCATGCCATCAAATTGGCATTCCACCCCCATACACGTTCAATTCTATTTGAGCAAATTGGCAGTTTTATGCCGAATTGACAAATAGGCAGTATGGTGTATGGCTACCATAACGTAAATAGAGCAAAACCTCTCGTGTGGTAACTCAGCCCATGTTACTGAACAATGCTTGTTCCAAGACTTTTGGAAATTCGCATACAAAATGAGAAATTTTGATCGGGCCCCAGTATGAAAAATCATTTGATTTTTGCGAAGTTCCAAAAGTCTTAAAACAAACATTGTTCAGTAACATGGGCTGTTACCCCACGAGATGTTTTGCGCTAATAACGTTACACGTTGTATACCTCCTCTGCAAAAAAACATTCATGCCCAAAATACCTTCACAGGTATCATGGCCAAGCCACAACATGTCATGTTGTTACAGTGAAAAACACCGTCCCACATGATTGTCATTGCAACCTACGGCAACGCAATCCACATAATTTGTCAATGTAATACATTTCTCCACTGCCAAAATGTATAAATAGGATTGTGTGCTGAATGTACAAAATATGTGGTAGGTATTATATTTATGAAACCGAGATAGCGAGAGAACATACCATTTTAAAAATTTGTGATGTGCGATATGTCGAAATTGGTTAACGATTAAGGTGAATAATAACCAATTGGTGCAATTTTAAAGGATTATATTTCTTGAGATAGGGTCGTACGAGAAAGCTGTTTTTATTTTTGTTGTAATTGTTTAGTTTTAAAAATGTTTTGATTCAGCACCTTTTTAGACAATTAGATGATTAGATAATTTTTAGACAACAGACTTGTTACTCAAGTGAAACGCGTCGGTTATTCGGTACAGAGTGACTATTATTACATACAAAGTCATGTTCATATCGTCCATAAATAATTATAAATATGCCACACATCACACAGAGTTTCAGTGAACATTATATTGTGTAGGTGTTACATATTTTGATATTAAAATCATAAACTACAAGTTACTAACACCTAACTGAATTTTGAAGTACCTACATCGTTACGAAACGGGTTTACCATATTTGTTTGTTTTGAATTAGCAGTAGATATGTAAAGATGTCTGGAGGGATTAGGATTTACAGTCGAATGAAGTTAGGCTGTCCCTTTATCAGACTAAGACCTAAATCGTGATTTAGGGGAGTTTATAACAACGAATGTTATGCGAATGTAATACCATTGATCGAGCCCATTTCTAAAGGAGCCCCGGGCTGCTACAGATCATTCAGTCTCAGAAAATCTTATTACCACTGTCTGAACTCGTAAATCAGAACCTTTACTTCGGATTCTCGCTGCTTATTGCAGCTATCGATAAAAAATATCGATAGTCTAATATTTTCCCATCTCTACGTAAAAAAAAACTCTAGGTATGAAGTATGAAACAGGTTGCGTTTCGTCGGATCAGCCGGAAGACGTCCACGGCTGAACATAGGCCTCCCCCTTAGCTCTTTCTATTGCTCGTTGAGTGACTCTTAGTCTCTTTAAAAGGCCAGCAGTCAAAGACACATAATTTACAACCTCATAATAATAATAATAAAAAAACATGTAACAAAGGAGAAAATACTTAAATAGGGGCGATAAAATATTCGACTGCTTTGCCGTTAACTAGAGTAGATATTTGGATCAAAAACTTAGTCTGAACTAATCTATACCTATATCGGTTTCCAATCAAACCGAATGCAGTATAACTGGATGCAAACACCGGAAATTTATGAAAAACGTATTAAATTTTAATTGATCAATCTGCATCCTGTGTATTAAGCAAATATTTTTTAACATCAATAAGCAGTGTAATATTAAATCGAATAAAGGATGTCAATACTTCGTTTCCAATATGGAAAAACTGGATATATTTTTTGTAAATACCTAACTAGCAAAAACGTTGTATAATGGGCTATGTTAATTCCTTCATTTTACGTAGTTAAACAATGTATCCGGTTTCTGGTCTGTGACAAAATAGGGGAGGTAGCTTGCTCATTATGGGTGACTCGCCGTCGGATCATGGGACCATGCCCGGGTCGACGGCGTATTGTGATCCACCGTTTTGAGAGCAGTGGTGGAAATAAATTACACAAAGTAAGGCTGGGTTCGAACCTACAACTCGTAAGTCGGGCCGTTACCAGCAGTCGTACCTTTATCCAGGGACCGAAACCGGTATGATCAATACGGATATTTTTTAGGTAACAACCTTTTTTTCTTTTACAGGTAATTTTAAAGGTTACCTTTATTATTAAAGTGAATACATAACCAGTATTAATACCGGTTACCGAAATAAAAATTACCCCTATCTTACACGTGCCGTCGGCAATAGTCAAAGGGCGCGCATCGCCTGTGTGTGTGACAAAGAGTCGTCATCTTTAGTTAACTGGTATTAAAACGGTAACCTGAATAGCGGTTACATTTTTCTTCGGTCTGGTTACCAAGATAGCGGTAACCTAAGTCTGAAAAATAACCAAAATTCTTCAATACCTGTACTGTAATTTATAAAGGTTTTCGGTCCCTGCCTATACCTATTTCAGAATAAAATAAACCAAATGCATCCATTTTAAGCCAAAACATAAGTCACTCAAGTTCCCGCTTGAGTTTGCAAGATAGACAAACATCGCGTGCTCTCCAATAATGAAATTCTACAGTTCAATTGTGTTGTCAACATTGAATGAGGACAGCACTGTTCCAAGATTGTACAACCCTATTGTGTCGGTCTGTGTTTTTGTTGTACGATGGTCTTATCGAGATGGGGTGTTTAGTTTGAAAGGTTCTTTTTTTCTTGTGAGGATTTGGCTAGTCTCTGGTGTTAGAGTTAATTAAGCCGTCTCTGTGGACTTATAATATTAATTACTAGTGGCCAGTCTCGGTTTCGCATGGAAATATATGCCTATGTTAATCAGGGTGAATGTAGCTTTCTGATGGTGAATAAAACTTTGAAATCTGTACAGTAGTTTTTGAGTAAATTCATTATAAACATAGACTCAAATACACCCTCCGCCCCAACCGCGGTGGTAGACGCCCGTGGCGTCGGACGTCGGCAGACGATCTCCGGCCACCGTAGGCGCGGGCATGCGGTCAGCGAGTAAAGGGCAACTCTCTGTCCGAGCATGGACCATGCCCGGGTCGACGGCTCTTTGATGATTAAATTTAACTACGCTAAAAAAAACACCCAAATACAAATCTTTCCTCTTTATATGATTAGTGTAGAAGTAAGGTAAAGGGAGATTATTTGGTGAGACAAGCAACTCAGTAATAGAGTCTTAAAAGTCTCTCAAAACTTTACCTTTGCATGCCGTAATGCGAAATGATGTGTCACTAGGTACATCTTGTCCACTTTAGTGGTGAACTAGTTGCATAATTTCACATTGCTGCATGCATAGGTAACGTTTTGAGAGACTTTTAAGACTATCACTGAGTTGCCTGTCTCACCAAATAATCTTGCTTTAACCTATGGAGGTTTCCATAGGTTAAAGGGAGATTATTTATCTTTATCCATATATAAGAGGACTTAGTTATACAGGGTGTAATCGAAATCATGGGCAATATTTTAATCTAAGGCTCTACTCACGATGCTGATTGCATTACGGCTAATAAATCGCAAATCAAAAATATTAGGTATTATTGCAATTATGGACACCTTTAAAAATGAAGTAGGTCGCATTGCAAAGGCTTATTATTGCAAATAAGCACTAAAAGTAATAAAAAATAATCATAAACCCCAAAAATCTTAAAGTATCAAATAAAGAACATTACACCGCGCGCGGAACGAAAAGTAAATAAACGTCAAATAATGTTAAGCGAAGATACTTGCATTAATAATGTTTTTGAGTTCCGTATTACGATTAGTATCGTTAGTAATACCGAAATTTAAAATATTGCTCATTAATAAAATTTCACCCTGTATAAGTGGAGTGTCTCTTAAGTCCCCGTGACCACTGTACCAAAACTGTTTACAAACCTTCCCCCCTATTTTCATGGCGTTGTCGTTCGTTCCAGTCGCTAACGCCTAGAAATCCTAAATAGATTTTCAACTAAAGACTCGAAGGAATAAGGTTGAAAATCTATTGGGGAGAAACGAGCGTTAACGATTATCGTTTGCGACTTGTCTAGGGGGGCTTGACTGTCTTATCCGGAAACCGTGACCCTGGAACGTAGAGTGCGTAGACGCAGGAGAAATGCCTAGTAAAGCAACGTTTTTTTTTAAACAAAAAAAAAATGTAATTTTCTAGACAACAAATAGCTATTAATTTCAAATTAATAGTTAATTTACAGATTGAGCTCTCAATTTCATAAATATCACTTGTATGTAATAGGGCCATGACAGGCCCAGCAATAACTTGATGGTACAAATTGACAGGGCCCTCGTAAAACCGAGTTCATTGTAAAAATGTTCTGGTCGTAACATAAATCCTTATTACGGACACCTGGTGTCTGTTGCAAGGACATCATATAAAGGTACTTATGTACTTGTTCGTTGTTAGGGCTGAGTTTTGCCGGGTCCAGACTGGTGTAACGTGTAATGTAATCCAACGTGTAATGTAACGCGAATTCTAAATGTGGACGTCGAAACTTGTATTACACGATGGATATTCATTACGCGTTACACCAGTCTGGACTCGGCATTACACTGCCTGAGCAGGGGGTGTCGACTTTGTTCTACGAACAAGAAGTAGGTGGGCTAGAAAACAAGAAAGAGACATCAACATGAGAGTAAAAGAGATGAATTACATAATGTTGCCAACAAAAATACTATTTCACATTCAATCTGATTGTAGACTTTTTAATTGATTTTATAGTATGTTATCCTTAAAATTTATTTTAGCTTTTATTCTGATGCGAGAAAATGTTTGTTATTATGATATTTTTAACATTTAAATTGATGAATAAATAAAACAAAAAGAAGATAATAACATGACAACATGACAACACTGGAACGCCATATTGTCTATTGGCTATTTGACGTCATAGGAAAAAATGTCTGCCATCGCTTGCGCACTATTATTTACATTTTGTTCTTGTGTTTATTTGTAATAAATAAAACAGTTGCATTTAATTCTACATACAATATTGTTAATGTGAGTCGAGCTTGCTCCTCTGTGTCTGTGTTTTAGTGAAATTAAGTGCGTAGTTGTGAGATATAGACCCGGTGTTGAGACAGTGACTCTTGTTTGATTTTGTGCCTTATTCGCGATGAGTTCGTAGAAAGAAAACACTAGAATCTGTGCTATGTGTGGAAGTTCACCTTCTAAAGATCCCAGCATCACTTTATATCGGTTTCCGAACCTTAGTAAAATAAGTCGTATGTAGCATAATATATGAATAAAGAAGTCAAATGAAATCGTTTGTTTTACTAAACTGCTCCTTACTTATTATTTTTCAGCATTTTATGCACAAGTACATTGTGTTTCTCGATAGTAAAAACTATCGAGAAACGCAATGTACTTGTGCATAAAATGCATTATATAGAACCTGAAAGTACTTGTAGTATTTGAAATTCCCGCCCTGGATTCTACTGCCATGTTTTCGTGGGCTAAACATAGATGGCGCTGGTCGGTAAGGAAAATTTTCCTCACGAAATTAGTACGGAGTCGTTATTCTTCCCCTTTAGGGGTATATATGTTCTGTGTGCCTGAGTGAGTAGGGAGTAGGGAGGTAAGGAATCTATACTTATCTAACTTAATATTACTCGTAAACCGCTAGCAATAACGAGTACAAAAAAAAAAAAAACGATACATTTGAGCAAAAATACAAAGGCGGTGATATTTTGTACTTTCATTCCAAAGTATTAGAAGAGGACAGACATAAAGACAAATTACTGAAGCCCTTTTTACGTCTATTGAGCCATCAGGAGTTTATATAATCAATATGTAATAAACTAAAATACTTCTCAGAATCGATCCGGCTATAAGCGACTTAGAAATACACAGAAAGGGTTCCGTAATAATATTGTCCAAGGAGTCAATTCCTTTTTCATCATATTTTTCTTTATATTTTTCATATCCTGTGACACGTGTCAAACTGTCGACCTACCTACCTAGTATTATGGTACAGAAGAGACAGTCTTGTGACAGGGGGAGACACGCCAGAAGGACAAAAATGGCGAAACCTCAAATCATGAGTACCTCACTTCCAAACTTTTATTCATTACATACAACGTTTACATAGGTAAAAGTACAATCGATCAAGTTGAATAATAACCCACCATAAGCTTATTTTCTAACAGACTTTCAATTACAATTAGGTGCACATTTAGACATCTGACATCTTCACATTCAGAGATCTTTGTCAATTTGACGGATTCAAACGATTTATTGTCAAAATGGGTCATGATTCAACTTTGTCGACGGTAACGTAATATGGCATGTTCTAGAACCAAAAATTCGAAGACGTGTGACATCTACCAAACCGCACTGGGCCTGAGTGGTGGATTTTAATGCACCACGGGCCATAGCCCGCTTCCTTTCACAGAGAGGAGCCCTGTGTCCCAGCAGTGGGAATATTATAGGCTGATGATGATGGTACGTGTACGTACATATGTAGGTAATATTTTTATTTTAATATAAAATATTTATAGATTATATAATTTTTATAGATAATGTATCTTCACATTTTTTGTTGTCGATCTATCTTGTTATTAAGTCTCCCGAAAGAGATTTATAAACAGGGTCCCATTGGCTGACACTCATCGAGTACGGAATTCTAAAACGCGAGAGACGGGGAGGTACCCAGGGAGGGAAGAGGAATTGGGTGAACGAACATTTTTCACATCTTTCTTGTTAGCTGAGTGGTCCAAGCGTTTAGTGGCAATTGTGACATATTTTTAATCAAAACAATCGTTCGGAAATGGCACCATTTTTCTAGAAGTGGATTTTCTTTTCAATCTTGTTTTTAAAATGAACAATGTATTGGGATTGTTGTCGATTTTATCTTTTGTTTTGTCCGTGTTCAATTAATGTAATTTAACATCTATTGGGTCTTTAAGTTTCTATAGTTTTTGTTTTGAATTTCGTCCTTATTTTGTTCTCACAAGAAGTTCACCCTGGAACGTAAAGAGCTATTAAGACGATCGTCTACCGAGCGCTCGTCCATACAAAAAGAGAAAACGTTTTTCTCCCCTAGATGTCCTATATCAATGATTTTTTAGAATGCATCTGACACAGTAAAAAACTAGGTTCATAAGTTTTCTTTTTTTCAAAATTTATAATAGTTTGAAAGGACATTGTTAAAAATGGCCTATGAACCAACACGCATGAAACATTTACTATAATTACTAGTTCTTTTAATAATAAACATTACATATATTGCAATAGAACGGACACTTTCTAATTTCGAAAACATTTTAAAAAGTATTCACTTCCGTCCTTAGCTTCCGTCATAATTCTGTGTTTTTGGTTCAATTTGAGGTTTTTAATAGGCAAAGGCATTATAGCTCATACAGCCAAGTCTTTGTAACAGCACTCTTAATAAGTGTTTGACACAAACAAGCACCAGTATTCTCAAAACACTTGATTTACAATAATGATTTTTAGTTACAAACAGTCCGCAAGATGTCGCGGAACCATTATACGAATTATTATCAAAAAAACTCGATTGAAAGCGCTGTTTGAAACGAGCGTTATTATCGAAACTGACAGTTGATTAATTGACAGATGACAACATTTGACATTTGCATTCAGTAATAAATGCTAACATATTGCTACACGAATGTTTTTATTGACGCAATTATAACCTCAAAATGCAAAAGTGTTTTGATGTTTTCGGAATTTTCAAAAGTGTCCGTTGTTTTAATTTAGGTTCAATCGAATACATACATTATCTAAAAGCCAAAGAGTAAATATACCTCCCTGTTGGATCTTAGGCGAACTATGTATGGACGACGAGCAATGTCCTTTACAGGCGCCTAAAAGTTACTATTTTTATGACAAAATCTTTATTGAAGTAAAACCTTTGTATTTAAAAAAAAAAGAAGTTTAAGAAAAAAAGCAAAACCTACAAACCTAGAATATAATATGCTGAAACGATTGACACCAGAATCTAAGAGATTGGTCGTGATTTAGTATGTGAAAAACGTTTTCTCCCGAGAGACAAATTTCATATAAAAAATACTTACAGTCAGTCGCGAGCTGCAACGCTCTCTATCGCACGATCGGGGTTTATTCAAAGCGTGAGAGGGACAGTAGGAGTTTTTCTAAATACCTATTTTTTGAAATGGCAGCTGCAATTCTATCCTCTTAAAGGATCACCGTGGATTTCAGTGAGTACGAGACTGACAGTCTCCCCTGTCCCGCCCTGTGCGGGAGGACTCATTTGATGATATGCAATAAAAAAAAAGCTGGGGAAAGCTCACCCAGAAAGAAACTTAGTACAACGCAGCCTTCACTGCAGGTTACAGAAAGTAAATTTTAGACTTTCCTATCATTGTTTTTTCTAAAGTGATGTCTCTTTGTCTAAATCCTTTACTAAAAAAAAACAGTCACAGACATGAGCATCGAAAAAAAAAGAAAAAAAAAACGCAACCGAAGGATTCCCTACAAAACCTTTTCCTGAAGAACCTAAAGCAATTTTCTTCAAAAATATTATTGTAACAATAACAATTGTGCAACATCAGAGTAAAAATCGTACGAGCCGTAATGCCAACCTTGCGAAAACGAGGGTCGAAGATATTGTATAAGTAGCAATCAGAATCAGATGGGGCCTGCTGTAATTGGACCTGTTTCGTTGTCAACAATTTTTGGTATTGTTGTAGCTAAAGATCTAGGTCTTATCTATTTGTTAAGGGAGGTTAAAGAAGGCTGTATTAGGAAAAGCTGTACCCTTTTTTTTTTTTTTTTTAGCGTGGTAAAATCATCAAATGAGTCCTCCAACCCCGGGCAGGGCGGGAGGGACTGTCAGACTTCTACTGACTAAAATCCACGGTGTCCTTCATAGCCTGTTACGTTCCGGGGTTACGGTTAGGGAATAATCCCGCGACCCCGGCAGGCTTTGGCCCTCTGAGAGGGGGGCCCCGTCATTATGCTGACGCTCTTTGAGGCGCGCGTGGGACACAACGCGCCGTCGACCCGGGCATGGTCCTTGGTCGGGCAGCGAGTTGCCCTTTACTCGCTGCCCGCATGCCCGCGCCTACGGTGGCCGGAGATCATCTTGCGACGTCCGTCGCCGTGGGCGCCTACCACTGCGGCTGGGGCGGAGGGAGGACGCTGTCCTCTCTCGCTCGCGGCCTGCCTCCTCCTTGACGAGCATTACTGCCTCGCAGAAGGAGCTGACCGCTTCCCACTCCGTCTCGCCCCGCAGCATGGCCGCAACCAATGCCGGGCGCGAGAGGTCTCCGCCTATCGCAGCCGTGAGGACACGTCGGTGCTCCGCCCAAGCTGGGCAGTCTTGCACCGTATGCTCCACCGTGTCCTCCGGGCGATCTTCGCAGTGGTGGCACCCAGGCGTCTCCTCCTTTCGCATCAGACACAGGTACCTCCCGAAACTTCCGTGTCCGGTGAGGACCTGCGTCAAGCGGTAGGTCAGGACGCCATGACTTCTCTCCAGCCACTCCTCAAAGAGGGGTCTTACCGCCGCAATTGCGGCGTGCCCGGCCGTCGGTCGCGACAGTCGTTCCTTCCATACTGCCCTGAGATCGCGCCGGAGGTCTTCGCGCCGCGCCTCGACTTCGCGAGGCAGCGGGGTCACGCCCCGGCGCTGCGCCTCCACGCGCCACTCATAGACGCGCTGGAGGGCAGTCGCCTCCAGATCCCAAGGCAGCAATCCGGCAAGCAGGTTGGCCGATTCGCTTGCAATCGTGCGGTATCCCCGGATCATTCGGATAGCCATGACCCTCTGGCATGCGACCAGCTTCTGTGGTCGCGTCCGGATGCTCAGGGCCCACACAGGGGCCCCGTAGAGGGCCATGGACCGCACGACGCCAGCGTACAGCCTACGGCAGGAAGCGTTTGGCCCGCTGAGATTGGGCAGCAGTCGCCTGAGGGCGGCTGCTGTACGGTTCAGCTTTGGGGCCAAACTCAGGAAATGCTCCCTGAAGTTCCACCGGCTGTCGAGGACGAGTCCCAGGTACTTCATCGTCCCCTGTACGCCGATTGGAACTCCTTCCACCGTAATGCTGTAACTCGACTGTGGCGCGTTACGGCGGCCATGAAAACACATGGCCTCCGTCTTGTGCAGCGCCACCTCGAGTCCCAACCGCCGGATCCTCTGAACGACTGTCGCGACCGCTTCCGTCGCCACGTCGGCCGCCGCCTGGTGCGACTCTCCCTGTGCAAGGACGAGCGTGTCGTCAGCGTAACAAATTACGCTGACGCCGTCAGGGAGGTCGCTGCGCAGCACCCAGTCGTAACCGATGTTCCACAAGGGCGGTCCCAGGACCGAACCCTGTGGAACACCGCACGACATCTCTCGCCGGTTCCACTCTCCCCGGTGACCGGGGTAGATGACGGCTCTGTCCGTCAGGTAGTCCTCGACTATTCGGCGGAGGTAGGTCGGCACCCGGTGATACCGGAGTGCCTCCCTGATGCAACTCCAGGGCAGGGTGTTGAAGGCATTGGTGATGTCCAGAGACACCGCCAAGACGACCCTGCCCCGGGCCACTGCATCCCCCGTCGTGAGGGCTCTCACGCGCATGATTGCATCCACGGTCGAGCGCCCCCTGCGGAAGCCGAACTGGCTCTCCGACAGGTTCGGACCCACTCGATTCAGGTGCCCGGCGAGGCGGTCTGCATACTCTCTCAAAGAGCTTGCCCACCTCGTCGAGCAGCACGATGGGCCGGAATGCGGACGGAGAGTCCGCAGGGCGCCCGGGCTTCTGGATCAGGACCAGTTTCCCCGTCTTCCAACGAAGCGGGAACCGGCCCCTCTCCAGGCACGCGCTTAAGAGCCCCCCTAGTCGAGGCCCGAGAGTCCCGAAGGCCAGGACCCAGGCTTTTCCTGGCAGGCCATCGGGTCCTGGGGCGGTATTTTTGGCTTTGAGCCGTTGTACCGCCACTCTCAGGTCTACCTCGGTCACCTCTGGAGCGTCGTAGACGTCGTCGTCGCTGTGATCCGCGTTTGCGTCAGCTTCCTCCTCAGATTCCGTCGGAGACGGAGCCATGGGCGGGGGAGCATACTCCTCCCCTCGCGAAGGGAACAGGGCGCTCACCACGTCCTCCACGAACTGAGGCCGGAGACTCTGCGTCAACGGGGGGGCCCAGGGGCGGAGCTTTTCTCGCACCCACTTGTAGGGGCGGCCCCATGGGTCCCCGTCCAGAGTCCCCAGCATCTCCTCGCGGGCCAATTCCTTGGCCCGCCAGATCGCGTCGCGGAGGGCGGTCTTCGCTGCCCTGTAGCCCTCATGCAGCTCCGCCTCTACAGTCGCCGCATCCGGAGGTCGGGTGCGGCGCCTGCGGAATCTGGTGTACCGGCGGCGCGCAGCAACGCACGCTTCGCGCAGCGCTGCCAACTCGCTTGACCACCAGTACAGCTGACGCCGGGCGCGTCCTTGCCGGACCCGGGGCATGGCCACGTCACAGATTTCCGACATGGCCTCCCGGAACCACTCAGCCTCGTCGTCTACGTCGGCAGGCCTGTCCGGTGGTGACACCCAGGCCTGCACGATCGAGGCTTCCAGGAATAACTCCCGGTCCAGCTGCTTCAGCGCCCATCGCGGACCACTCAGATTCCGTCCACTTGAGACCGGCGCGTCTGAGGTCTGGGTGGAGACGTCGAACCGGATATACCGGTGGTCGGAATAGGTCTCCACCTCCTCCACAACACGCCAGTCGGTGACGCGCGGTGACAGGGCGGCGCTGGCAAACGTTACGTCTACCACCGACTCGCCCGTCCACCGCACGCACGTGGGGACGGAACCCCGGTTCTCGGTCACCAGGCCATGCGCACGGGCCCAGCGCTCGAGCCTCCTGCCCCGATAGCAGTCCGTGCTCCGGGAACCCCAAGCCGGACTTTTGGCGTTGAAGTCCCCCAGGACGAGTGCGGGGAGGGAACCGAGGGCGACGACGACGTCTCCCAGCTCCTCTAGGGAGTCTTGGAACTCGGCGATAGATCGGTTCGGGGAGAAGTAAACGCCTACCACGGCGATCTCCCCGAACCGGGCTGCAACAATCCCGTGCCCTCTCTCGACACGATCGAGGGGCGGGGTACCAGCGGCGGCCGACGAAATTAGGGTCACCGAGCCGTCCAGGTCCGCTACCCAGTCATTCCTGGGCAGGACAAAATACGGCTCGGCGACCACGGCGACGTTGATCAACCACTGCGCCATGCTCTGGAGCAAAAGATCCTGAGCAGCGGCGCAGTGGTTGATGTTCGCCTGGAGGAAGCGCAATGGAGACATTAATCTGAATCCATTGCGTCCTCCTCCAGGGCCCTCCTCGAGGGCGTGGCCACGGCGGCGGCGGCGGCGACGGCGGCGGCGGCGGCGGTGGCGGCGGCGGCGGCGGCAGCAGGAGCTGCGGCGGCGGCGGCAGTAGCGGGGACAGCGGTGGCAGAGGGCCTACCTCTGCTCTTGGTCTTGGCGGGCGGGGCGCAGGACTTGCCCCCTGCCCGGTGATCGGCCGGCTTACCAGCCGCCGCACATAGGAAGCAGTGCGGCGGGGCGTTACACGAGCCGGCCTTGTGACCGGGCCGACCGCAGCGGAAGCAGTCGCCGCTGCGGTCCACCTCTGAAGTGCACTTGCATGCCGTATGGTTACCCACTTGGCAGCGGAAGCACCTCAGAGGCCTGGGTTCCAGCAGTTTCACCTGCGCGGACACCCAGCCGACCAAGAGCCTTCGGCCCTCCCCAATCTTTTTCGCCGCGGGCACGGGGCAGCTCACTGTCACTGACAGCAGCCCCGCGAAGTCCGGGCGAAGGGTGCCAGCCTTAACCTGGTCGACAGGGCATTCCCCAGCCCTGGCGACGGCGGCCACCACGTCCCCCTCCGAAATCGAGTCGTCCAGGCCCATTATGCGCAGATCTGCGCGCTTTACGGGCCTGGACACCCGAGCCTCCTCCGCATCTAAGGACGCTCTTAGCCGTTCGGCCAGAGCGTCAGCGGTAGGACCACTGGAGGCGCCGGGAATTGACAGAAGCCTGGCCCCCGTTGCGGTGACTTGCACCCGGAGGCCCCCGTCGATTCCCAGCTCCCGGAGGTTCACCGCCTCCTTCGCCTTCGCGAACACGTCGCGGTATGTCACGCCCCTCTTGACCGCGTCCGGCTGTAGAGTGATTACTACAGCCGCGGTCTTGGGGGCGCGAAGTCTCGCCGCGACGGTTCGCTTTCGCTGCCGTCGTCTCTGTCGCCGCCTTTGTTTTTTAGCGGCCCTGCTCTCTCCCGCCACCTGCCATTCGGCATCGGTTGGGGGAGGACGCGAGGGCTGCGTAGGCGGGACAGGTCGGGACGGCTGGCTCACCGCCGCCGCCGCCGCCGGAACACCTTTCTTTTTCTTTGCCGCCGGGCTCTGCGGGGCCGCCTTCGCCCCCGCCGGTGCCGCCGCCGCCGGAGCAGCTCTCCCTGTGGCCTGTTTGGGAGGCGCCGGCGGTTTCGCCGCGGCCCGCTTTTCCGGGGCTGACCTGGGCGGCGCGGAAGCCGCTACGGCCGCGTAGGATGACGCGAGCGGGGGGCGCAGGACGCGGTTTTCCAGCGCTGTAAAGCGCTGGTTGAAGGCCGCTAGCTCCTGCCGCACCAGATTTAGGACAGCGTTACTGCTGTCTTCTGGTGGTGCGGGCTTCGCCGGCGGCTCTTTCTGCGCCGCGCCTGCGCCAGTGTCCGCGTCTGGGGCTGCGGTTTCGGCTGTGGGACCTCCTCCCGGCGCCCCTTCCGCAGCTCGGTCAACTCCGCCTTAAGTTGGATGTTCTCCTTCCGGAGAACATCCATCGCCGCCGTAAGCTTCGCGACCTCCTCCCGCATTTTGGACATTTCGTCCGTTGGAGTCGATGCGGGCGGAGGCCGGCCGAGGCTATCCGCCGCCGCCGCCAAGATTTTGGCCGTGACCGCACTTATGGCCCGGTCTTTGGTGGCCCTTTTCCCCGGCTGCTTATTGGTGAGGGTGCGGAGTGCGTCCTCCACCGTCTTTTCAAGGGAGGGCTCAGTCGTGAGCCCTCTACCTCCAGTCCTGCCTCGGCCTTTACCCCGAACACTTGTCGGGATCTTGGGGCCCGAGGGAGGACCCTCCTCAGACGAGGAAAGAACTTGTCGGGAGCGCTTGAGGAACTCGGTCCTCCTATTGGCGCTTCCCTCGCTCCTCCTCGTTGCGCTCCCAGAGCCTACGCTCTGGAAGCTCGTGGCGTCTGATCCCGAGTCGGAGTCCGACTCGAGAACCATCGCCCCCTCCCTCCTCGGAGCGGCACTCTGTGCCCGCTCGACCTTCGGTGCCTGTGAATCGGACGTACTGGACAAGTCCAGTGACTCCTCCTCACGGGCACGTGAGCCTCCCTGGCTCAATGCGGCGACTGCCGGAGCGAAGACAGGGTAGAAGTGATTTTTGTCCCCCCCAGAATACGGTGGGACAGACCGAGAATCGGTGCGGGATTCTCCAGCTGCGGAGCAGCTGGTACCCGCCTGGGGTAATAGTTCTTTAAAGCACTTTTCCATGTCGTTTTTTACTTTTTTAGAGAGGTGAGTTCCTCTATACCTAACCCCAAATTTCCCTCCCCGGTTCACTTCACGGTTACGTCTATAGACTAGACGCGTACCGGAAGTGAACATTTCCCCCCCCTGACCCAGTCTCAGACGACTGGGCCCGCGCCGCCTGAAAGCTCGAGCTAGCTGCTCGATCCTCCAGGCGGCGCGCCTTTCCCCGGTGTATCCCTCTTAGTTAGCAAGCCCCACCACGACGACAACGTGGGGATACGACGGTGGGGAAAGCTGTACCCTTAGCACGAATTTTCACTCTTTTACTTTACAGCGTCTTTCCAGTATTTACAGCGTTTCTTGTATGAAAAATGGGACAGCGCCTCTGGTGTGCGAAGAAGGAACTAATTTTTTCCTTGAAAATTGTCAATTTTAAATTGTCAAAGTTCCAGTTTATGTCTCAAATACTGAAAACTCGTGCTATAGGGGAACCAGACTGATTCTTGGATCACTATCGACGAGTAATAGTTATTTTGTGTTTTCTTTAGAAGAAATCATAAGAAATAATCAACCGTTACAAAAAAAATTGCGATTTTCAAAGTGATCTAAACTTTTGATATGTTTAAACATACACCTTACTTAAGTAAGGTGTATGTTTAAACATATCAAAGTCACCTTACTTAAGTAAGGTGTATGTTTAAACAGAAAAAAACAGTTATTTTGTGTTTTCTTTAGAAGAAATCATAAGAAATAATCAACCGTTACAAAAAAGATTGCGATTTTCAAAGTGATCTAAACTTTTGATATGTTTAAACATACACCTTACTTAAGTAAGGTGTATGTTTAAACATATCAAAGTCACCTTACTTAAGTAAGGTGTATGTTTAAACATATCAAAAGTTTAGATCACTTTGAAAATCGCAATCTTTTTTGTAACGGTTGATTATTTCTTATGATTTCTTCTAAAGAAAACACAAAATAACTGTTTTTTTCTTAATAAAGTTCTTTATTTATCAGCTTATGCTCGTTTTGCGATGCCGACCTGTGGACGCTTACCTTAAGGCCCCAAGCTCACGGCGAGTCGCGATGCCGCGATGCGATAGCTAGCTGTTTGCTCTCGCCCACACCACGATTTTAGTCGCGTTGCAAACGCGCTATCGGACTTCTGTTGCTATGCAACCGCGATTCAGTAAATTGTTGTCCACTCACGCACCAATCCCTCTACTCTCTCCCTGATGTCGCCCGACTCGGGTCGTTTCCATCAATACATACGCGATGCTGTAGCGTGTTTTACTCCATCACTTCTGTAACGCGCCACAAAGCGACTAATGCGCGTAAGTAACTAGGAAGTCGCGCGTTTACAAAACGTGCGACAGCATCTTTATAAAAGTTGCCGTGAGCAACGGGTCTAGGAATCGTCATTCAAAAAACTGTTATTGAAAATCTTTATGAGATACTCAAGGACTCTTTTGACAAAAGTCCCCCAAGGATATTGCTTGAGAATTACTACATGTCGATTCAATTGTCACTTGTAAGTTATAGCTGAAGTGAATATTCTTCAGGAAGGATTCGAAATACCGTCACAAAACCGTTTGTGGCGTTATTTTTCGGGCAGTTTTTGAAGCGCTCATCGGGAATCTAGTACTAATCGTATTATTGGGATCACGCTCAGATCTAAGAAATAGGCAGAACGCTCAGAACACGCGAGTGTGTCCACCAAAGTAAATACAAAATCAAATCGAATTACATTCCATATTGTTTTCTTTGTTTTTGAGAACAACTTTTACAATGATTTTCTTAGGAAAGGAAAAATTCGATCCGCGGGCAGGATTCGAACCCACGACCTTCGGATTCAGTACATCCGACGCTCATTTCCAACCGAGCCACCGAGGATCTTACCTGCCGCGGCGAATTCTTCCTTCCATTTCTAACGTCTCATGGTGACGTTCAGCGCCATCTATTGTAGAGTATTAGAACTACTACAACCAACATGTTAACATTACAGTTAAATCAATGTTGTAACAATGTTGAACGTCACCATGAGACGTTAGAAATGGAAGGAAGAATTCGCCGCGGCAGGTAAGATCCTCGGTGGCTCGGTTGGAAATGAGCGTCGGATGTACTGAAGCCGAAGGTCGTGAGTTCGAATCCTGCCCGCGGATCGAATTTTTCCTTTCCTAAGAAAATCTTTGAAATTCGCTACGCATGCGTTAATGCGTTTAATATTTAAAAATATTAATTATGGTTGGCCGAGGGAGGCCTAGGAAACGCTGGCGTGACGACCTAGACACATTCATGACGGATTGGCCGGAGAAAGCCGCTGACAGAACAGATTGGAAGGCTATGGGGAGACCTTTGCCCAGCAGTGGGACAACATAGGTTAACAAAAAAAAAAAAAAAAATATGGTTGGCGTCATCTGTTACAACATTGATTTAACTGTAATGTTAACATGTTGGTTGTAGTAGTTCTAATACTCTACAATAGATGGCGCTGAACGTCACCATGAGACGTTAGAAATGGAAGGAAGAATTCGGCGGCAGGTAAGATCCTCGGTGGCTCGGTTGGAAATGAGCGTCGGATGTACTGAATCCGAAGGTCGTGGGTTCGAATCCTGCCCGCGGATCGAAATTTTCCTTTCCTAAGAAAATCTTTGAAATTCGCTACGCATGCGTTAATGCGTTTAATATTTAAAAACTTTTACAATGTTAAAAGACACGAGACGGCATATTTTGGCAAACAACAACAACGACGCGCAGCTTGGTACGACGCGTAGGTAGCTTGGTACTGTCGCGACTTTGTATTAGATTTTGATTTTGTATGAACTTTGGTGGACACACTCGCGTGTTCTGAGCGCTCTATCTGCATATTTCTTTGATCTGAGGGATCACGGTTACCTGTTTAGGCAGTCCATCGCGACCCTTTCTTTTACTAGAAAGACGATATTGTAGGCTAACGTTGCTGTAGCCAAACTTGACCCATCAATCATGATCAATGACCTTAAAGTTGCTATTGTGGCGCCCCTGCCGGTGCGATTATCCTATTTATTATTTGGACTCTTTTGTAAAGTTTCGCTGGAGATTTTATCGTGAACTTGATGTAGGTACCAAATATTGTTAATTTTAGCTACTTTTTAAATATCTGGGTAGTGGGTGCGTCTTTAAAGGCACTGCAGCCCTGGAATGCAAAGGGCATGTGAAGGAACCATGTGGTTGTTGGTCAGTAAAAGTGCGATAGTTTTTTTTGCTCCACAGCCAGGACGGGAAGACTAATTTCATGATTTTAAATATCCTCGAGAAAAAGGTATCTGTAAGCTGTTTATTTTTCTTGTTTTGATTTTGGTAGTCTTTGGGAAAGGAATAATGATAGAAAACCTGCAAAATGTTTGTTTTGAGTTGCTTGTGAACGCGGTTTAATCTGCAGGTTTCCGTAATTGAAGCCACCCCGTATTGAAATTTCGGAATAAAAAGTCCTTTATGTTTTTCGCCTTAAGGGGCAGGTCTTCTAAAATTCACGCGCGCCGAATTATTTGCGTAACTTTGTTTGTGATTTTTGAACAAAATAGTGCAATAGCTTGAAATATTATTATTGCACATAAATAACCATAATATAAGTAACAGCTAGTTATTTTTTTAAAGTTGATTTAAGTAGATTATATTAGGTAAATCAAGCGTTCAAAACAGCTCTTTCCTGCCCAACGTCATTTCGAGTTACGTTGGTGCACTCAATCTGAGACAATGAAGAATTCATTTAAAAATCTGATCAGCGCATAATGACCGCAATATCCTCGTCTTCAAACTGCGCTGATTAGTTTTTTATATTTATCTTCCATTTTCTAAATTAAGATGGCAGAATATTATCAAAATTCTCGGATTTCATCTCTTAATAAATGGTTTTTTTTCATAGGAACTATGCATCGTAGGTATGTAATATTACATTATCTTGATGTCAACAGATCAATAAAGCAAATTCAAAAAAAAAAATTGTACCTAAAGCGCTTTTTTTTAACAATAAAAAATATCTCAAATAACCTCTCAAAAAGTGTTTATAAACGAGAATTGCAAGAGAAATTCCTTAGTGGCCGGTGGACGGCCGGAGCGACTGGACGTGAGGTCCACGACGAATTTTTGTTGGTCCCTCTCGCTCGCACCTTCTCTCGCTCTAACGGTGATGACGCGCAGTTACGCATCTCAGGTTGCTCTACTTTATTATGTTAAAATATATTTTTTAACCGACGGAAAAAAAGGAGGAGGTTCTCAATTCGACATGTATATATTTTTTATATTTTTTTATTTATGACCATTCTTTACTTTCTCTAAGGTGGTCCAATATCAAAAAATCTTTTTTTTTTTTGTTAGACAGATTTTATAAGAAAGTTGGTCCCATTTAAATATCAAAATTAAACTCGGCCTATAGGGGTAGAAAAAGAGGAATTAATTGTCAAATTTCCTACAGAATTTTCAGTTGTGAACCGATTATTGTTAAAAGATATGGAGAAGTAACTAAACAAGTTGGAGCGAATTCCGACCTTATTGACATTTAAAATTTAGTTTGTTTTTTCTCACTTTCACGATCGCTAACATTGCTCCTTCATTAAAATCCGGTGTTTGCATAAATGTCAGTAAGGTCGAAAATAGTTTGAACATGTTTTTTCAATTGCTTAACGATAGCAAGTTAAAAAACAGCTTCAAGCGATTTTCGCCCTTATTGACATTTAAAATTTAGTTTGTTTTTTCTCACTTTCACGTTCGCTAACATTGCTCCTTCATTAAAATCTGGTTTTTGCATAAATGTCAATAAGGTCGAAAATCGCTTGAAGCTGTTTTTTTAACTTGCTATCGTTAAGCAATTTAAAAAACATGTTCAAACTATTTTCGACCTTATTGACATTTAAAATTTAGTTTGTTTTTTCTCACTTTCACGTTCGCTAACATTGCTCCTTCACTAAAATCCGGTTTTTGCATAAATGTCAATAAGGTCGAAAATCGCTTGAAGCTGTTTTTTTAACTTGCTATCGTTAAGCAATTTAAAAAACATGTTCAAACTATTTTCGACCTTATTGACATTTAAAATTTAGTTTGTTTTTTCTCACTTTCACGTTCGCTAACATTGCTCCTTCATTAAAATCCAGCAAGTAACAAAACCGTTGGTTTCTCTGTCTCCCGGTGGTAATGGACTGTGCCTATGACAAGGAGTGCAGTCCTTGGATGGGACTGTCAGATTTGTACTGACTAAAATCCACGGTGTCCTTCAAATAGCCCTTAATGTTCCGGGGTCACGGTAATGAGTATCGCGACGCCAGCAGGCTTTAGCCCTCTAGAGGGGGACCCCGTCATCATGCTGACGCTATTTGAGGCGCTCGTAGGACACAACGCGCTGTCGACCCGGGCATGGCCCATGACTTTTTTTTCATGATAAAATCATCAAATGAGTCCTCCCCAGGCCAAGCGGGAGATACTGTCAGACTTGTACTGACTTAAATTCACGGCGTTCTTTAATAGCCTTTTATGTTCTGGGTTTACCACTGCGGCTGGGATGTAAGGTTTACGCTGTCCTCTCTCTCACGCGTCCCGCCTCTTCCTTTGCCAACATGACTGCTGCACTGACCTTTTTTTAGGTTTAATTAGTTAAACACGATTGTGTTTAACAAATTAAACCTAACAGAATTTAACCTATGAGAATATTTAAATAGTATTAAAACACTTGTGTGATACTCGTATTATTACAAAGAATAAGAATAAGAATAAGAATAAGAATAAGAATAGTTTATTTGCAAAAACCAAACAGGGTTGGCATGATTAAAACAAGTTGTTTTAAAACACCTGTTTAAAACAGTTTGAAATTAAACAGTGTTTTTTATTACCCGTTTCAACTACTTTTTAAGGCAGATGAATGCATATAAAATGAAAACAAATTAATATTCAGAAGTCTAAATAGTTTGACATAAAACCTTTTGAGTTTAATGCCATTGTTATGTCATATTTTTAACTTTTATTGACACTGTAATGAAATAATGCTTAAAATTTTTAGAAAAAAAACATCACATGTTTTTATTCCATTGATCATTTTTCGTAAAAAAATTCATTACGAAGGGTGAATTTGAAAAGATGTAGTCTAGAAATGAAACATAATTGTTATATATACGTTTAGACATCAACAAACAAGGTGGAATTAATTTTAAAAAAGAACCAGAAACTAAAAAAAAAAACACTTTTTTAAAACATTTTGAATTGTTACTGTTTGTTTTATAAATTAAAAAAAAAACTTTTTTTTTTCCAACCCTGAAACCAAGTCATATTAAAACTCCTTATTAAGCAAAAATTCTATAACTCCTTTTAAATAATCCTTAGTAGAGCAATGTTCATACCGCATCAAAATTGTTTTATAATAATTCAGTGGGCAGGATGTATGCGGGGGATTGCGGGAAGGGAGCCCGAAATTTGACGTACGATCGACTGGCCGAACGCGATTCAATTTTTTGCAAAAGAAGACGGCAGCCTTAAGTTATTTTCTGATTTACTAAATTAAAGATATGCAAAATATAAAATTTTACTCAAAAATGCATGTAATGTGGTCATTATTTTGACAACCTTGTTTGAGCAAAGTCGCCTTTGCCGGAGTGTTTCAAGGAGCGGCCAGTAATGTTTTTGCTGGCCGCTCTACAGGTCGGTAATACATTGCCGGCCGCTATTTTGACGTTTCAACGTTTTAAAAAAACAAATGCAAAAAGATTTTATTTAAAACACAGCTGTTTGTATATAAAGAGGTAGGCACAAAAAGATTGTATTCCATATTAAAAAAAAAAAATACAAAGAAGTAACAAAAGCGCGGTTCAGCGAAATTTTAATTTTTATTTAGTGACTTTTTTTTTGCTTTAAGTAAGTGAAGAAAATATACCTAACAGTCAAACACCGCATTAAAATTATCGCAAACTATTAGTAGTCCGGTCAATTTAGACATTCGAGGTTACATAAAGTCCCAGCAAGCTGAATTTCTGTGAAGTTGTTCAAAACATAATTATAAACAATGTCTAAAAGTTCCCCATCATTCCCCTGTAAGGAAAAAAAAATATTCAAGGTCAAAGGTAAAAAAAATGAGTTTTTCGCGATTTTCAGCAAAACGGTAAGTTTTATCATACAAGTACCTCAGACAAAAATTGTAGATCATAAAATTATCTATAAAAATGTATTAATATTTTTTTTCTTACGAGCCACCGTTTCAGAGATATAACGATTCAAAAAGTTATAAAAGTTGTTATCGTCATATGCATCTAATGAGGTAGTGTACTTAGCGCGTTTTTTTAACGTGGTTTCCCCAGTAGGCCTACTCCACGGGTCAGTTGTGATCCTGTTTATTGTAAAACTATTGCAAAATGACGGAAATGTTCAAAGATTGGGAAAGATAAAAGCGATGTAAATGAAAAAAAAGTGTTGAAGTTTATTCGTCTCATTCGTAAGTTTCAAATTCTTGTTCTTCTTCTCGATCTTCTTCTCACTGCTTCTTCATCATCTTCATTTTGGATGCAAGTAAATTGAACACAGGGACAGGCACGCTTTTATCTTTCCCAATCTTTGAAAATTTCCGTTATTTTGCAATAGTTTTACAATAAACAGGATCACAACTGACCCGTGGAGTAGGCCTACTGGGGAATCCACGTTAAAAAAAACGCGCTAAGTACACTACCTCATTAGATGCATATGACGATAACAACTTTTATAACTTTTTGAATCGTTATATCTCTGAAACGGTGGCTCGAAAGAAAAAAAGTATTAATACATTTTTATAGATAATTTTATGATCTACAATTTTTGTCTGAGGTACTTGTATGATAAAACTTACCGTTTTGCTGAAAATCGCGAAAAACTCATTTTTTTTACCTTTGACCTTGAATATTTTTTTTTCCTTACAGGGGAATGATAGGGAACTTCTAGACATTGTTTATAATTATGTTTTGAACAACTTCACAAAAATTCAGCTTGCTGGGACTTTATGTAATTTCACTCACATTTTTTTGTCTAAATTGACCGGACTATAGTAAGTAATATGAAACCCGGAAACCCGGTGTTGAATTTTAGTAACTGTACTTTTCATATTGTTATTTTAATTAATTTTCTAGTTAATACCTATATGTATTTTATTTAAATCACTTGCTGGTTTTATTTAGGTTAGGTACTTGCATTTTTGAGTAAAGCACTATACAAGCCTTGGCCCATTATGACTTTTCGCTGGTCACGCTATGATTGCCTCGAGCTAGCCTAGCTACGCTCTAGGCCTTCCAGCTTGGCCATCATGCAGCCCTTGCTGTCCTCACTGTAAAGGCCTCGGCCTCCGGCCTCGGCCTTTATCTCAGCTCGTCCATCAAGTGGTGCATGCTGACCGCGCTGTGTCGGCCTGGAGCTGCGCTAGGCTGCGCTGTCGGCCATCATCAGCGCGACCAGCAAAGTAGCCATTATAGGCCGCGGCAGTAATGTACTATTAATAGTTATAATATCACTACCTTTTTGGACAAGCAATATTTTGTTAATGGTAACAAAGCATGGAAGATCATCTAGGTACTGCATGTGTATGTGTTTTTGTAGGGATACTAGTTTTATATGCACAGATCAGTACTTACCCGTACCGAGTTGCATGAACCAAAAACCTGTAAACTAAATCAGTCTACCAATTAAATTAATCTGGGCAATATATTTTATTATATACCACTGAGGCAATCAGAAACAAGAGATCATACTAAAAAGGAGGTCGAAAAAAAAAGGAAGTTACTCAGAATAAAATTTAAATTGTAAATCTCTAGCTACTACCAAAATAGAAACGTGAGATCTAAATTAATCAAAATAGTATTTTTGTAGTGGAATAAAAATGGGAAAACAAACAATGAAGGGAAAACGGTAGGCTACCACTTTGTTCGAATCGAATTTCACAAACAACAGAATACCAACCGAAATGAAATTGAAGAATTTTATTTTTGACTAGTTTTTATAGCTTTTCACTGGATATTTGTTTTTTTAAGCACGTGCCATTCACATGTTTTCATTTGTATTTTCAGATTTTTGGTAAAATGAAGTGCTGTGGGATCGGAAATGCAATTTTAGATAAAGTTTCCTTTCCGGCCAATTATTATAATATGTATTTCTGTTTTTTAATAATGTGCCGAAATGATCTTTTTCGGAGGAGCCCACACTTCAATTTAACGTTTTGTCACGACATTCTACGAAAACATATTAACATTTGCTGGTTTGGATATTGTGAAAGATTACATAATTATCATAAAATCGAAATTACGAGGTAGGTAGGGTCGAAGCCATGTTGCGAGGCGAGACGGGGTGGGAAACGGTCGCCTCCTTCTGCGAAGCAGTCATGCTAGCGAAGGAGGAGGCGGGACGCGTGAGGGAAAGGATAACGTCCACCTCACAGTCCAGCCGCAGTGGTAGACGTTCAAGGCCACAGACGTCGCAAGATTATCTCCGGCCACCGTAGGTGAGTAATGGGCGACTCGCTGTCCGACCACGTACCATGCCAGGGTCAACGGCGCAATGTGTTCCACGTGCGCCTCAAAGAGTGTTAACACAATTACGGGGCCGTCCTTAGAGGGCCAAAGCCAGACGGGGTCCGGGATAAACGAATACTGTCATCGCAGATCGTAAAGGGCTGTTCAAGGACACCGTGGATTTTATCCAGTACAAGTCTGACAGTCCCTTCTGCCCTGTCCTGGGTGTGAGGACTCATTTGAAGATTTTATTACGTTCAAAAAAAGGTTTGGTTACTTTAATGCCTTTGTCAAACTGAAAAGCGTGCCGAAGCGTTTTTGTTTGTCATGTATGGAATTGTTTGAAGCCTGTTACATAGACTATCGGACCGCTTTCGCTGTTTTATATGACAGGTTTCGGATCGCATTCGCTTCGCCCTTTGTGTTTGATAATAGCTTAATGTCGGTTTAAAGGTTTGTGAACGCACCCAATGATATCGCTAGGGTGGGGCAACGATTATTAAATTAAAAAATATATATATTGTTACGTCGGTCGGACTGCGAGACCAATCTATAAGGTTCTCGAAGGTTCCAGAAGGTTCTCGACTATTCTAGTGAAGATTGGTCTGGAAGATTCTAGAAAGTTCTACCCTGTTCTAGATGTTTCGAGATGGTTCTAGAATGTTCCAGAAGGTATGGGAACATGTCAAAGTCTATGGATGTTTCCAGAACATTCGACCACCTTCTAGAAACATCTAGTGGGTCCGGCCGGGGTATAAAAAGGGCGCCGAGTAGCGAGCTCAGTCAGTCTGGTTTTGACTACGATCGAGGCAACTCGAAGCGAACTACAAGCGATATCTAAGTGAGTTCTACGTGTGATTAAGAGTGTGTATAAGTGTTAAAGTGTTGAGTAGTGTTTTGTGATTGTTTTAATTTGTGATTTGTCTGTGAATAAAGTTGTATTTGGTTTTAATTGGTGTAATTAATTTATCCCAATACCCAGCTCGTAACAATATAGAGGAGTGGTT
Organism: Agrotis segetum; assembly: GCA_036375495.1. Taxonomy (NCBI): domain Eukaryota; kingdom Metazoa; phylum Arthropoda; class Insecta; order Lepidoptera; family Noctuidae; genus Agrotis; species Agrotis segetum. The sequence continues at coordinate 511,861 of JAQSVV010000155.1, forward strand.
TCTGTAGGATAAAGTACTAGATCAATATTTACAAAAGTTTTATTTAAACCTTAAATAAGGAATAATATTTTATAAATCTAAAGTAATTAAAATCTAAAATACAGGAAAGAATGGAGTGTGTGAAAGAAGGACTACCAAATATTAGTATTTTTCTTAACAAAATATTCGCATGGATTTTGCGAATACGAACGTCTAAAAACATGCGAATAATATGCGGATGCGAATCCAAAAGCGAATATTCGTAACATCTCATAAACGTACACACGCTTAACTTTGCGATTACTTTGAAAAATCGAACAGCTTATACTAGTGATCACATTTTTTTTAAAGTGTGTATTCTAAAGAAAAAATTGAATTTAAAGCAATTTTATAGTGCATATTTCATTATTTACATACTTTTTAAAAGAAAAAAAAAACTCGCGAGAAGGGTATTTGACTGAAAAAACTTATAAGTCCGTCAGATAAATTATGAAAAATATTTGACACGTATTTTTTCTTTTGTTACATAAATCAAAATTCTCGAAGATATGACACTTAACACTTTCACTGTCCGCGCAGCAGACACAATAGATAAACAATGGTCGTGAGTCACATGTGAGTCATCGGACAGGGAAGTGGTTAAAATTGCCAATATGTCACAAGCAAGACAGTACAGATTTTACATACGTCTGACGTCACGAACCCTATAATCTTTGTAAATATACATTGATTGAATAAAAGAAAAAGTACGTGTCCATTATATTTCAATAGTACTCCAGCTGATGAACCAAATTATTGATGCCATCAACACGTGATGTTGCACTGGTGTTGCGTTTAAATTAAACTAGGTGTAGGCTCATCTTCTTTCATTTCCTTCAGGATCTGTTTCCGGTCTTCAGCCGAACCTCTAGATGACGACTGCGATGGCATCGTGGAACGCCTCAACTGCAAAAAAAAAAACAATTTATTAACTTTTTTATGTTGTGATTTTTTTTTGGAACACACCCACACTATTCCCAAACTACTGCAACTCCCGAAAGCCAGAATCAACAGTGGCAACTACCAGAAAAGCACCGAGACAATGAACCTCGACGTGCCCCGGAGAATGAATTTACCTGTCTTGGATCGTGCAACGAAATTAATCAGAAAAGAATAGTGGAGGAGTAGGAAAAAATGATGTTGTGATAGTCCAAAATTTAGCTCTAGCCAATACCACTTCAGCCTGAGTATGCCCGATCTTGTCCACTCTGTCCAGTTTTTATGCCCATTGGCAGACTCCAAGGCCATTCATTCAAAGACGTGATTCATCATCATCGGCCTATAATGTTCCCTCTGCAAGGACAGAGGCCTCCTCTAACACAAAAGGGACTGGGCCATAATCCACCACGCGGGCCCAGTGCGTGTTGGAAGATGTCACCGGCGTATGCGCAGTGGTGATGAAAAAAATTAAAGAAATTAATATGCTTGGCTGAGTTTAAACCCACGATTTACAATTCGGAGCCGATACCACTAGGCCACCACTGCTTTTCAGTAAACGTCACGCTCGAAGACGTGATTATATGGACTTTTTGGCTGCCTTTCAACATCATTCTATTCGATATTCATTTTCTCCCTATTTCCCTATGGAGAAAATGTATAGAGAAAAGAATATTACTTGATATCTCATCCAGCCTTTATGAGTACTAAAGAAACTTACGATAGTTTGGCGCTTAACACTTTTCTTTAATCTTTCCAATTCCTCTCGCCTTTTACGTCGCAGGAAACCAACCTGAAATATAAATAATACACATAATATTTATAGTTATCCAAGAAACCTACGAGTATATATAAGTACACCCACATTTTGGCCAGCTATGTTTATTAAGTCCCATGTAATAAAGTGTGTGCCTATTGCCATTAACTGGGCCTAGATCCAGACTAAAGCCGGAAATATAGGCCGACCCGGTAACCGATGACGCTACATGAGATCCGAGTTCTCCGCCGCTTCGTATAAAAGGCGATACCTTACGACTTTGTATCCAGTAGGAATTCCATGAGTTGTCATTCCGAAGACTCGATTATCAATATCGACCGCGTTTGGCGCTCTCATTGGCCCACTCCAAGGTTGTATGATTTCTCAACCAATGAGCGCGCGAAACGCGGTCGATGCGTACCATCGAGTCTTCGTAATGACAACTCATGGTAGAGGCTCTGGCCACTATCGCATAGCCACTATCCACAGAAGTTTGTACACAGGCACGCGTCAATGGATATCAAAGTCGTCAGGTATCGGACACTTCCGTCGCCTAGTGTAGATACATAAGGGTTTCGAGTTGAGCAGTCGTGCTTGCGGCCACTAGATCAAATCTCACTCATCCAAAACCGTTCAGTAATTTTTGCTTGAAAGAGAAACAAACACACATACTCGTACAACATACAGACTTTCGGATTTATAATATTAGTAACATTGTTCATATTATTTTTAATTGGGATGGCAACTGGGGAACTAATGGCGCTAGTATAGCTTGTTCCAAGCATCGTCATTGGTTAAAATCAGTTCAAATCAAGGTGCTTCAAAATAGTACTACGTCATTGGTTGGATTAGGACTACTCTTTAGTGGCGCCATCTACAATATCTTTGCGTTGCCAACCCCATTAGAGTAAAGAAACCAAACAAAGGAGAAAATACTAAATACTACATACCCGGTAGAGAATCAGTGCTATGATGATCAAGATACAGAGGCCCACCACAACAGCTATTATTATCGTTTGCATTGGGAACGGTGTCTCTTGGAATGATATGGTTGTGATAATTCTAAAAAAAAGTACGAATAAAGATAAAACCGGCCAAGTGCGTGTCGGGCCACGCACAGTGTAGGGTTCCGTAGTTGCCCATCAAAATATGCGAACTAACTAAACTGATTCGCTGAATTTAATTTTAAAAAGAAGAATTTTCACAATCGGTCCAGGAGTCTTTGAGAAATCAGGGAAAATACATAAGAAAAAAGATTACGACGAATTTAGAACCTCCTCCTTTTTAAGAAGTTAGTTAAAAATAGTTGAAGATAAAAACCTACCTATCCCCAAAAAACATACCGTAAAAACATACATATTAAAGCTGTAAAAATAAAGTTGACAAACTTACATTTGCAGATGAAGTACATATTCTTCGATACATTTTGTTTAAGAAAACCTATTTTCCAAGTACATTTTATAAGTTGGTCGACTATTACTCGTAAAGTTGTAAAGCCTACTTAGTCATGACAATTTTCTTTTAAACTTCGTTATATATACTACTATTGTGAATTTTTTCACACCCCCAAACATAACCGTTTAGCTGGTAGAGGGGGGGGACACTCGAATCGAGCAAAATTTAGCACTTTAAAGCTTAATATTTCACAAACGAATTTTTTTATCAAAAAACTGTTAATGGAAACTATCATTATTTCTTAAAGGCCTATTTAATGATACCCCACACCAAGGGGTACGCGAGAAAAAAAAATCCTCACTTTACGTGTAAGTTCAGGAGGTACCCTAAAAAAAAATATTTTACGAGATTTTATTTTACCACTTTTTCGGCACAACAAATCCGCATATTTACACCAAATTACAGCTCTCTAGTACTGTGCGTCTCTGAGCTAAACTGCGGACAGACGGACGGACGGACGGACGGACGGACGGACGGACGGACGGACGGACGGACATGGCGAAACTATAAGGGTTCCTTGTTGACTACGGAACCCTAAAAAGGGATGAATAAATAAGAAAACATGGCTTAATGCCTTTGTCAAACTGAAAAGCGTGCCGAAGCGTTTTTGTTTGTAATGTATGGAATCGTTTGAAGCCTGTCACATAGAATATCGGACCGCTTTCGCTTTTTTATTTGACAGGATTCGGATCGCATTCGCTTCGCGCTGTCTGTTTGACAATAGCTTAAAGGTTGTTTGATTCACGAGCTTTCCACCAGGGAGTAAATAGCTCGCCGCCTGATGAAAAATTATAATCAATTAAATAAGTATGGCAGCTGTACTGAATTCGCAGGCAGCGAGTAAAGGGCAACTCGCTGCCCGACCATGGACAAGGCCCGGGTCGACGGCGCGTTGTGTCCCACGCCCGTCTCAAAGAGCGTCAGCATTATGACGGGGCGCCCTCTTAGAGGGCCAGAGCCTGCCGGGGTCGCGGGATTATTTCCGTACCGTGACCCCGGAACATAAAGGGCTATTGAAGGACACTGTGGATTTTGGTCAGTAGAAGTCTGACAGTAAGGGGTGTGAGGACTCATTTGATGATGTTACAAAGCTAAAAAAAAAAGCCGTACTGAATTGATGTGCATGCGCAGGCCATAGAACGAATTTACACGTTTTTCGGACTTAAATAAAGCTTGTAATGGTGTCGGACTACTGGGTAAAGGCGTCCTCTCTTTCTTTCCAATCCCCTTTATTATGAGCGATTTTCGGCTGAGGTTGCCCGGCGAGTATGATTGGATGTTCACAGCACCTGCGCTGAGGTCGACATCGACCACGATGTCTTCCCTCAGGCGTCCAGTGAGATCCTTACCCACCTTAGACGCTAATTTAATTGAAAAAAATATATAGTAGCTCCTCGCGAGGAACTATAATGAGGCCTCGTTCGCACTAAAGGCGCTTTTTAATTTCCCATATGTACATTTACATCGTACATTGGTACTGCCAAATACGTAGAATTCGTGCTAAGGCCTCAGCTGCTGTTAGGTTATTTATTTGTTTATTATGAAGCAGATAATTATAAATTATTTACCTTTCAGATACTATATAATGCTCATCAGGTAAAACTTTGATGGAAGATGCTATTGTAACATTTTTGTCTTTATCGAGGAGACCATCTACAAAAAATAATAATAATAATATAATAATATTCCACAACTATCACACAATGTCATCTAGTCCTAAGCTAAGCAGAGCTTGTGTTATGGGTACTAGACAACTGATAAACATACATAAATATTTCTAAATACATACATATTATAGATATATTACACCCAGACACAGAACAAATGATCATGCTCATCACACAAACATTTGTCCTGGGTGGGAATCGAACCCAGTCAGTGTCACTAACCACTAGACCAACAGGCCAGTAAAAAAAACAAAGAGTAGAAATTTTAACAGAAGAATATCACGTTGAGGTTAATTGTAAAAACTATGAAGTATTGTTGAAAACGGCTTTGCACAGTACAACTCGAAAATTACACCACGGGAAGCTAATATTATGTACAATAAATTATCTTTGAACTCATCCAAATTTGGTCAGTATCTAGTTTTTGCGTTAATTAGTGACAAAAATCTATCCGCACAAACTTTCGAAATATAATCATCAATTTCAAAAAATAAGCGACTTTTATGGGGTGACTGGTAATTACTGTACGATACTTACGTGATTGTGCTCATGATAATAAACAATTTTTATTATGGGAGCAAAGCCGTAATTGTGAAAAAAATATCAGCTGTTCAGTACATTAAGCAAACATAAATGTACTGAACAGCTGATTGTTTTTCGAGTTTTTAGGTTTGTTCGCATAGTAAAATTTGTTGGTTATCATGAGCACAATCACGTGTTTAAGTATCATGCACTAATCACCAGTCACCCTATATATCTTCTTATGTATCTGTTACTAAGCAATCAAGTTTTGAAAATCTCAATAATACTTTAATGTCTAAACCAAAAACCGAACCCGGGACCTTCAATAAAGTTTATTTCTTCGTTTCTACCTTGGTAATGTTGTTTTCGTATTTATTATTGTTTCTTTAAGAGCGTGCAAGTGTTAAAAAAGTATGACGTCACAATATGGCGTCAGCTCAGGTTTTTTCATTTTTTTATTTATGTTCGTAATGCTTACAGACTAATACATAAGTTAGTAACAACAATTGCACTGACGTTACCATTTACAAGCTTTCACAAATAAAAAGACTATTTAAATGCAATCTAAAATTAAAACAAAAAAAATACCCAAGTAAATCACAGAAATAAAAGTACTCTATGCTAAAAACAAAATGAAAAAAAAAGTGTTTTTAACTGGTCATATTGCTGCTACGGCCTGTATTAAAATGGTCTTTATTTAAGTCTGTTTGTTTATTTAAGTACTTTCTTGATATTGTGGAAGCATAGTAGGTACTGCCCACGGCGACGGATGTCGCGGGACGATCTCCGGCCATAGTAGGCGCGGGCATGCGGCGGCTAGTAAAGGGCAACTCGCTGTCCGACCATGCATGGACCATGTTCGGGTCGACGGCGCGTTGTGTCCCACGTGCGCCTCAAGGAGCGTCAGCATAATGACGGGGCCCCCCTATAGAAGGCCACAGTCCTGTCGCGGTTGCGGGACATACGTTTACCGCGACTCCGGCACACAAAGGGCTACCGAAGGACACCGTGGATTTTAGTCTGTACAAGTCTGACAGTCACTTCCGCCCTGCCCAGGGCGGGAGGACTCATTTGATGATTTCGCCACGTAAAAAAAAAGCATAGTAGGTACTTCGACTTGATTCTTACCAAGAGTTTTGGGCAAAATGAACATCGGTATGTAGATTGTTGCACGTTGCTTTTTTACTACCAAACTGTCAACCATGCATCGATAAGTGAGTGAATTAGTAGTAACTTTTTCTGTTAATACATTGCAGGGGTTATTTTGAGTCGTGGAGGAAAGTCCCACCTGGAAAAAAAAAAGATTATATAGAAATCCATGAAAATTTAGATCAGTTATTTCCATTAACAACATTTAGTCCGGTCAATTTAGACAAAATATGTGAGTGAAATTACATAAAGTCCCAGCAAGCTGATTTTTTGTGAAGTTGTTCAAAACATAATTATAAACAATGTCTAGAAGTTCCCCATCATTCCCCTGTAAGGAAAAAAAATATTCAAGGTCAAAGGTAAAAAAAATGAGTTTTTCGCGATTTTCAGCAAAACGGTAAGTTTTATCATACAAGTACCTCAGACAAAAATTGTAGATCATAAAATTATCTATAAAAATGTGTTAAAACGTTTTTTCTTACGAGCCACCGTTCCAGAGAGATTGTGTTGGTCACGCTTCGGTCGAAATCTGCTCGCAACAGCTGGATGCTTGCTAAGAAGGAAACCAAAATATCAAATAATAAGATCTATGATAATGGTAGTGAAAACCGCATTTACATTAAGAGTGCTTTCACACGGTTCGTTGTTTTTGTGCGACTTTTGGAACCTGATTCTGGGTATGACATTGCCACAAATAAAAAAAGTACATATACTCGAGAAAGTTTGATTCTTTCTGCGTGGAGTGCTTTAAACACATTTTTAGATTTGTTTACATACATAAGTAAAAACCTTGTCTCTGCTAAGGATGTTTCATAAAATTCTACTTTTTGTCAAACTTTGGTACCGAATTACATAGAAGGTATAATAGTAAAATAATATTTGAAAATGTCCATGGTACATCTGAAAGATTATATTTGGACTGCATTAATCACTTTTTTATTTTTCATTCAGAAATAAACCAAAAATAATGTTTCAAAACAGGAAGAATTTGACATTTTTTCGTCCGAAATTATATTTTTTATCCATCAAGGTTTACTGAATATTCAATCAAAAAGTATTGAATAACTAAGGTTACTATGTTAGCTTGAATTAAAAAAATAATTAGCTCATTTAAAAGTAAAATAATAGTATTAAACAATTATAAATGCAATGACAAAATTCAATATAAAACCAAGAACGGTTTGTTCTTTGATTTAGACGGCGCGGGGCGCCTTCTGAGGGAGGACGTATCGCTCGCAACCATTTTGACATTAGTCACGTAATTATTAAAATTTAAAATACACGCCACCATTCATGACCTTTACACGCGGCGCCAGTGTCTTTGTCATGACATCAAATTCCATGTGAAAAATGTAGTACCTCGAATTTTCCGCAGGTCATGAGTGGTGGCCAGTAATTTTCCCAGTCGCCAAGAATACAGTATAACCTACCTTTCTTGATACAAGCTAATATTTTGAATTAATTTGATTGAATTTTCCGACTATATTCGAATGTGGATATAATTGTAAAAAAAAAAATAATGTAAGTAATACAAAAAAAAAACAATTTAAATAATTCTGATAGCTTTTTTTCTGAATTGGTAATTAATTATGTAATTTCAGACTTGCTAACTTCCCAAACATTCCAGTTCGTTTGGATAATATGCTCGCTGCGGGACCCACCATACCACCGGTCATGCCCCTGGTGGTATGGCTTTTTATTACGTGGTAAAATCATCAGATCAGCCCTTCCACCCAGGGAAGGACAGGAGGGACATACAAACTTGTAATGACTAAAATCTACGGTGTCCTTCAATAACTCATTGCGATCCGTGGCTATGGATACCCGATAAAGGTCTTCGCACATTATAACAACTCCACGCCAACGCGGCAGCAACTCTACTCACACTCTCGATGAGTAGTCAACTAGTTGATCCATCCAATGGTCACTAGTGGACAACGCGGTGTCAAGGAGTGGCCAACGCGGTGCCAACGAGTGGGTTATTCAACAAACAACTCGTCTAACCTCAGTTTTCGGTTAAATTTTGTCCAAAGAAGTCGTGTTGCTTATGAAATGTCGAACTTTACATTCAGTGAACTGGCGATGATGATGATGATGATGATGGCGGGCGGGGGGAAGGCACGGGGCGGACGGGTGGGCTGGCAAATGGTTGCCCGTCACGCGTCAGTCGCAAACGCATAGTCGTTACGTGGACAACGTGTGGTCGTTGCGTGGACGACGTATGGTCATTGCGTGACAAACGTGTCGGGGTTGACCTCTAGTGTACGATGCGTAGGCCACTCGTTGTACACTACTTTATAATCATTTTTTGAAATTGAACCTTGAACATATGATACAGGGCTTAAATTTCAATGTCTAGCATAGAGTCGAGTCGCCGGTGAGTTGTTATAATGTGCGAAGACCTTAAGACAATTCCGCGACGCCCGGCAGGATTTGGCTCTCTAACGTGCGCCCCGAAAATCCGTGAAAGATTGATCTGATCGTTTTGAGGTAGCGGTTTACCAGAGAAAAGTTTTGTTTTAAACTTTTTGTATTCGTTTTTGATGTCGGTACTTTTTTTCAAAAAGTTTTTTTTTTTCATCAATGTATTTTTATTAGGTTTGATCAAAGAGAGTTGAAGTCTTGTATCAGGTTCGGCATCCAGTCAATTGCGGTATTCCGTTTTGGCAGCTGCATTGTATTTTTTTTTTTTGGTAAAATCATCAAATGTGTCCTCCCGAGCGGGACGGAATTTATTACCAGACTCTAGTACTGACTAATCTCCATGGTGATCCTTAAGTAGCCCTTTACGTTCCAGGGTCACCATTACCTGATAAGACAGTCCAGTGACCAAGGCATGCTCCTACCCTCAAATAGAAATCGCTTCTCGGCGTCGTAGGTCACGCGGCTGTTCTCCCTCACGTGTTCCACCTCCTACTTCGCTAGCATGACTGCTTTGCATAAGGATTCGAGGTGACTACTTCCTATTCCGTCTTGCCCCGCAGATCGTGGCCTCGATCAATGCCGGGTGCTATTAAATTGACTCAAGTGGATCGAGTTGGGATTTGGCAAACCTGTACCACTTCATGTACCTAACTTTTTTGCAGCCAACTCAATAAGAGGACTAATATTGTGGGTCGATGTCAACGGCACCCCAAAAAGGTCAAGATAGCCTGTCATTTTTACGGTTACACCTCAGAATGATAGAACCGAGTTGGATTGGCTCCTTTTTGCGGAAAAATTCACGTCTTAGCAGCATTGAAGCTCAAGCACTCAACCGGCCATGGCTCTTTTGCCTGATATTATTTTGTGAATTTTATTCATGAATAAAATTCATAAAAAACAGATACTACTCAGGAACCCCGAAGACTTTCAATTTGAACTGCACAATCGCTTCCAGTGCCTAACCGAATGCGAAACTGTGGACGAGATTAACAATGGGTTGGTGGAAACTGTCCAAGCTGTGGGGTCCAAGTTTTTTAAGACCCCGCGCCGCAATAAGCCTCAAAAGCTCTCGAATGGAAAAATCCGGTTGATGCAGGACCGGACCGAGATGAGGCTGCAATCTTCAGCTGATATGTCGGAATATGGCAAACTCAATAGACAAATCTCTAAATGAATGCAACGTGACCTGCGCTCCTTTAGTGCGGCATGGATCAAAGAGGCAATCGAGCGGAACCGGGGCTCAAAAGTGTTCGCAAAGAATTCGTCTATTGGGCAGAGCCAAATGACAAAGCTGAAGATTAACGACGGCAGCATCATTTCGACTAAACCAGAGAACCTAAGGGAGCTTGAGAGGTTTTACGGACAGTTATATACATCAATACGACAACCCAGTGTCGGTACATCTTGAGACGCAAGAGCTAAACTGACTTGACACTACACTGAGGATATCCCAGACACCAGCCTGTACGAGATTAGAATGGCTCAACAGCTCAAGAATAACAAGTCGCCGGGTGAGGACGGAATCTCAACAGAACTTCTGAGAGCGGGTGGAAAACCGGTACTACTCTAGTCCTCCAGAAGTTATTTAATTCCGTCATACTCAAAGGTTCTACGCCAGAAGCATGGCACAGGAGTGTGGTTGTTCTTTTCTTCAAAAAAGGTGACAACACCTTGTTGAAGAACTACAGGCCAATCTCACTTCTGAGCCATGTATACAAGCTGTTCTCAAGAGTCATTACGAACCGTCTCGAACGCAGGTTTGATGACTTCCAGCCTCCCGAACAAGCCGGTTTCCGAAAAGGTTTTAGTACTATAAACCACATACACACGCTCTGCCAGATTATACAGAAGACAGAGGACTATAATCGGCCATTGTGTTTAGCGTTTGTGGACTATGAAAAAGCCTTCGATTCAATCGAAACCTGGGCAGTATTGCAGTCCCTCCAACGATGTCACGACTATAGGTATATCGAAGTGTCGAAGTGTTTGTATAGAAACGCCACCATGTCCATCCGATTTCAGCAGGCGTAGCATGGCGCCGTAGAAAGGGGTTTTGTCGACGGAAGAATAGACAAAATAACAGAACGTAGAAATATTTTTATCGTTTTAAGCATGGTAATGTGAAAAATATAGAAAATAAACGTCCTTTTCTTCAATAGTGTTCAAATGGTGTCACATTTGTGCAAAAAAAACAGTCGATTTGTGTAGAAATAACGATGAAATAACGCCATGCTACGCGTGCAGGAAGAGAGCACGAAACCAATCCAATAAAAGGCGTGAGACAGGGAGACGTTATTTCTCCGAAACTGTTCACGAACGCGTTGGAGGACATTTTCAAGCTCTTGAAATGGAACGGATTCGGCATCAACATCAATGGTGAATACATCACTCACCTTCATTTTGCCGATGATATAGTCATCATGGCAGAATCGTTGGAGCACCTCAATGCTATGCTCAGCGACCTCAGTATCGTTTCCCAACGGGGTGGCCTTAAAATGAACATGGACAAGACGAAAGTCATGTCGAATGTCCATGTGGCACCCTTACCGGTTGTTGATGGGAGCGATACTCTCGAAGTTGTAGACCATTATACTTACCTTGGACAGATTGTTCAGTTAGGTAGGTCCAACTTCGAGAAAGAGGTCGCCCGAAGAATCCAACTCGGATGGGCAGCGTTTGGGAAGCTACGTGATATTTTCTCATCGAGAATCCCACAGTGTCTCAAGACAAGGGTGTTTGACCAGTGTATGTTGCCAGTGATGATATATGGCTCCGAAACGTGGTCATTGACTGCTGGCCTTTTAGAGAGACTAAGAGTCACTCAACGAGCAATGGAAAGAGCTATGCTCGGAGTATCTTTGCGGGATAAAATCCGGAACATGGATATTCGGCAAAGAACCAGAGTCACCGACATAGCTCATAAAATTTGCAAGTTGAACTGGTAATGGGCAGGCCACAGCGCTCGTAGAACTGACAACCGATGGGGAAGAAAAGTTCTCGAGTGGCGACCACAGACCGGAAAACGCAGCGTAGGCAGGCCTCCCACCAGGTGGACCGACGACATATTGAGGGTCGAGGGCATCCGATGGATGCAAGTGGCGAATTGTCGTTCGGCGTGGCGGTCTAAGGGGGAGGCCTATGTTCAGCAGTGAACGTCCTCCGGCTAATGATGATGATGATGATGATGAGATACTACTCAGAATAGAACATACAAAAAAATAAGTTAGCATTCCAATAAATCGTAAAAATAAGCGAAATTGAATGAAAAGTGAGAAATTAGAGGAATGTGTCAAGTTTCATATAAAATAATGAAATCGAAAAAATAATGTTCTTTTTTCTCTTAAACCCTGTGTTATTTTACTAAAGGTGAAATGTTATCTATTAAATAACGAACATTTTCTATACCGTTTCAATAGAAATTAGGTAAAAAGCCTGAGTGACCAATTGTAGCATCGTAATTCGAGCATAAACGAATCTATGCACTGGTAGTCGCGATTGATCGAAGATGAACTCAGGTACTACTTGCTGTGCGAATGGAATAATGTGGAGTTGAACCACCTTTTCTACGCAATTTTGAGCAGTTACGTAACTTCGTTAGGAAGTAAAAGCTCAGTTTTGCGAGATAGAGATTATAATTTAGAGCTCCCCGAAACATTCTGTTTCAAGAGTTAAATGATCTGAAACCCTGTTGTTTAGATCTTCTCTACACTCTAATAGATGTGTCTTTATTAAAAAAATAACCCAGCTGTAACCCAGTATAAGAAGCACTGAAGCCCAGTCAAAACAGTTCAATAAATATTCTCCTTTGTAAATGTTTAACGAGTTGCACCATCCGCTCACAGTTAACTGCAGGGGAACCAAGAATCTTCTCGAATATTTTTAATCTTCATGGTGTCGATTCGAAATTGTCTTGTCAATTCTATGGGAGCTTGTTGCTGGTCGCAATGGACTTTGTATGATCTGCGTAGTAGATTATCGTTCTCTTTGCGCGGTTTAACGTCTTCTCTGGCTTTGCTCACTTTCTTCCTGGATCACGGCGTTTGGTGATATTACCCGTCTCTTAATTGACACTAGTTTCAAATATTTTTAACCCCTGGTTGGAAATATTCGAGCATTAAACCGACCATTTCTGGTTATATCTCCTTATCTATGTCACCTTAATCACCCCAAGTGGCTGGTTTTGCGTCCATAATTATGTCTCTAGATGGCATAAATGACTGTTTGATGTAAAAGTCAAAGAAAAAGTTTGAAAAATTTTAAACACCAAATCGTAAATTCTCTAGAAACAAAATCAACACCTGAAAGATGTCATAACAAGATAATTTACTCGTATAATACGAGTAAATTATCTTGTTAAGAATGAAATTGAATAATCTCTATAATGCACACTTTGTAAATTACAAACATATCCAATTCGCAGTGTGACACAATGTGCGGTTTAAAGTGTTATTTATTGAGTGGCCCTTATTTTATTTTGATAGGTATATATTTATCATATTATCCATTCGTTTATGAAAATAAGTAGTGTCTAGAAGACCGGGATCTTACTTTGTTTATTCGAAACAAAAGTGGCAAAAGCTCATGTTGTTTGCTTTCTGGTATACGAGGCATAGCTGTTTCGTTAGTGTTTTGTTTTTATGCGGGTGGCATCACGATGTCAAATTGACAGGAATTGTGTTCTTTCAGTATGTCATAGCGCCCTTATCGAAGATCTGCCAAAATATAAACGACAGCTCCTTTGGACTGTAAGAAATACACTTAAGCCAAAGGGATTTCAATATATATGGGTGCAGAATTGTAGTATCTTGGTCAAGAAGAACAGTGACGAAAAAAAAATCTACAACATTAGATCGGAGGATGATTTAAATAAGTTTGATGAAGGTAAACAGTAAACACGAGTATATGACTCGGCGAGTACACACAGGGTGATATCTAACAGCAAAAGGCGATCCTACGGATAGCTTCTCTGATAACTTTAATTTCAAGAGATACTATGATATAATTGCTCTAAATAACGACCTATCCCAAAATATATGGAATACTCACATTTTGCATATAAACATAAGATCTCTTCGAAAACATTTTAATGAGTTATTAATATTGCTGGATAAAAATAAATATAACATAGATATATTAATTTTAAGCGAGATAAATATAAAGAAGGAAGAACTCCCATTATACCAGATAGTAGGATACAATACATATATACACACTAGAGAAACAAGCAGAGGAGGGGGAATATTAATATATACTAAGAATGGTTTACACTTTGAAGCTAAAATAGAAAACACAGAAGCAGTGGAAACACTTCATGGTCAATTGAAGCACGGAAAAAATAAAACACATATAATCGCAATATATAGACCGCCTGCTAAAAGTAAACTCATATTTATTGAGCAGCTAGAGACCATAGTGAGGTCTGTGCCAGCATTTGAAAATGTAATAGTGATTGGCGACACCAATATTAACACATTAAATAACACGGTTAATCCTACTGTAACAAGGTACAAAAACACCTTGTGTGAATGCGGCCTGCTGTGTGCGATACCGACCGAAGAGGTTACGCGCGAGGCGATCGTCGACGGTCGGCTTGAGGCATCGTGCCTAGATCATATTTGGGTGCGAGCAGGACGGAGCGAGCATGGCGCGTGCGCCTATGTACTCGAGTCACACATCGCCGATCATCACGGAATCGGATTAATGTTGAACCTATGTGTCAGTGAATGCGAAAATCAAAGTGTGAGTGCTAATATCGATAATAGCGGTACACGCGAAGTGATAATTGACAAAACTGTAAGACAAAAGCTGGATGACTATGCCTGGACCCAGTTAATGACAATAAAGTGTCCATTATTATTGTATAAAACGATGTGTAGTGTATTTGAAAGTATTTACAAAGATAGTACAATTAAAATTAAAACAGATAACAAGAAAGTAATAAAACAGCCATGGATAAATAGACACTTATATACAATGATATTGCGTAGGGATCATTTGTTTAGAGTTTGGAAAGCTGATCCAAAGAACATGAACAAGCGATTAGACTTTACAAAATTTAGAAATAAAGTAAATAAATTAATAAATAAAGAAAAAAATATATATAGACAGCAACAAATTGTAAAATGTAATGGAGATTTTAGGAAAATATGGACAAATATAAACACATGGTTGGGTCGCAACAAACCGAGCTTGGACGATGTAATTTTAAGGTATTTAGGAAAAATAGACAGTGTAGAACAGATTTGTACAAACTTTTCACAAACATTTACAGAAGAAATAAAGGGAATAAAACATGTGTGTAAACTAAAGTTTTTAGACAGAAGTAATTATGTTAAGCCAAGCGAGGTGAGTTTTAGGTATACTAAAGTCACTGCGGCCGATGTAGAAAAGGTCATAAAGACATTGTCATGTGAGAAAGCACCCGGTTTTGATGGAATTCGGGCCCAAGATATTATATATGTATGTAAACAAATTAGTCCTGTTCTAGCTTCTTTAATAAATATGTCCGTATCAAACGGAATTTATCCTGACAAGTTAAAAAATGCAATTATACGTCCTATTTACAAATCAGGAAGTCATTTAGAATATGCCAATTATAGGCCTATCGCAATATTGTCTGTAATAGATAAAATTGTCGAAAAAATAATTGTAGAACAAGTTAGCGCGTTCTTAGAACAACACAATATATTATGTAACTCTCAGCACGGCTTCCGGAGAGGGCGCAACACTGTGACTGCTTTGTTAGGGTTTTCAGACTATATTAACGAATGCTTAGATTCTGGTAAGCAGGTTGTTGTACTTTTTATTGATTATAAAAAAGCGTTTGATACTTTAGATCATGACATTTTATTACAAGCAATGGATGAGTGTGGAATTCGTGGTCCCACAAAAAGCTGGTTTAAAAATTATCTTACTAATAGAAAAATAAGCACAAGTATCTCTGGCGTGGCTGGAAAAGAGGCTATTGTTGATCTAGGTGTTCCTACTGGATCGGTTTATGGCCCCGTGGGATATATAATGCATGTGAACAGTGTGTCTAATGTTGTGCGTAAATGTAAGGTGTTCATGTACGCTGATGACATGTGTCTTATATATGCCTCCGGGGACATAACCGAGGCGCGGAAATGTATACAGGAGGACTTTGAAAATATTAGCAAATGGGCACACGACAATGGAATTATATTGAATCTTGCAAAAACTAAATGTATGCATATCCACTCGCCATATAATCGAAGGGCTAAATCCATAAAGAAAGAGCACCTCACAGTGATAGGACATACATATGAATGTTTGCACAGAAATAAACATAATTGCAACTGTACTCATTTAGATTATGTGGATAAATTTAAATATTTAGGTCTAACAATAGATAGAAACTTCAATTGGAGATTGCATGTAAGTGACATTTGCAATAGACTAAGATCAGTGCTTAGTAAGTTTTATCAATTAAAAAATGTACTGAACAAAAAGACGTTAAGAATGGTTTATTACGCACTTGCCGACTCGCTATTAAGTTATGGTCTCATTGTATACGGCCGAACCTTTATCACATATTTAAGGGACATTAAAGATATTCAAATTAGACTAATAAAGTTCCTTGTTAGTAAAAACGTTAAAGAGAAATGCAATAAGGAGTATGACAAGCTGTTTCCCATTTGTAAAATCTTACCAATAGATAAGAAAATTGAATATTTAGTAGGTCTGCATTACTATTTCAATGATGAATTTAAAGTAAACGTTAAAAATAAGTTCAACACACGTAGGGTCAGAGAGAATAAACTGGTTCAACCACAGACATGTAACTACTACGGTAAAAGAACATCGAAGTATCTGGTACCCAAAGTGTTTAATAAAATAGATTTGTTGCGAGAGAAAGTTAAAATTAGTAAATGGTCACTTAAAGCAAAATTAAAAATAAACATACAGGATAGTTGTGAATAAGTAGTACATAATAGTAATTGACTCTTTACATTGTTTTAAATTGTTTTAATTTTACAAGTTAATTTATAATTTACTGTGTAGTATTGTATAACCCATTAATTTTTACCTTGGTCCGTTGTAATGTGAAAGAGCGCCTCTCGCCATCAAACGTAACAGTTTGGCGAGTTTGTAATCTTAAACCAAAATTTGTATTGATTTCGTTCATAAATAAAAAAAAAAAAAAAAAAAAAAAAGAGATATAACGATTCAAAAAGTTATAAAAGTTGTTATCGTCATATGCATCTAATGAGGTAGTGTACTTAGCGCGTTTTTTTTAACGTGGTTTCCCCAGTAGGCCTACTCCACGGGTCAGTTGTGATCCTGTTTATTGTAAAACTATTGCAAAATAACGGAAATTTTCAAAGATTGGGAAAGATAAAAGCGATGTAAATGAAAAAAAAAGTGTTGAAGTTTCCAATTCTTGTTCTTCTTCTTGATCTTCTTCTCCTGCTTCTTCTTCATCTTCATTTTGGATGCAAGTAAATTGAACACAGGGACAGGCACGCTTTTATCTTTCCCAATCTTTGAAAATTTCCGTTATTTTGCAATAGTTTTACAATAAACAGGATCACAACTGACCCGTGGAGTAGGCCTACTGGGGAAACCACGTTAAAAAAAACGCGCTAAGTACACTACCTCATTAGATGCATATGACGATAACAACTTTTATAACTTTTTGAATCGTTATATCTCTGAAACGGTGGCTCGTAAGAAAAAAAGTATTAACACATTTTTATAGATAATTTTATGATCTACAATTTTTGTCTGAGGTAATTGTATGATAAAACTTACCGTTTTGCTGAAAATCGCGAAAAACTCATTTTTTTTACCTTTGACCTTGAATATTTTTTTTTCCTTACAGGGGAATGATGGGGAACTTTTAGACATTGTTTATAATTATGTTTTGAACAACTTCACAGAAATTCAGCTTGCTGGGACTTTATGTAACCTCGAATGTCTAAATTGACCGGACTATACCAAAATATCAATCATGGTTGATTTCCTGGCTTTTATTTAAGAGTTCCATGGTCTGTCACCGAAACTCATCATCAGACATTTTCAAAATTTAAATGGGATCAATCCTTAATAAGAGACAAAAGTCCAAATCAAATCATTTATTAATTAGGGCATTGAAGAGGCACACTTTTGAACATTGAATATTACAATTTAAGGGAATGGGATAGGATGGATTCCACACTCATTTGCAAGGGTTGGTTCCTATGGAAAGGAATGGACAAACTCCGTAATTACTCTTAAGAAAGAAAAATTTCCACAAATAGCCAGATCCGGTACAAGCATGTAGGTGAACCATAATTATAAATATTTTTGCCATGCGGGAATCGAACCCGCGATATGCAGCGGCACACGCTCACTGCGCTGTGCGTGTCAATATCCACATCTCAAAATGAAAATGTTTATGTATGTTTCTTTTTCACGGCAAAAGATGTGAAAAGATTTTGGTAGTAGGTAAATGTATTATAGGAACTTACTTCAACTGCATCTTCGTTATATTGAACATACGGTAGGAGCATCAATGTCACTTCAACTTCAAGATCCACCCATACGGTCGGACCACTGTTCATGATCTGCAATAAAATAAACGAGATGTTCCACATGATCGGGCAACTGGATCCCGAGAAATTTTTAACAAGGGTCGTACGTGGAGTAGTAATGGTAAGCGTCCACAGGTCCGCATCCTACGCATCGCATCAAACGGATTTCTGTGTCGGCAGCGATCGGATTGCCGACGCGAGTATCAGCAATCGGATTGCCGATGCCACCTTCATCGCTTCCACTGATCGGCATTCCGTATGACGTCATCGGTACGCATCGCATTAAGGCATTGCCGACGAGCCGTCCGTACGATGCGGATCAGTGTACGCAGTTGTATGAGTTTTCATACAAGGCAAACTAAAATCCATTACGTACGATCCGTCTGATACGTGCGATGCCGACCTGTGGACGCACACCTTAAGGTGCCAATAACTCGTCCATTGTGTATCATCAACAGTAGCTACTTAAATATATTTTTATAATACGAGTATATAGGTATAATATTACTACGTTGCACGATACGAAGCTCCTAGTTGACATGCTGTCATACGTCGCTGTTTGCAGCTTTAGTGAATACCAAACAAATTGTGAAGCTATGGCGGCGCTGCACACAAGGCTGTTAGCTTAGATAATAGCACTTTTTGTCACACAGGTCCATCTTTAAAATACTCCCCAGAAAGTCCCAAGTTATTTGTCCCAGATGTTTTTTAGCCATCTTTGACATGCATGGTTGCCCGAAAGTCCGACAGCGAATTTTACCAAGAGACTTTATCTCAATAGGGGCTGATTCGGCTGATTTTTCAAGAGTCAGATAAGTAACTATTATCTGAGGAATAAAAATGGCGGTTTGACAGCTTATCTATGGAAAATATGTCAAACCGTTATTTTAATTCCTCAGATAAAGGCTATCTGACTATTGAAAAATCAGCCCTGAAAGAAATAAAATGATGGCATTTACTCGTATTTAAGTTAGAAGGTTAATATAAATACTTTTACACGTCGTCTTTTCACAAACTAGATGAAGCCAGTGTTTCATACCTGACTATTGTGAGAAGAAACAGTCGAAACAAAATCAGAGGTCACTCACTCTCTTTAAAGTCTCGACATTAATTGGTCAAGTCATACTAAGATGTAGGTTAGTGTCTGAGATAGTATTTTAAAGAAAGAACCACACAGATTTGAGTGGATCTGTGCAGTCAGTGCAACCTTTTTTACCCGACTACGGCAAATCCAAAAGGGTTATGATTTTTTCAGTTATCGTGTTTCGACTCGTGAAAATCAACCTTGTCACTATGACATAAGACATACAAGACGTTGTTACATATGAATAGAAGAAAAACAAAACACGATAGCCATGACAACGTCAAGTCAATCGAATTGCATCTTTATTTCTTAGTGGCAAGGTTGGTTGATTTTGACTTGTAGTTGAAATTCGTTCGAAACGCGTCGCATCGCGCTATGAGTAAAGTCAGATCAAACGGTTTGTTCCGCGTTCAACCCCTAAGATTTTCTACCCTTTTTCGCGTTCGACCCCTAAACGTTTCCACATTCGGCCCTTAAGGGTTGAAAGTGGAATTTTATTTCTTTAATGTATTAGTTCCACGTTCAACTCCTAGATCTCATCTTGTTCGGTATGCACACAAAGGTAGCCATTTCGGATTTCTAAAACTCACCTGATATTCGTGTATTATCTTTTTACCATTTTCTTTGATGTGCAATTCTGTCATGTTGACGAAATCACCGATGTCAGTGTATCTGAAAATTTGTATAAAAATGATAAAGATTCTAATTATTTTTTATTAAATTACACAAAGTAATGCGCCAAGGTTCGAATACACGACGACAAAAACGTAAGTCGAGGCGGATACCACTGGGCTACTGGAAATTTTAAAGGAAAATAATATTTTAAGAATACAAACCCATTGGCAGTAATTCCTTGGGGATCAGCCTTCAAGGGGATTGATTTCTCGGTTTTTTTCACAGTGAGATTATTACTGCAGTGATCGTAAAGATCCATGGTAATGTTAATCATCTTGTCCTTGTTTGTGAGCTGATTCATCTCCACTTGAATTACTCCTGTGGTCTGTGAATGTTAAAATACTCAGTACAGAACTGTACCCTT